>OX940988.1:1542176-1989682 GCA_954871275.1 Leptopterna dolabrata | reverse complement strand
CACCACCGACATCTGAGATCTTTTTGGATGAGGTTTTGCATAGGCGGTTATGAGCGAATCACCACCGACATCTAGGATCTTATTGGAAGTTGTGTCCAGGCGGTTATGAGCGAATCACCACCGACATCTGGAATCTTTTGGGAGAATTTGCCTAGGCGGTTATGGGCTGACCACCACCGTCATCTAGGATCTTTTAGGTTTTAGGAGAGAGCAGGGTAGGAAGAGAGAGAGTAGCCAGCGGCTAGAGGAAGCGTCGAATGAAGAAAAAGGCGCAGGATCCGGGGTTTTATAGGAAAGTGCGCCCTCTCCCTCCAACCCCCTGTTAGGGGTTGATGGTGGGGCTCCAGGTTGTGTACCCTGGATCCTGTGGCTTGTCTCCCCACTCGTACCGTTTATTAACAGAAACTATCTTTTGTGGTTGAATATTTGGCGAGAACTTAAGCTCTAGAGGAGTGGTTCCTGGAGGGACTCACGACACTAATATTTGGTCTTCTCGCCCTAAAAAACCATCGAAAATGATACCTCACAAACTCATGTTCACTAAAACCTCAAAAATCCCTCCTTTTACACCCATTTTTTCCCATGACACCCCTAGGTGTTTGCCAATCGGGCTGCCGTGTTTCGGAGCACAACTAGGACCCAAATGTATTTCCAAATGGGGACCCAAACTGTTTGCGGAAGAACGACGATTTCAGACCAAGATTCAACGTAAATTTAAGGCTGAAACTTCGCTGGAACCTCTATTTACCACTCTTTGGTCAAAATCGGCTTCATATTCGGTCGTCTCGTCCCAAAAACATGGAAAACAATAGGTACCTCAAAAGCTCATGAATGTTACTAAAACACAAAAGTACCTACCTATTTTTATACACATTTTCACTCATAACACCCCTGGGTATATACCGATCTGGCTGCAAAGTTTCGGGACACAACTAGGGCCCAAATGGAGCATGTGTGCGAAAGAAAGAATTTTGTAGACCGAAAATGAAGCCGGTATACGTGATACGGCGGACGGACATTGTATTTTGGTTCATTATTCACAGAATAATAAACCATGTAATGTATGTACCTATGTAATCGCTCAGCAAAAAAATTGTATAACACCCCCTCAAAATCTTTTTTTTCCGTTTCAAGGTGCGTAGATTCCAAAAATGCAATGCCCGTCCGCCGTATCACGCATAACTGCTTTATTTTTGGTCTAAAAAATTCGTTCTTTCGCATGCAGGCTCCATTTGAGCCATCGTTGTGTCCCGAAACTTTGCAACCTGATCGGCATATACTCAGGGGTGTTATGAGTGAAAATGGGTACAAAAAATAGGTATCTTTTGTGTTTTAATAATATGAACATTCTAAGTACCGTTTTCCATGTTTTTTGGGGGGTTGTTTTGGGGATGTTTTTTTCATATACGATGAAGTCGATTTTGACCAGTGAAAAACTGAGGTTCTACAAGATGTTCAGCTCCCGAAATTGATTTTTTATGCGTCAACAACCTGGGAAATCTTATCACCATCAATTTGTATAATAACTCTAGAAAAAGTGTCAACACATAAATAAAGACGATTAAATGACACTATCAATGATAAGAGATAATTTTAAAAAAAAGGAGCGTACCTAATTCGTGTTTTGGGAGCCAAAATTGGTGGAAACCATTAGAAATAGGTATTTCAATTATTTCACATGAAAGAAACAATAAATGAACAGCCATTATTTCTGAAGGTATGTCCAATAGAATAATAAACCCATGTCACAAGGACTTTGCAGCGTTTTTCCCGATGGTATGCGGCAGAATCAGATGATAATACGTAAGCTGTAAAACATGAAAAGTTGAAACGGAGTCAGCAGGAATTCCCTTTTCTAAGGTCATTCTCCCCTCAAACTGAAATTCGAAGTAAACAATCCTCCGCCTAGCCATATACCAAACCCGTACTGAGCCTTATTTACTTTAGAAGTAAAGCGTCATCCACTACGGACCACAAAGCTTTTTTCAGGATAAAAATTTAATGAATACACCTACCAGTCGTAAAACCTTGGCGGCTAACGTCAGAGAGGCTCCAGGAAGAAGAAGGTGGACCGCGCCCCTCACTTGTCACCAGACCACGCTGAACAGTCAAGCAAAGGCAAGGGAGAGTAACTTCGGTACACATTACTCAACGGATATGTACAGTTTTTTTCCCATTGTCAAATCATGATTATCTTTCAAGGTCACGACGTTTTGGTGTGAATCTCTGATAAGAGATGGCAGCACCATCGGGGCCAAATTTCGTCTACTCATTTGAGAATGGAGCGAGATATGTCAATTCGGAAAACGAATTTCTCATCAATATTCACGTAGAATTCCGGATAATTAGTTCAAAGTGAGCAAAAATTTTTGCTCACTGTTCCAAATAAATGTTGTTCAAATTTTGAACATTTTCAAAAAGTTAATAGGCATTTGCATTGGACTCTAGAGAATACAAATGCGTTTTCAGCAGTTCTCTTACTTGACTGTAGCCTTCGGATTCTCGTTTCCAGGATTTTCCTTCATCTATGATGAACTGGGGAGCAGGGGCGGATCCAGAATTTTTTTCCGGAGGGGGTCACAGGGTAGAACAATATAAAAAATAACAAAATAACCAAACGAACAATACAAACCGAATTTTCAACCTTATGCCTAAACTCGTCCAATTTGTCTACTTACAAAATTAATTGTATTTATTTATAAAATTCATTGTTTATGTAAAAAATATTTTTCAATATATATTAATTATTTAACTGATAAATGTATTCATTTTCAATTTTCTTCTAAAAAAGTGTCCAAATGTGTTTTCAAACAAATTGGCGCATTTTTTATGGCATCGTAGCTAACTTCAGAGTTTGCAAATCAAAACATTGAAACCACAACAACCTATTGTTGATCTCAGTGAATTCAGTATCGTTTTTACTGAATTTGGCAGGAAAGAAAACGAGAACGAAACAAAAACAAGATAATAGGTAATTAACAAAAATAAGAAGAAATAAACAAGGTGTAATTTGACGGATACACCAAGGTAAATTTATTGACATAATTGTATATAAAGTAACATTGGTAGGACCAAGTGTACGATTATATTCGAATAATTTTGAAATTTTTGATCGAATCTTTTTAGATTTGTATAGCTCTTTTTTGTTTTCAGTTTTTTTAACACTGTCTACCGTTTGTGTAATTAGAAATTACAGTAATTAGTGGCGAGGACATTGGAATTTCAATTTGACGGATTTTTTATGAAGTTTCTTCGAGAATTTTATCACTTTTATTATTTGTTTATAGTTTGTTCAACACATTCCATTGGTCATGTAATCAGAAATTGTGGTCTTCTAAAAACAAGGGAAAATAGGAGTTTCAATTTTACGGATGCATCATGGTAAATATTCAGACAATAATGATGTGCATAAAGCAAAATTCAAAAATAAAAGTGGCCGAGTTCGATTTTAAAGTTTGAATTGCAATAACGGTTTTTTATCAAATCAGTCAGAAATTGAATGGCTTTTAATTTTTCACCGTTTTTTGAGCACAGTTAATTGCAGTTAATAATTAACAGTTTGGTTTGTTTCTGGTTTTTGATTTCACAAAAACTGGGTTCGTTTTCGTTTGGTTTTCGGGTTTGTGAACAATTCGTTCAGCTCTGCTTTTTGAAATGCAGGCTGATTCTGGGGGGGTCATGACCCCTGTGACGCCCCCCCCCCCCCCCTTGGATCCGCGCCTGCTGGGGAGATCCATGCCACCCATCTAATAGATTATCGTGAAAGCTTGCTTGATTTGATTAATGCCCCTTCAATTGCAGTAATGAGCAGATTTGTCGAAAGTGTTTAATACGGGAAAAGCCGGCTGCAGAGGACAGTTATAGCCAACACATTTGGGGTGTTCATTCCCAGGTGAAAACATGACGAAAGTGTTCAGTACAACGAGAAAACGTATGCATATATATATAGGTTTGACACAGATGTGCAAGAAATTTAACATATAAAAGAGGAAAATAAAACTTGGTAGTTACGTTGTATTTCGGCTGTTGCCTTTGTCAAACGAAGAGGAGAGGGAAAATTTTTCCCTCTCCTCTTCGTTTGACAAAGGCAACAGCCGAAATATAACGTAACTACCAAGTTTTATTTTCCTCTTTTATATGTTAAATTTCTTGCACATCTGTGTCAAACCTATATCGCTTCCGTAGAGCTATTTCCAAAGCGCGTTTCCAAGTTGCTACATTTTGCAAGACGTTTGAGTTGCCAAGTTCTGGCGTGAGATACAATAAAAATCACTTTTTGTGAGTTTTTCCGTTCCAGTGAACCCGCCTTTTCTGTATTTGTATAACACTGGTGTCAGAAGTGGGATGTCACGCAATTTGAGGTCAGGACGAAGATCGAGGTCTGTTGCCAACCTAGACGTGTCGGGAGGAAATGTTCAAGGAGGTTTGCCTGAATTGGAACTGATCCAACAAAATCTCGCGGCAACTAACCAAACTCTGCAGTTGTTGGTGCAAACGCTGCAACAGCATTCCTTGATCGGGACAGCGCCGGCAGGGCGTGTCTGAGAGAGGTGGCGCAGTGCCAAACTCGCCAGGAACAAGCCAGGGTCAAGCCATTTCGGAACCCAAAGGTAAGATAAAACCTTCAGCATTCGATGGGTCGACAGTCTTTGAAGACTTCCTTTTCCAGTTTGAACACGCAGCTAGGGCTAATCACTGGTCTGACAGGGAGATGGGTGCAAACTTGGTTGCAGCTTTGAAGGGACCCGCCCTAACCGTTGTAACTATGCTTAGGCTGCCAGAACCTACTTATGCAGAGATGTTAGTCGCTTTACAACAGAGATTTGGGAGTGAAAGCCGTCATGAACTGTATCAAACGCAGTTGCAGGCTCGGAGACAGGGACCTACGGAAGATCTGGCAACATTTGCAGCGGACCTAGAAATTCTGGCATATCGAGCTTGGCCTAGAGCATTGCCAAGGGAAGTTGACGACCATGCATTGCGGCAGTTTTATCGGGGTATCTATAGTGAGAAGTTGAGGTTGGCGGTAGTGGGCAGAGAAACGTCGCTTCAGGCCGCACTGCAACATGCTATGAGAGCCCAGGTCTATTCGGAGGAACCTGTATGGAGGCCTACCCGCAATGTGACTGCAGCCAGCTGGCGAGGATGAAGATAGAGGACTCAGCGAAGCTTTGGAGCAGCTGTGGAAGCGGTCAGTAGAGGGGCTGTCACAAGAGCAAGCCAAATTGGTTTTGAAGTTGTTGGTAGAGTACAGGGATGTCTTTTCGGAAGGTCGTATGGTTTATGGGGCAGCTAAGGTTGAGCCTCATAGGATTGATGTGGGGAACTCCTTGCCCGTCCGACAGAAGCCCAGGAGGTTGGCTCCAATGAAGAAGCCTGAGGTTGATCGGCTCGTGGACGATATGCTGAGAGCAGGGGTTATAGAACCTTCCAAGAGCTCATGGGCAAGCCCGATTGTACTGGTGGCCAAGAAGGACGGGTCTACCAGATTTTGTATAGACTACAGGAAGCTGAACAACATCACTCGGAAGGACGCTCACCCATTGCCCAAGACAGAAGAACTGATAAGGGGTTTGGAGGGGTGCTCATGGTTCTCCACGTTGGATTTCCAGAGTGGGTACTGGCAAATACCTGTGGCTGCAGCTGACCAGGGAAAAACGGCGTTCTGTACCCCTACTGGCCTCTGGCAGTTCAAGGTCATGCCCTTTGGCCTTTGCAATGCCCCTGCTACCTTTCAGCGTACCATGGAGGGGGTTTTGAAGGACGTAATCCAGTCAGGGTGTGCAGGGGTGTACATTGATGATGTCCTTGTGTCTAGTCGGTCCTTTGCTGAGCATGTAGACCATTTACGGAGGGTTTTTGACATCTTGAGAGCTGTGAACCTCAAACTGAACACAAAGAAATGTACGCTACTAACTGCCACAGCATCGTACCTTGGCCATCGGATTTCCCAGGAGGGCATACATCCAGATCCAGGAAAGGTGAAGACCATAGTTGAATGGCCTATCCCTGGCTCAGCGCGGGAGCTCCGATCGTTTATAGGTCTCTGCAGCTACTACCGGGAGTTTGTGCCTTCCTTTGCACATGTGATGAAGCCCCTGTACCAGGCCGTGGACGCCAAGGAATTCGTCTGGACAGAGGGTTGTGAGGATGCATTCCAGAGCATGAAGGGGGCACTGGTGTCCAAGCCAGTCCTGGGCCACGTCCAGAGCAAGGGCCAATTCATCATTGATGCCGACGCCAGTGATTTGGCAGTGGGAGCCGTCCTGTCTCAGGTCCAGGATGGAAAAGAAATAGTTATTGCATACTACAGTAAGTGTCTGTCTAAGGCCGAACGGAATTACTGTGTCACCCGGAAGGAGTTGCTGAGTGTAGTCAAAGCAGTAGGCCATTTCCAAAACTTTGGTATTGCAAACGGGCTACAGTTGGTGGTTCGATCAGACCATGCTTCGCTGAGATGGCTCCTAAATTTCAAAAATGCGGACGGGCAGATGGCACGATGGCTGGAGCAGCTGGCACCTTTTTCCATTGTGATAGAGTATCGCCCTGGGAGGGAGCATGGCAATGCAGATGCTGTTTCTAGGAGGCCGTGCCTGAAGGATAGTTGCCAGTATTGTGCCCGTTGTGAACAGAAGGAGGTAGCCCAATTAAACCGATGCCAGCTGCAGGGTCATCTCAAGGAAGAAACACAGGAGGCACAGCGAGCAGATCCGGTTCTAAAGGAGGTTATTGCATGGCTGGAATTGGGTCGCCGGCCCGAGGCAGCTGTAGTTGGACAGTACAGCCCTGAGATTAAAACGCTCTGGGCCATGTTTCAATCTTTATGTCTAGTGGAAGGCTGTGCCTACCGCAAGTGGGAAAGTCCTGATGGGAGGAAAGTGCGTCATCAGCTTCTCGTTCCTGAAGCCTGGAAGAAAGAAGTCTGGCAGAAAGTACACGAGACAGGCCATTTAGGGGAGCGAAAGACAGGTGCAATGATCCGCCAGGAGTATTACTGGGTCGGTATGCATCAGGATGTAAGAAACTGGTGCAGATGGTGCACTGCCTGTGGTCAGCGGTCTCAGAAACCAGGAAAAGGACCACTGAAGACTGAAGTCACGGGAGCCCCTTTTGAACGACTGGGAATTGACTTGATGGGACCATTGCCTGTCACGGATCAAGGGAATCAGTACATTTTGACAGTCCAGGACTACTACACCAAGTGGCCGGAAGCCGTGGCCATTCCCAATCAGACAGCAGAAACAGTGGCAGGGGCGTTAGTGGAACACATAGTTAGTAGGTTTGGAGTCCCTAGGCAGCTGCATTCTGACCAGGGGAGATCATTCGAAGCCTCAGTCTTCCAGGAAGTTGCCAAGCTGCTTGGCATTCACAAGACCCGGGCCACTCCTCTGCATCCCCAAAGTGATGGGCTAGTGGAGAGGCTGAACCGTACCCTGTGGCAGATGCTGGCAAAGGTGGTTGCAGACAATCAACGGGATTGGGACCGGCAGTTGCCAATTGTGCTCATGGCCTACAGAGGGGCAGAGCATGCTGCAACGGGGTTTTCGCCTGCATATCTCACGTTTGGGCGAGAGCTACGATTACCTGTACATCTCTTGTTTGGGGACCGGCCAGACGATATGCCAGTTTCGGAGTATGTGGAAAAGCTGCGCAGCACCCTAGTGAACGTGGGAGAACAGGCTCGCGAGCGGTTAAAGGTGAGAGCCGAAGAGATGACGCAGAGATATAACTTAAAATTGGCGGTCAAGGTGTACCAGGCAGGAGACAAGGTTTGGTTTTATAACCCAAGGAGAAGACGCGGGCTGAATCCAAAGCTGCAGAGGCCATGGGAGGGGCCATGTCAGGTAGTAGCTGCCTTGAATGACGTGGTCTTCCGGATCAGGACTGCCAAAGGACGGCTGCTGGTGGTTCATCACAATCGGCTGGCTCCTTTCAAAGAGGAAGGGGAGAGGTGTTGAGAGGCTACTATGAAGCGTTTCCAAGTTGCTACATTTTGCAAGACGTTTGAGTTGCCAAGTTCTGGCGTGAGATACAATAAAAATCACTTTTTGTGAGTTTTTCCGTTCCAGTGAACCCGCCTTTTCTGTATTTGTATAACAATATATATATATATATATATAATTCAGGATTGAGGAATGACCTAGTCATCAGAATCAACTTGTTATATGTATATACATATATATATACATTTTTGTTAAAATCTAGGGATAAAGTCAGAAACGGATTTGCCAACAAAAAATTTCCAAAATTCATGCTCTGAAAAATTTGCGAAAAATGAAGCTATTGCAATGGATAACTTCATTTTCTTTGAAAATTCGCTTCAATTCTAAACGGTCCGCTGTGCTCCATCCGTGTCAAAATTTGTTGGTTTACGTACAAGGTACGTAACAAAGTATCCTGCCTACCAATTAGTCCCTGTCGATTCCCAAATACATACCTGGGCGATTCCACAGAAAGTGTACAATCGGGCCAGACCCCATCCTCGAAATTAAACTTGACCAAACCCCTTCATATCTGGTATCAATGGGATCAGTGAAATGTCAACTTCATTCCTGCAAAGTTGTGCCATTCGCACTAGAAAAAGTTACAAATCCTTTTTTGCGTGATCAAACACTAGATAAAATGTTGGTATGTCGTCATACTTAAACGGTCGATAGACCAATAATAGAAACACCCTGCGAACCTAGTGAAGGTTTTTTCTGCTCATTAAGTATCCCTCCGTAATTTCCAAACGCTATTATGTAACATAAACATGAAAACAAAATTTAAATCCAAAATTAATGAGGTTTTTCAAGGTTTTCGAAACCAGCAAAACACTCCATTTTCACCTTGTTGTCCTCCCGAGGGTCCAAGTAATTGATCTTTATTTTTCATGGGTACTCTAGCCATCCCTCTTTGAGAAATATCACAGAGTTGGCCAATAAATGCTTACTCTGAGCGAATGATTTAGGTTTTAATTGAGAAAATGTGGTGGACCGACGTGAGTTTCACGGGACGGTTTTGAGCTGTACAGAAAAATATCGGGGACAGACTTGGGCTAGTTGGTAAGAACTTGCGTTTTTTCCCAAAATTTCCACTCTGCAGAGCATAAGTCATGCCTTGAGACGTGGGATAGCAAGTAACAGGCATCGGTAACAAACAGTTAAGAATGTAATTTTTCAAAACTCTCAAAATAATACAAACGATTTGTAGTGCCCAACTTCAGATTCCAGTGCTCTTTTTCTCTTTCCTACTTCTTTCTTTTCTTCTCTGTCTTTTGTTTCTTTTTCTCCATCTTGTTTCTCAGCTCGTTGCCATCGTCTGAATTGAATCTGGTGGGGAGTTATTTTCTCTGAACAAATCTGCTTCAGCTGCAACCCGTTTTTTCTGGGCAAAACTGTATCAAGCAGCCCGCCAAAATCTCTGCTTTCTCGTCTCTATCATTTGATCAGTCTTCTTTATGGTCCCATCAGCCCTTCTTTTCCTTGCTCTTTCCCTGGATACAACTTTTTCACCTTCCAGCCCTGCTTTTTCAGCTTCGTAGCAGGATCCGCTCTCATTTTCGCCCTCCATTTCCTTTTTTTTTCTCTGCTTCAGCTGTCCTTTCTTGATCAGTACTTTTCCTAGCTTTTCCTGTTTTATGCTTACGTTTCTTGGCATCAACAGCAGCTACAGTTTTGTATGGATCAGTAGGATTGTCAGGACGGGTTGAATGGGTGGCTGTTCCTTTCGTGAAGACGCTTTCATTTCGATTGTTGGCTGATGGTCATCATTTGATGCTGAAGCCCTCATTGAGACAGTATTTTTGTGTGGTTAACTTTCATCAGTTTAGATAATTGTTTCTTGGCGTTGAAAGGCTAGCGAGAGGCTAGTCTGTTTTTCTCACTCACCTGCTCTGTTCTTTTTTCTTTGTATCCTTTTCCACATGTTCTTTCTCAGTGTTCCTCTGTAGTGCCTCATTCTACATTTTCCTTAGCTCTGCTATGAAATCATCCTTTATTCCACCCCTCTGCTCCATCTTCTGTAGTAACCAAGGGTGAAATGTAACTGAGTAAAGGCATCAGGCAAATAACAGAACAAACAACAGACTGAACAGATAAAAGATCAAACCACCTCGGTAAATATTAAAAAACCTATAAAAACAGTTAGAAGAATTGAAGAATGTAGAACATCAGTCAAGGTGTCTCACTTCTACATTTGCCGGGATGCTCCGTACCTCATCATTCCCACAGTCTCCCAGTCATTCCCAGCAGTCCCACAGATCTCCGTTTCAAATATCAGCATCATAGGGTACCTAACTAGGAATGAAATTGACCTCACTCAGATGATCAGGGATGTCTCCCTACCTTGTCATAGCCTATATCCTGGCCACGATCTTTGCCATCATTTTGCAAAATACCCACCAATGAATCCAAACTAGGTAGAGGTTTGAGGAAGTAATGAAGATAAATTCATCATCATGAATATAAAATTCAAGCATGAATAAATTATTCTAGTTGTCCAGGATATTGAAAGCTGAAAATAATAAGTAATGTAAGATAAGTAAAGAAAATATATTAGACAAAAGAATATGGCATACAATTATTATTAGTTATCTCCAAACATCGGTGACGAGCGCGGCAGATGTTTCCATGTCATGTATTTTCTCTTCGGCTTCCTCACTGGTAATACCTGCAACATTATGGAAGTGTTTTCGACATGAGTTTTCCGTTGTTGATTCGCCACTGACTCACGATTATAAAAATCACAAAATAAGTAGGTAAGTATCGGGGTAACATGAACAATAAATTAGAGAATTTTCGGAAAAAAATACGCAAGGAAGGTATTGCAATGGGTTCCAAACTTTTATTAGGTAGGAAACATAGGTAATAAATATAAGTTATAGTAGGTTCCTTGGGAGTTGACTTTTTAAAAAGCACGAACTGGGAATTTACAAGTGTTCTTTATTTCGGAAAATACACGGAAGACTTCGTAGCGGTTAAATTACGGGGAACACGGAACACAGGGTTGGTCGTACAGCAGCGAGCCGAGAACTGAAGGTTCGAGCTTGCTCGCAGGGGTTATATCGTCTATCATGACTGTGTCAGCAGTAAGTGTCGGTCGGGCGCTATAACTCTTCCCTCCCTATAGAAAAAAATTGAAATTTAGAAGAAATTTCAATTTTTCAATTTCGACGAACAATCATGACACACTATACAACCTTACAGTAGCATAAAATGAGGTGGACACAGCTTGGTAGAAATTTGTTTTACAATTAATTACAATACAAGTATACGATTAATCCGATCAATTAATTAAATTACAATATAATTATACGATTAATATAATCATATACAACCAATACAACAATATAATTGTACAATCAATGTAATTATAGAACAATATAAACATAATAACGTATGATAACCAGAATTGACAACATAACGATGGTAAACAGACGTAAAACTGACATGATTTTATGAACATGATAATATGTGTTTCATTGTAGGTTAAGGGTTATTTTGTGAATTTGGAACGTTTTTTCTATGTTTATGGAAACGATATCCTGTGTACGCAAAGAACGATATAAGACTGACGTACAATAGGATTGTCCAAGCACTGGGAGATATATGACTTATTATGAGTTCTTTTGTACTTGGCATGGGGATCGAAGGGGGTGATAATTGCTTTAAGTTTCTTAATTTCGTTATGGCAGTCTTATTCAAATCCCAATTATGCTTTTGGAACATGACCATGGAGGGGGTGTGGTTACTGTGGGAGGGTGGAGTCGTTAAAGTTTGATTCCTGTATTCTATGGTGCTCTTGCCCGGGGAGATAAGGAAAATTCCGTGGAGGGTCTTGAATTGTATATTATCATGGAGGATAATTTTTATCTGATCTTCGTAGGGGAATAAAAAGACGTAACGGTTTGTTTCTTCCAAGAGTTCCACGTGATTTTGCGGTAGGTTTAATTGAATTAAGTCGCAACGACCGTTGATACCCTTAGTGAGAATGTCTGACTCGCAGTCATGTTCACCGGATAGCTGAAGGCTGTTAGGGCATAAGTAATAATCACGTCCGTATTCGCACGGTTTGTCGAGAAATCGTATCTCGTTTTTGGATTTTAGAGCATACTTGGCAGTGGGTAGGACAGTTGCATAATAATTGGGGATGAAGGTTGGTAGGGATTGAAGGAGAATCAAGTCGTAATGTGCAGGATGGACGATGGGGACATCCAGGAAATAGACGATTTCCTCGTAGCCTATGAAGCATGTTACCTTGATGTGATTTTGGATTTCCCAGAGCGCTTCTCCTTCAAAGAGGGGTAACCTATCACCATAAAATGGTATTAAGTTTCTTAGGATTTTCTGTAGGGTTTCTGGTTTAATAATACTAGGGTGGAGTTTGCCTAATTTACAAAAAGTGACTGAATTTTCTATATCTTGGGTCAGATCTGAAATTATTTGTAGCAACAGTAGATTATGCTCGAGTGCGTTTTCTACCTGTCCTGCATGGGTTGCAAGGGAACTTGCTTCCTTTAATCGCTCTATTTCGAAGGCCAGAATATCGTGATTGTAGTTGATATCTAAGATGGTCCTGTTCAATTCTTCTACAAATCCTTCGTTTATTGGGTAGTGATGACTAATTTGTTGGGACAGTATCTCTTGGTTTGTGTGTAGGTGTTGGAGGATCTGATTAAATTTTTCCTCGTCGTTGGCGTCTAAATTTCCCGTGATAAATTTGATTACGGAGCCTAAATCGTTAAGCAGTCCTCGCCTCTGACGGCGGGGTAAGGTTGAAGCAAATAATCTTCCTTCTATCATTTTTAGCATATGTTCAACGGCTTGAGTTCGAGTTCGAACTACCTTTTGGACTTCGCTGTCAGTTTCTATTATCTGGTTAATGTCCTGGAAATGGGCTTTAATTTGGTTTACTTGATTGAGAACTCCTCCGAGCTGGTAGTAGTGAGTAACAGTGTGGTAATAGTGGATCGTTCGGGCGGAACCTAATCGAATGGGCAATAAACCTAAATTGGAGGTAATGTTTTCAATTTCTAATCCTTTGGTAACTAGTATAGTCGAGAGTGATAGAAGAACGGTGACGGCAGAGCGGCTGTCCATAATCCGGAAGTAGTTCAAGTCAGTAACGTCCTGGAATATTAAGGATCATGAGCTAGAGTCGGAACCAGAGCTGGGTGGTGGGGAGTGGTAGGGTTTCCTTGCTATAGGAACAGGAATTCCAGAAGTGCTGGGCTGAGGGGAGTCTATACGAGATAGCCTAGCTGGAGGGGTGTCTGGTGGTATGGGTAACGCTTTGCGAGGGAATCTAGATGGAGGGGTGTCTGGTGGTATAGGTGACGCTTTGCGGGGGAACCTGGATGGAGGGGTGTCTGGTGGTATGGGTAACGCTTTGCGAGGCAACCTAACTGGTAGGATGTCCGGTGGTGCGGGCAATGATCCCTCAGGAGAAGGTAGAGGAACTGGGGAGGGAGTTGACTCCATTCTTGGGATTCTGGAGAGGTCTTTACAATGTCGTTTTGGGGCAGGGCTCGACGAGCTCGTCTCTGAAGGAGGCGGTCTCGAGTTGGGTGGCGACGGTAAGAGTCTATCCCGCTTTTGGCTGTTAGTCGGTGGGGGAAAGGAATAGAAAGTGGCCGTTTGGGGAATCGTGGGGAGGTTGACGGGTGAAGGGAAACTGTCTTCGGAGGGTGAGTAACTAGAAGAACTAGACATCGGGGTTTGTGGTACTACTCTGGGCCTTTTGATGTTAGACATGTGGATCTTTGGTTGTGTGTTAGCATGCCGGGGTGTTATTTCGGCCGTATGCTTGGTTTTGTCTACGGACTTCACCTGTTCCGGGTTATACAGGGGTTTGGTCTTACTTTGAAGTTGTTTGGTCTTTACATAAACAGTGTCAGGGATTTCTGGAGGATCTTCCCGAGTAGCATTTCTGTTTTCCATTACTCTTTCTTTGAGTTGTGTGCCATTGTCCTTAATGTTTTGGTAGAGCGCTTTCATTTTTTCGCGGTGTTTGACGAGGTAATCGTTGGCGAGGCGTTCGTCCAAGTTTAACTTGAGGAGGTTTTCGTCTGAAATGTGACCTTGGATTATTTCGAACGGGGTCAGGGACGTTGTAGAATGGATCGAATTGTTGTATGCGATCAAGGCATACTGTACCCGGGTTTCCACATCGTCTCTTTTGAATGCTTCTTGGCAGTTCAGAAGCCGGAGATGTTCAATTACGGTCGAGTGGAATCGTTCGACAGGGCCATTCGAATCTGGGTGTTGGCTCGATATGAAGTGAGCATCTATATTGTGGTTAGCTAATAATTTCCTTGACTAGGGAAGAGTTTAGGTCGGCCGCGTTATCGGAAATGAGTTTTTTGGGAATGCCATGGTGCGAGAAATATTTAAGCAAGGCTCGAACTACGTCGAGACTAGTATTAGTCGGTACCATGTACATTTGGGCGTATTTGGAAAAGGGGTCGAAAACGGTCAAGAATTTTGTTCGGTCTATGGTGATTTTGTCAATGTGCAGGGTCTCGAAAGGCCGGGATGCCGTGGGAGTCAAGTTATATTTGATTTTCAGGGGATGCCTGTCGTACTTAGTTCGTAGGCAGACGTCGCATTGGTTTATGAATCTCTGAATGGTCGCTTTCTGGTTGGGCCAGAAATAGCTTCGTTTAAGATGTTCATACGTCTCAGGAATTCCTCGGTGATTAGTCTTACCTACATGATAGGACTTTATGAGTTCCTGGACGTCCTCTTCAGACTCAATGTCTTCCAATAATTTAGGAAATTTGGCCATGAGGATTTCTGACTCCTTGAATGTGCGAGTCATTATGGCAGCAAATCTCTGGAAGAATCGATCGTCTGGATCGTCATGGAAGTAGATCGCATAACGAACTTGGGGCCAGACATACTCCTTGACGAACTCGACTATGTCCTTGTCCAGATGGTAGTGGGATAGTTCTGCGGTCACTCGGGTTTTGGTGGAATTAAAAAGGTGCTTTATTGAGGGTTTCCGTGGGAGTGAGGTCACTAATTTGAATATTATCTGATTTTTGGCCTGGTTAACGGGTCCTTCTCTTACGGGGATTGTCATGGGCGGTATGTTAGTGGTAGTGTGTTCGGGGGCTGTCAAAGAGGGAGCTTGAGTGTCGGCGTGGACATCTAGAGATTGATTGCTTCCTCCAAGTGCTTGCCTAGAACGCGAGAATGTTGCCAGTATTTCGGAAATGGCTCGATTTTCGTTTTCTGCGGTTCTGGGGGAACTAGGGGCTGCGAGGAGTGCGTCCAGTTGCAATTCGGGGAGTTCCATTGGAATGCTCTCAAGCAACTCCTCGATATTGATCGGTGACATGGGATTTGCGGCTGGTGGATCTGATTCCAGGTGATTAAGTTCAATTCGAGAGAGAGCGTCAGCTACATAGTTGGACTTTCCAGGGTGGTAGTGGATTTCGAAGTTAAAATCACTGATTTTCAACCTCCATCGATAGAGTTTGGAGTTGGGGTCCTTCATTGCAAATAACCATGCAATGGTTTATGGTCAGTGAATAACAGGAACTTCTGCCCGTATAGATAGTGGCGGAAGGCCTTCAGGGCATTTAGTACTGCAAGAAGTTCCTTTTCATTAGTAGCATATTTTTTCTCTGTCTCTGAGAGCGTTTTGCTGGTATAAGCAATTGGGAGATCAGAACCGTTAAAGTCTTGGCTCAAGACAGCGCCTGTAGCAAAATCGCTTGCATCACAAGTCACTCTGAACTGTTTGTTAAAGTCGGGGTATTTTAATATTGGGTCATTGCAAAGAAGCGTGGTACAAGTTTTGAAGCTTCTTTCGAATTCTGGGGACTTGGATGTTATTTTTCCATCCTTTTTCAAGGCGGAGGTCAGGGGTTTAGTCAGAGCAGCAAAGCCCTTGATAAACCTACGGTAGTAGCCAATGAGCCCTAAGAACCTTTTGATCTCGGTTCTTGTGCGAGGCATTGGGAATTTTTCGATCGCGCGTATTTTCTCGGGGTTTGGTTTGACTCCATCGGGGGTTACTACGTGACCTAGATATGCTAACTCCCTTTTCAGAAATTCCGTCTTGTCTGGCTGGATTTTCAGGTTTGCCTGTCGAAGACGGTCGAAAATTTTCCTCAGACGAACAACGTGTTCTTGCAAACTAGCCGAGAATATTAAGATATCGTCGAGATAAACCAGACATATCTCATTACTCAAGCCCCTCAGACAATTGTTCATCATTCGTTGGAATGTAGCCGGGGCGTTACACAAGCCAAAGGGCATTCTGAGGTATTCGTAATGTTGGTTGTCAGTGGAGAAAGCGGTTTTGGGAATTGAGTCCTCATCTAGTTCAATTTGATGAAAACCTTGTGCGAGGTCGAGGGTCGAAAAGTAATTGCAACGGCCAAGTTTGTCGAGGAGTTCGGATATGTTAGGTAGGGGAAACCGATCTGAGATCGTGGCTTCGTTTAATTTTCGGAAATCGATGACCATGCGATATTTGGTTTTTCCTGAAGCGTCCATTTTCTTTGGTACAATCCAAAGGGGCGCATTGTAGGGAGAGTTAGAAGGGCGTATGATTTTCTGGGCAAGTAGGTTGTCAACTTGTTTGGCCACTTCTTCCTTATAAATGTGGGGATACCTGTACGGTTTTACAAAGATGGGAATTTCGTCCTTTGTACGAATGTGGTGTTTGACCTCATTCGTGAAAGTTAAAGGACCTTCACTCTCTTGGAAAAGATCTGCATAGTCATGAATCAATTTTTTAATAGCTTTGTTCTCTTCGGGGTTTAGGTGGTCTAGTCTAAATTTCGAAAGTCTATCCAACGGTTTTGCTCACAGGAGGGGGAGGTATCGCAATAGTTGTTAAGGTTGTTTTCGGGTTCCTCATTTTTAAACTGTCCTTTAGGGATTGGTTCTGCATGGATTGGGTGAGTCAAGTGGAACCTAACAGGTTTTTCTTCTGAATTCGTGACGCTTTTGAGTTCTTAACCCTCACTATGGCTGATGGTATTTGCAAACCAGGGAAATTGATAGTCGATCAAAGCTTCGCCATTCTCGACATTACCAACCTCTACCTGTACCTGCTGAATAGTCCTGGCATCGATTAGGAATGACACAGTATTTTCCTCGGGGCAAGTTGACGTTTGGTGTACGCAGCAAGTTATTTTTCAGGTCCACGGAAGCATTTAGTGTCCGTAAGTTGTCTAGTCCCAATAGTGCTTGGAAGTGGCTATGGAAATTGAATAATCAGAAGGGGAGATTTAGATGTTTTTCATTGAAAATTTCCCCACAAGGCATCAGGGTCATTTCCGTTATTGTGGACGAGCCGTGGGCTGTCTTAACTATACCCGATGCCGGTTGGATTTTCTTTTTGAAATAATTATGCGCTGTTTTTGGGAGAACGAAGGATCGAGTTGATCCGGTGTCGATTAGGAATTTTATCCCAGTTTTTGGGCAAACTATGAAAGGTATTTGGTAGCCGATGTGATTTAACTCGATGTGTTTTGGTTCAAATTTTTCGATGGGAGCTTTTGATTTAGGGGCAGGTTTTAACATTGGTATAGGATCTAATTTGGGAGCAGTTGCGGGGGCCGAAAAGGTTGGAGCGGGAGCTGACATTACTGTTGGGTGACCTCTGACGGGTCCTGAGGTTGTCCTAAAAAATGGTCCTGTGTGTGGTTCTGGTCGTCTTCAGTTGGAGGTTGGTCCTCCACTGATAAATTTTCAAATGTTTGAATTAGGTTGGGGTCATAGTACACTGGGGCTTGCAGGAAAGGGTCATAAACGAAATATCCTGAATTTGGCGAATACTCAGGGGTTTCGGGTTGCCGAATTTCCGATTCTTCACACTGCATTTCTACATTGTGAAGGTTGCTCTTTGAGTGATCCTGACTGGAAGAGCGTGAGAGTTGGTGGGACCATGGTCGATTTGGAAGCGATTGTCTTTTGGGGGGTTGCTGACCTGGCGTAGCGGGTCTTTGGTTGAAAGAGTGGTGAACTGGTGGTCTATGAAAATTTTGGTAATGCCTGAAGGGCTGATTGTAGGGTGTTGATGAAGGTCGGTAATTGTTATTCGGGCCAGAGGGACGGAATTGAGGAGTGGCGGGGCCGGTTTTTTGTGGCGGGGATAATTTGGGTTTAGTTCTAAACTGAAACTCGTTTGTCAAAATCGCCATGCAATCTGCTAGGGTTGCTGGGTTCCTTGCTCGGATCAGAGATCCTACTGAATCATCCAGTCCCGTTACAAACACTCGAAGGGCTAAGCCCTGCACGAAGTCAACAAGTTCTTGCGAACTTTGTTCCTTCTGCAAGGAGGCGATGGTACTGTTTAAAATTGCCTCTAATCGAGAATAGAATTCAAAGCAACTTTCAGTCTGTTTCTGCCTGAGACGGGCTAGTTCCGCTGTAAGAGTGAACTTGTCCCTGCGATCTCCGTACGACTCCAGTAAGACGGAGCTTAACTCCACCCAGTTGTGAGGGTCGGCAGCGAAAACGCGTTTCGCTGGATCGCCTTTGATTCTTGATAGGATGCCCTCGAATAACAAATCGTTTTGTAGGGTATTTTGGTTTGTGGGGTCAAAGAAATGGTTGAAAAGTTTATCGCATACCGTTATAAATCTGGTAAGGATAAGGGGATCGGTGGCGTTAAAGTCTGGGAGCAATGCGAAATGTGATTCCTTTAATGTTGGAAAGGGCGTAGAAATTTGGCTTCTTAAAGGGAGATTGAAATTTGCCTACTCGTAATCGGGGTTCCGACGGAATTTTGTTCGTTTCCCGCGCTTGTTCCTTGGTGGGTTTCCGATGAACCTTCCATTTCGGTGCTGTCTAATCTGGACCAACGGAATGTTCTAATCCAATCAATATAAGGATCGGACCTCGAACGAGACGATGATTTCGTAGTTTTGGGAATTTTGGACAGCCTTGTACAATACTATAGGTAGGTTGTAAAATGTGGCGACAGATAATGTGACAAAATATGACAGAAATATGACAGAAAATATGACAAAATAGGAAACAATTATGAAAAGCTGAAAAGATAAATATGTTATGCAGTTAAGTTCAGAGATTCGTCAATCGAGAGGTTCGTTGGATCTGCTTCGAGATGATTTAAAGGGCGTCGGATGTTGTAACTGGAGAGGTGTTGATAAGATTCTACGAAGTGTGACTGAAGCGAGCGGACTGCGTCCCTTCCGATGATTTTTTTTATTTTTTATTTTTTATTTTTTTATTTTGTTTGTTTCGTTTTAATTCTAGAAGGACTTCTCTTGGAAGCTACTAACCACTCATGGGTTTGATAATTGAATTTAATTATTTAATTTTGAGGTTTCTTAAATTTACAGGCGGGGGATGCCTGGCTTCGGTAATCAGGGCAGATTGGATCGAAGTCTTTTCAGACGGGCGTGTCTGACTTCACTAGTCAACGACTGGAATGAAGATTTTTGTGAAATGACCGGGCTTGGTCAGTACTAGGAACTATATGGGTCAAGATTACCTATAGAATCCTAGGAGTTCTTGGCAAGCTGCTGAGATAGTATACCTGGTATGGTAATCCGATATTCCCTGAAGTCTGCGTGATCGGCGAAGTGGAGAGCCGATGCACTTTATCCGATTGTAATTCCGATGCACTTTCACTTATCACAGTTCGGTTGACGAACTCCCGGGCACTTGAAGGCTTCGACGAAATTTCCGCGGAGACGATGGTCGGTCGCGAATATAATTTCTGAGTGTCGAAATTGTGTCTCCAAATGTCCTCCAGTGACTGCGCCAGTTATAGTAGGTTCCTTGGGAGTTGACTTTTTAAAAAGCACGAACTGGGAATTTACAAGTGTTCTTTATTTCGGAAAATACACGGAAGACTTCGTAGCGGTTAAATTACGGGGAACACGGAACACAGGGTTGGTCGTACAGCAGCGAGCCGAGAACTGAAGGTTCGAGCTTGCTCGCAGGGGTTATATCGTCTATCATGACTGCGTCAGCAGTAAGTGTCGATCGGGCGCTATAACTTATATTTTGAAAATTCGGTCAAGGCATGTTTACATCTATGTACGTAAGCAAACCCTTCTGCTCCTAACCAAAAGCTGTGTCACGCGATATGGAACTCGACTGTTGATTCGTGAAAAAAATCAGCAAGTGTCCACGACCTTTAGTTTGCATGCATGTCTCGTGTGTGTATATATATGCAAACAATCCAGACGATGTGCATGTGTCATTCCAGACGATATCCCACATGGGCTTCAAGATGAAAAAATCCAAAATTTCATCAATATGTTTCCAGTGGAAACGAAAAGATGAGTTTGAAGATAAGCAACTTTTAAACATGAGAAGCGGATCAAAAATCGATAAAAATTGCTGGAAGTTGTTGTACAATAACAAAAAATGGAAAATGATACATACTGAACTGAGACATAAAAATACTGTTTCTTCTGTTGGAAACATTTTTTCTCTGAAGAACGTGGGTTGATTTCTGGTGGTCAGAAGTCACCAAGTCACAAAATTCGAAAATCCGCTATGAACGGAACTTTTCAACTTTTGTGGTAGAGTGACTTTCTAAGGTGAAGTCAGTACATCCCACCAACATGTCAGTTCATTCCATTTTGAAGGATTTAGGAGTAGTAAATTGGTTTCTTCGCGTGTGCCATTTTTAATAAAACGTGCCTACCCTAGGTAATTTTGGTACATACACATTTTCATATAACCTACCTCTACCTTCTTCTAAAATTTTCACGAGGACAGACCGTACACCTTTAGCCATGTTTTTAGCGTCACCACAGATGTACACATATGCCAATTTGTGCATAATCAGATCACATATAATTTCCTTGTCAGCATACAACAAGTCCTGAAAAAAGATACATATATGAGAATCGATAGGAGGCTTGAAAGAATAACAGGAATAGATCAAAATTTAAGTAAGAAAAGGAAGGAGTTATGACTTCCAATTGGTTTATTATTCTGTGAATAATACACCTATGTATTCGCTCAGCAAAAAATTTTTATAACACCCCCTCAAAATTTTTTCTTTTCCGTTTCAAGGTGCGTAGATTCAAAAAATGCAATGTCCGTCCGCCGTACGCCGTATCACGTGTACAGGCTTCATTTTCGGACTAAAAAATTCGTTCTTTCGCACACATGCTCCACTTGGGCCCTAGTTGTGTCCCGAAACTTTTCAGCCCGATCGGAATATACCCAGGGGTGTTATGAGTGAAAATGTGTGTAAAAATAGGTACTTTTTGGGTTTTAGCAACATGTTGGTAACATGAGCTTCTGAGATATCGTTTTCCATGTTTTTGGGGACGGGAACACCGAATATGAAGTCGATTTTGAACAGAGAGTGGAAAATTGAGTTCTACCAAATGTTCAGCTCCCAAAATTGATTTTTATGAGTGAAAAACCTGGGAAATCGTCTGAAATCACCATCAGTTTGTATAATAACACCGGAAAAAGTGTCAACACGTAGATCAAGACGATTAAATGGCAGTACCAATGATCAAAGATAATTTGAAAAAAATAAAAATAATAAGAAAGGAGCGTACCTAATTTGTGTTTTTGGGGCCAAAATTAATGGAAACCATCAGAAATAGCTATTTCGATTATTACCCATGAAATAAACAATAAATGAACAGCCAACATTTCTGTATGTATGTCCAATAGAATAATAAACCCATGTGACAAGGACTTTGCAGCGTTTTTTTCCATCCGACCCAACTCCACCTTGACTCTTGGTCTCAGCTTGAATGGAATTCGCCGAACAGGAGCAACTACTGGACTCACATCACCATCCAATTCGATAGACACCACATGATCTTTGGCCAAACCAATTCCACCATCAAATAAACTTTGATTAAGAGAGAGTCCAAATCAAGCACATTCACTCGCGTTAAGCTCTCACTAGTATGCAAACCAAGGATATTTACACAATTTCCTGACACACCATAAACTGGAATTGACTATAGTTTTCTGTCATACAGAACATCAAGGACACATTTTCCGGCAAATGGAACTAAAGCACCGGAAAAATACGCTGTTTTGACTTTTACATCTCTCAAAGACATGACCTTATGAAAACCAAGACGTCTGAATTCAGTTATCCCTATAACCTTACATTGAGCGCCAGTATCGACCTTGAAAAGCGAAGCATTTCCATTTATCGTGAACTCCCTCCACCGTGTGCCATGAAGAGTCTCGAAACTTGCGGGAACTTGCTGCTTCCAAATCAATAGCACTTAGTCCATCCGAAAGTTCTCTTGAGAATCCTCGTCTTGGCGGTCTATTTCATTTACAGCCTTCTTTTTGGACAGAGCCGATTTTGCAAAATGGTTCAGCTGGTGACAAACAGCACACCTTTTATTGTAGGCATGCTGGGCAATGACAATTTAACGTGCTCATAGTTACAAAATCTGCATTGCATTTTTTCGGAAAAGTTTTTCCCAAGAACTTTCATTATCCAAACGTTTATCCTTTGGCTTTGCACCCATGTATTTCGTGGAACCAGACTGAGACTTGGACCGAACCAAATTCACCGGTTCTTCCTTGACGCCAAATTTCTCAGATCTGACAGTTTGAACCTGTCGCCTAAAAGTGCCTGATTTCTGGCCGTATCCAATACCTTGTTACTGTGCACGGCACCAAGACCCAAGAGTTTAATCTGCACCTCTTTATCCATTATACCACAAATGAACATGTGATTGCACACAGATTGCCTAAATTTCGTAAAACCGCCATATACTCTTCATAAGGCCATATACTCTGCTTCCTAGTAAAGAATTCGTATCGGCAATGGGTAATACTCTGTGGCAAATAATGGTCGTCAAAATTCTTCAACACCTTATCCAATTTGGTTTTGTCATCCTCCGTTGACAAATAAGTCGATCCATTGAGTAATATAGCGATTTTCTTTTTGTCAGATGCTTTTTCACAATAAGCGTCAACAAACCTTTGAAACCATCGTTTGTACCTCTTCCAATTCGCCATGTCGCCGGGCTGCTCCATCCACGGCCGACATCTCAAAATTCAAAAAAAAATCACAGCCTGTCGCACTATACACGTCAAGCGCTGACACCGAGCTAAGATTCAGCCCAAAGAGACAGCAACACCGTAAGGAACCCAAGAGTCACCACACACTCAAGCACCGAGGACACAAGAAGACATCATCGCTGTCACCATGTTTTAATAAAATGACAAACATGATTTAAAAAAAAAATTAGATTTATTGAACAGTAGTATTCACTCCGGCTGCAAAAAAAGAAAACAAAACACTGTGCCTTTTTAACAACTCTGATAACAGTCTCTGGTTGCAGTAACGCTCACGTTGTAGTTGTTGTTCACAAAAGATTGACCAACATTACAACAGGTACCTACATTTGTAGCAGACACCTACATTTCTTACAAAAACGAATTTTAAAATTCATCAATTTAAACAATTCACCCATTCAATTTAAACTCATTTATGCAGTTTTGTTTATAGTTATTAGCATGCATGAAATATGCCTTCTCTTTGTGTTTGGTTCTAACAACTACGTGGTCGGTAAACAGAAACATGCTCTCAGATTTTTTTACTACCTACCATTTGCCTCTAAATGCGACTGAAATATAATAGGTAAGTGCCTACCTGTACGTATTTAGGATCACTTTCTAGGCGGTCACGGGAATAACAAACTCTATAACTAGAAATGAGTTTGCTGTTCAAGAAATCCTCCATTTCCTGCCTGAAAAAATCCGCACAGTTGAAGTTGACAAAAACCTTTTGTGAGATGCAAACAGCGGTAATTTGATTTAGGTAACTATTTTGTTCCCAACAGGGAGCGAGGATGTCTCGCGCATTGGTGGTGCAATGGGCAGGCGGATAGGAGGTTCCAGACATACAGCATAACCATATAAGTGAATTTTCAAAGTTACTGACTTTCGACTATGTTTGGGGATCTATAGCAACTTTTGGACTCCAAAAAACTTTAACTTGACTTCATTCGAGAAAAAAATGCAGTTGACTATTTAAAGTCAAATATCTGGAGTCATCATTCTCTACAACTTTTGTTGATTTTAGGCTTTTTTGACCTATTTTTGGGCAAGATAACCTTGACGCTGGTAACACACAAATAAGATGTAGGTATGTTTCTTTTCAATTTTCTTCGGATGGAACGTTCAGTCTTACGTTAATTTTGTTTTATCCACCCCACTCAAGCTAGGTAGGTACCTATTCAATAAATCGAACTCTTGGTAGGTAATTCGAACTTTTTTCAAGGTCCCTTGAAATTCGAATAATCGGGAATCGACTTCTATCATTTTTGTTCCTAAATACCAGTTTTCCCTTCGCTAAGTTTCGTAAAGTGAGACCGAAAATAATATATAACTGAAGACTAAAAGAGCACAACTCACTTGAAAATTTCATCTCTGTCTCGATAGCGACAACCGAAGTACACCACAACATCTTCACCTGCTCTTAATTCGTCGATGAGTGCTGTAAGAACAATGATGAATAGAAATACTTTGGCAACCGTAGTCAATAATTTTAGGGATTATGTTTTGGCACAAGAAGAAATAAAAGCATTGGATTAGGGGATATTACTTTGTGCGCCGTTAGAATCTAAAATAGTCAATCGATTTTTCGACATCAAAGGAAGAATTTCTGTCAGTCAACGCATCAATTATCAGACGACACCCATTTCTTCAATCAATTCACAAACTAGTACCAAGTTTGTATTATCAGTGCGCAGGGGAGAGAAACAAAGATTCGAAAGTTCTTCTTAATTTTTGCTGTTGCAGGTAAGTAACACACAATTTACTAAAAGTTCTCGTTCCTATTTTAATATTTACCTACCTACATTTAGGTAGGTGGCTAGGTATTATTCAATAGGCATCAACTTATTTGATGAAAATCATTGTTATTTTTCATATCTTTATATCATTTTTTTCAACCTCATATTTTTATATAAAACGGGCTTTGCCCGTTATGTATTTAAAAAATCATTTGTGCAATACTGCCGGCTCCTATACCATTTAGCCACTTACTTAATTTGACCATAGGTATCAATTTTACTGTTCTTTGTAATTTACTAACACACCGTCAAAGGATATGCTTCATATGGAATTGCTTCAGGTAATTTTGGTTGTAATTATTTTTTCATTGGTGTGTACCCTTATACGTATAATCTGCGCTGAAGATCAGCCCTCACCACAACTGCAGTCAGGCTGAAGGACAAAATGGGAGTCATCTCGCCACAAGGAGGCACAATGACTGCCTGTTGTGGAAAGTGGTGTGGAGGGATGCTAGCTGCCATCTCAGGATTCATTATGTGAAAACTAGTTGCGTTAGATAGGCGTGTTACACCAAAGTAGCATCTACCACCTTGACAACAAATTATTCTAAACATTCCTTGTCATAGGCGTGCCTTTTGTCTTTCTCTTTTCTCTAATCTATGGGCAAATGGCCTGTAAGGCACGCTGCCCTGAACCTCACGAATGCAGAGTTCTATATGTAAAGGAGCCTTCATGCTTGGTTAGGTATGACATTTTATTTGAAGATCTCAGATGACTTAAAAATGAAACCATAATTAAAAGAATAGAGCTTCAGTTCACTATATAGGTAGTAACAACGATGGACAAGCATGAACGTTTACTCACCCAAGACAGGAGCAATACCAGTACCATGAGCTATAAGAAGCATAGCACCACGAAGAGGACAAGGAGTTGCGTATGATGGTTTCCTAAAATACAGGGGGATCTAGAACAAAGGATAGAGAAGAATAATTACTGGTAAGACATAATCCCCCTTCCCCCCACCCATCATATTCCATCCCCAACAAGTGGATATGAAAATGTTATTTGGTGACATTACGATGAATTCAATATTATTACCTACTCTTACAAATAGCAGAAGTACAGATCAAGAAGAATAAGGTGGCAACAGTCCTTCTGGATAAAAGTTCCATGATGAACGTAAGTGTTAGCCGAGCCACCTCCATCTCGATTATATTATTCTACCTTTACCAACAGAACTGCAACTTGAGATATAGGAAGGCTTCAAGCGAATCTTCAAACAAAATGTAGCGATTTGGCTCGTTCCCAAATTTCAGAGATGCTCCCTGTGCACCAGAAAACCCTCCAAAATCCGTTTCACGTCTCGGAGATCGAAACTACAGATGTTCAATTTTTCGTGTATATAAATCGTATGTGTGTGTGTTACCGTGAAAGCTGTGTGCCTGGTGAAAGCTGACATCTACCGGTGGTCGTTGACACTTGCCAAAACAGATGAAAATCTAGCCGGTAAATTCTGAAATTCGGGCTTTCACAGGTATACGTCAACAATCCCCACTCGCTGGCAGTGAATGTGTCTTATCGAGTTGATCTTAACGAGTCTTACTGCTCTTGGGCTCCATTTGTCCCGATAATTTGCTTTCAAATGTCATAGCAGAAACGACTGTAGAACTAAATCACTTCAAGTACTTTTTTGACCATGACGGGCCATGGTGATTTCGGCGAATTTCAAGTTCAAATTTTTTAATAAAGCTTTGGTATTGTTTTCCGACCTTTCCTTGTAACTGGTATGTTCTGATTTTGGGGGGGAAATTAATTAGGAAATGCAGTATGTATTTTTTGGTAGCACATGAAACATTCACTGACTTGCCTTGGTGATTGTAGACATTCACCGGTGATAGACCGGTGTTGAAAAAGGTTTCGGACTTCCACCAAGAGCAGTGGCGATTGTTGGCGTAGTTTAGCGAACATGAGCTTGTGAGGTACCGTTTTCCACGTTTTTTAGGGCGAGAAGACCGAACATGAAGTTGATTGTGACCAAAGAGTGAAGAACTGAGGTTGTAACGCAGGTTCAGCTCCCAAAATTTTTTTTATGGGTCAAAACCTGGGAAATTGTCTGAAATCTCCATACATTTGTATAATAACACTAGAATTAATATCAACAGGTGAATCAAGACAACTAAATCGCTTCCACTGAACTGCAGCAATACCTCCCAATCACCGAGACAAAAAAGAAGGGGCAAGGATGCTGAAGGATGGATTTCTCCTACTATTTAGTGGGGTACCGAAACAGGAAAGAGCAAGAGTGGATCTGGGCTTCTTGGTTCATAAAGACAGGACGGCAAAAAAATATCAAGGCATGAACTTTTGTGAACGAAAGAATAATGGTAGTAGCTATTCTCGAGCTGGAATTCTCATATCCATAGTGGTAGTGTATGCCCCGAATGAGGCAGCAGACAGAAGACGAATTTTATGAACCCTTGCAAAGAACAATGGATGACAGGAAGGTAGAACACACGATTTTATTGGGAGACTTGGCAAAATGTTACTGGACAACATGGGGAATCCATACCTAACAATAATGGTGAAAGGCTCCTAGAGACGTGTGTAACGAGTAACTTGGTTATCACCAACATCAAGTTTGCACATCGGTATATGCATAAGTACACATGTTCTGACTCATCCAGAAATGAGAAATCAATCATTGATTACATACTGGTTAGCAAACCACTTATTCCCTCCGTCTGTGACTGCCTCGTTAAGAGAGGTCTCGAAATAGGAAGTGATCACTTTCTTCTACAAATGGATTTCCTAAGGGAATCCATCCAGCGACAACCAAAGCCCAAGTTGAAGGAACCCGAAAACCAGGAGCTCTTCCAAGAGAGGTTCATCAAAAGCAGCCAGCTTCCTGAGTAATGAGATTAATGACCTGGAATCAGCATAGAATAATTTCAAGTCTGTAATCCTTGCAGCAGCAAAGAGGTAAGTGGCTCCAGCATTCAGGAGGCAAACAAAAAAATGCAGCCGCTGGTGGACTGAGGAAGTGAAGTGCCATGTGAAGGAAAAGAAGAGACTGTGGAAGCGCTACTTGCAAACAAAAACAATGGACGCCTGGGAGAACTATATGAAGATAAATGAAGCCAATATTGTCCTAGCTGCTAAGGCAAAGTCCTGGGAAGAGTTCGGGAAATTCATAGAGGAGTCATATGAGGGAAATAAAAAGCTCTTCTATAAAATTCTGAAAAATACGAGGAAAGGAAAAGACTGTCTACTAAAATTTATAAAGGACAAAATTGGCAATCTGCTAAATGGAGAAAAATAAATCATGGCCAGATGGAAGGAATACTTCAAGGAGCTAGACTATGGAGAGGGAGACCGCCCAGTGAGTGCTGACCCAATTCCACAAGATGTAGTGGAAGACGGTCCAGATATATCAATGGAAGAGCTCCAAAGGGCCATAGGAAAAATGAAACGTGGTAAGGCTGCAGGAGAGGACGGAATAACACCTGCAATTCTTAAGTATATGGGGAAGGATGACCAGCAGATGCTTCAACAGGTAATGAATCTGGCCTGGAAGACTAAAAGTATTCCATCAGATCGGGAAGTCTTCATCATTATCCCGATCTACAAGAAAGGTGATAATAGAGGATGTTCTAATCACAGAGGAATCTCCCTGCTTAGCCTACCAGTTCTACTCTATCCCCTGGAAACACGCCTCAGGGATGAGGTTGAGGAAAAATTGGAAGAAGGCCAGTGCGGCTTTTGACGTGGGTGGGGGAACCCAGGACCTCATTTTAACTCAGACAGATCAGCGAGAAGGTGCTGGAGAATAATGGTACAACACACGTTTCCTGGACCTGGAGAAGGCTTTTGACCGGGTATCCTGGAACAAGCTGTGGCATGTTCTGGAAAAGACAGAAGTAACAAGCCAGTTGATTAGGGCCATCCAGAGTTTTTAACAGACCTGCCGGAAGAAGATTCCCACTTCTGGAGCCACCTCCAAGGAATTCATGATGACAGCAGGAGTGAGACAGGGATATTTTATCACCGTACCACTTCATTCTTCTGATGGATGATATAACGAAAGAGTCCTTACACTAAAGAGTATACAGTCGGAAATTGGAAGATACAGCCGATGATGATTTTGGAGCTTGCATTTGCGGACGATGTGGCTTTAATTGCCTGGAGTGCTGATAGTTCGCAGTTCCTTGTTCGCAGAACAAGGAATATGGTGATAAGTGGTACGAAAACGAAGACCATGATCCTTTCCCGCAACCCAGCCAAACACCTCTCTGGTAAGTCGTGAAACAAGTTGGCAGCTTCAAATATCTTGGAGCTATGATGAGGCATGATGGTACTATTAACCAGGAAACAGATAACCTCATGGGCATATACCATGGTATCAATCGGGACTTCATCGGAAAGAAGGAAATGAGTAAGGCCACCAAGATGATTGTATACAAAACTGTGTACACACCCACGCTGAAGCACAGTTTGGAATCATGGACACTCACTTCCAAGCATAGGAGTTGGTCAGGCCGTGGAAATGCGCTATCTGCGTAGAGTGGAAGGAAAGATGAGAAGGGACCGAGTACGCAACAGGACCATCAGAAGCAGCTTGAATGCACTTCCTTTGGTAACAAAGATAGAACAGGCCCAGCTGAGATGGTTCGGTCATGTAGTCCGCATGCCTGAATCGAGGTACCCTCGTAGAGTGTGGGAGGCAGATAACTGGGCAACAGATCGCGGGGTAGACCATGCACCAAATGGGAAGACAATTTCCGCCAAGCTCTGGAGGAATGTGGCGTACTCTGGAGACAGGGCCGCTCCCGAGTCGAAGACAGAAAGGGGTGGACGACTCTCTGTAAAACCTCAACACCTCAAGGTACAACACGAGGATCGACAAAGTAAGCAAGTGTTATGGGTGAAAAATGGGGGTAAAAACGGGGTTTTTTGGTGTTTTAGCAAAATGAGCTTCTGAGGTATCGTTTTCTGTGTTTTTTAGGACGGGGAGACCGAATATGAAGTCGATTTTGACCAACGAGTGGAAAATTTAGGTTCTAACAAAGTTTCAGCCTTAAATTTACGTTAAAATTTGGTCTAAAATCGTAATCCTTCCGCACACAGTTGTGGTCCCCAATTGGATCCTAGCTGTGCTCCGAAGATCAGCAGCCCGGTCGGAATACACCCAGGGGCGTTACGGGTGAAAAATTGGTGTAAACATAGGGTTTTTCGATGTTTTAGAGAACATGAGCTAGTAAGGTATCATTTTCCATGTTTCTAAGGGCGAGAAGACCGAATATGAAGTTCATTTTGACCATAGATTGAAGAATTGAGGTTGTAACGAAGGTTCAGCTCCCTAAATTCATTTTTTGTGAGTCAAAAACCTGGGAAATGGTCTGAAATCACCAAAACTTGTATAACACTAGAAATAGTATCAACAGGTGAATCAAGACAATTAAACGGCACTATCAATGATCAAAGATAATTTGTCAAAATTAGGAGCCTAATTCGTGTTTTTGGGAGCCAAAATTGGTGGAAACCAACAACAATAGCTATTTCAATTATTGTGCACGAGAGAAACAATATTTCCAGCATTTCTGCATGTATGTCCAATAGAATAATAAACCCATGTGAAAGGACTTCGCAGCGTTTTTGGTCATGTTTTTTAGTGCGAGACGACAGAATATGAAGTTGGCTTTGACGAAAGAGTGAAGTATTGCGGTTGTAACGAAGGTTCAGCTCACTGAAAGGAGGGGCACATATGGAACAACCCCCTTAGATCTTAACACGTTCAGTGCGTAATTGCTCGAGTGAGGAAGGTAGAACTGTAAGTTAGGGGTGGAGTGGCTCCAGCGTACCAGCTCCAGGCGGTGGTGGCGCTCCGATATTTCACCGCCAAACTACGAATTCTCAATTCTGATTGGTTCTGGAAGGTTTCCCTCTTGTTTTAGATATCCTGACTACCGCTAGATCGTGTGCCGTTCCTTGTTTACACTTTTTACAGACCACTGGAACCCTTCTTCCTGGAGTCACCCTATGAACCAAAGATCATTTTTTACGTATTTTACCTTACCGTTGACTATGTTTTCCAATTATTTTATACTCTGAATGCCCACGAGCTCTGAATTAGAACACGAGCACCTACGCAGGGCCGACCAGAGGGGATGACAGAGGGGGCAAAATCCCGGGGCCCTATTTGTACCGTTATTGTGCAAACTAAAAATTTCCCTTTTATAAATGAGTTCAGTTACTTCCTTAATAAATAAGGATAGAGCAGTACGTCCAGTATTCCTGTTTATAAATTATAAAATTGGTATGGGGAGGGGCCCTGTGAGAATTTATGCCCGGGGCCCTTCCCAGCTCCGGGGCACCTTAGTACAAATAAGTATTTTTTCACTCTCTTCTGAAAATAAAGTTGAATATCGATGGATGTCTATTATAATTTATTGTTTCATAACCACCCTTTGTTGAGCACAGGATTCCAATAATAATAGCAGACAGAATGTTTTTACTTTGGTAATCTTATAACAGTATTATGAATCTGGCCAGATCATTGAGCGCCGGATGGTATGTGATGAAGAAAAATCCACAAACAGTTTATTCTAAGCACTGGTTGGAGTAGGCAATGTGGAGAAAAAGTACAAAACTTCACTGTTTTGGGTTAGGTTCGAACTCGATACCTCAGAAATAGCACGTGTATTGTGGGAAGTATAACCTGCAGTACGTTACAGGCGGAGTGGTACACTCGAGCCAAGCTTCAGAAATCTATGAATTCCGAGAAATTTTTACCTCAAAACATTGTTATCGTTCATTACTAACCATAATGAGAGGAAAATAACGTTGTACTCAAAAAATTAGGTTCCGCCCCTGGGAATTCCCATGGAAAACGGGGTCCGCATCGAACGTGTTAAGGAACATTTGAAAGGATATATAGGATAAGTTAGAACTACTTACAATAACAGGAACGTTTTTGGATGTCTTACAACCACATTCAAAAAATTCAGTTTTTTCAAACTTTTCAGACAAATCGTCCAATTCTTCGAATTTGCTCTTCAACCAACTCGAACATATGCCTGATCTACCACTTGGAGTGATGACAACGTTGAACACAATTTTGAAACACTTTTTGCTATGTTCATAAAAATATTGAGACGAAGCGAGGGAGTACGGTCTCGGCTGAAAAACGAAAACAGAGACATAGGCACTCGAAATATATTACAGGTACAAAATATAGAACTGATCTATAAGAACTTATTGTACAGCATTTACTATGAGGTTCTTTCAAGTAATAAATACCGTATAATAATATGCGATCTTGGCTTCCCAGCAGTGGGCTCCCTGCGGCGGTGGTTTTGTGGAGAAATAAAATAAAAAACCAACAGTCTCGTGAGGGGGAATTGATGTATTGATGGATACCGGTTTCAACAAAAATGTCTTCCTCAGCCACAACTCTATGCAGGTACAGACAGTGAGATTTAAAAGAAGAAAAAAAACTTTAGTTTGACCTCTTTCTGCTTTGCTTTAATCTACGATTTAGTGGTTGATGATCTCACAGACGTCCCGAGGTCCATGCATACAGCCACTCTGGTTGGGGAGAATAGCAGATGACTGGTTCTAGTTGTAGCTGTGTGGAAGGCGGGTGGTACCTATAGCAGTACATAGTTTAAGATGGATGTTGAGGGTTGGGGTAGTTGAATGAGTTGTTGTTTTGATATTTGGTTTGTGTTTTTTCCACCTTTAAATCTCGCTGTCTGTGCCTGCAGAGAATTGTGACGGAGGAAGACATTTTCGTGAAGACATTCTTCACGAAACCACCGCCACAGGGAGCCCACCGCTGGGAAGCCAAGATCGCATAATATTACTGTTCACCAGCGTAACCTTATTACTACACCGTATAATGAGGCAAAGTAGAACAGAATTTCACGTTTTACCGAATTTTAACTCATAAAATATTGACGTAGGTATACTTTGCACATAGAAATATAAACTCTTTCACATCTCTAGTACGAATTCAATAAGTTGCTAATATTTTTTCGTCGTCTCCTTATAGGTATCTAGGTACATATTTATATAGGGTGACACCATTTTATCGCACCACTGAATTTACTCCCATTCAAACTATAAAGTAGTAAACCCCCTGCATTTTTAGCGTAAAATTCTCGCTTTTTTGCGTGCTTGCGTAAGCACAAAACGTACGTTTGCAACCGTTAAGTTTCTGAAAAATCTCTTACTCAGAGGAAATTGTGTGGAAGAATTAATATATGCTCATAAAAATTTATTGTTGAAATATTTTTTCAAAAATTCACGTTCGTACAACAAATGGCTGACCCACTGCGATAGCTTGAACATGAAAAATTGATTTTATTGAATAACACGAAAAACGATTTTATAACTCCTGAGCTCCGGCATTTCAAGAATTCCATTTTTTTCCTTTAGCAGAAAAAATGTAAAATGGGATTTAGATGATATTCAGCAGTTACTATTTCTCACATCACTGGCCGTCATACAAACCAAACACTGACCATTAGCCTAGGAAGATGTTCCAGCAGAACTGGTAAAGGAGGGACACACGAAGGCATGGATGATAGTACATCGCTCAGTGTTAGACCCTGCTGCAGAAAGTACTTGTCGTATTCGGAAGAACATTCTCGGCTGCATAATTCCAGAAGTCTCCTCTTTTCATTAGGTTCCGAAGCGTATTCTGCTAACGATCTCAAGAATGTCTGGTGAAATAGGAGTGCCATTGCCACAGATCAAATTATTATTTAGATTACTTATACATCTAAAATTATACCATAGAGCCACAAAAGAATTATTGCCTACGATGTGGTTAACTGACATCCAGACACAGACTGTTTTGGAAAGCCAGTAACGTGATAATGAGGAACTTGCACGCATCTGATATTCTGTAGGAAACCTTTTTTTACTGTACACTATACCACTGATGTGATCAAATATGGATAAAAATTTTGTTGTGATAATTAGAATCGTTTTGAAAATCGGCAGAAGAGAAAGCTGCGTGAAACGCTCTGTTATTGGTTGAGGAGCGTGTGACGTCACAGTTCTCTAATTCCCGGGGGACAAGGCGATTTCCCTGCTTCTCACCAACCAACAACTAAATTCATGTAACAAGTTCCCTTTTCCTTATTTTCCGCGATGCTTCAACATCTTCTACACAATAGAAGCGACAACAACGCATTACCATACTGTATAACAAAAAGAAAATACTTCGAAGAATAAGAAGAATGGAACCAACAACCAAACAAAAACTAAGTTGGACGAATTGTGGATGCAGAAATCGAGTTTGCTGTGCTATTCCTTCGATAGACTATACGCTTGTGGTAGAATAATATAGGTGAAAGGTACCTACGAACTATGGTATTCACTGGCGAAAAGGTTCAACAGAACTCAGTGCGTTTTGCGGCCGCCTACGAACCAATTCCTCTTATTGGCAACTTAGTTAGGTACATAATTATAGACAACTACGTTAGCTACATGTAGTGGCTGATTCACACATAACAGCTTACCTCGTCACCTTCACTCCTTCCATTTCGAAATTCCCAAGTTTTATTTCTGACATGAACTCATGCAGGAAAAATGAAATGAGAGGTGGTAAGCTGAAAGACGATGCCTCATACCCATCCTTCACTTTAGGTTATTTGTCCATTATTGGAATTATTGCGGCATCAATATTGAGTGCAACACGAAAATTTGAATGAACAGCACCAAAAAGTCGCGAAAACACAACCAATGATTCAGTAACGTCAAGTACACAGAGGAAGTGGTTGGTGGACTAAGACAGAAAGAAACGAGAAATGTGAGGTCACGCTCGGGGAGTGGGTAGTCAGCTGAAGCGGGCGTTTTGCGGGCTCTCAGAAATTCAAAATTTATTTTTATAAAATCACTGGTGTCTGAAACCAATTTTTCATTCACCATTCGTCTTCAAATCCAATACACTTTTGATTTCCGCAATTAAAAAAAATTGTGCAAGTTCCTCATTGGAAATTCAAATGAAGAAATAATTCCAAGTTAATACGATGATTACGAAATCAGATTTTATCAAAATTATGCTCATGTTACACTGTCCTACTACCCATCAAGTAAACATTGTCTGCTCACCTTTTTCATGACGCACCTTATCTCCAAGACTGATTCCAACAAAATTCTGGGCGTCGACTTCTTGGGTATGTGAAGAGGAAGCTTCTTTTTGGCGCCCTCTTTAGCAGTAATTTTGATGGAGACGTCCCTCTTCTCTTCTAATCCCAGGCATTTCAATATCTCGTTCACCTCTTCGGTAGGATTTTGAGGGAAAATGCCGACAGAATAGCCAAACTGGAATTGGACGCCCATGGGAGACTGTAAACAACAATTAGGTAGGTGTTCAAAGCATTAATTTGCTATAGTCAGTTCAGCTGGTTTTAGTTTGTTCAGTTTAGTCAGTATTAATTTGGCCCATTACATACCATGACGGTCGCAAATATATTATTCTATGGAAATCCGATACGTGATGTAGCGGCTGTGCAACCGTGTTTTTCTTGAAAACCTCAACCTCGTGACAACAGGGAATCAGAAAACTAGCCTAGTGGTGGACTCATACAATTCCTAACTCAGGAACGATGATCTATGTAAGGCGCTGGTCTGGGTAACCAGAGGCCAATGGTTCAATTCCCACCTGAATGTTACCTATCTTTTCAGCATTTTTCTGATCTGGTTTCCCGATATCTACATCCATTTTAGTTGGGAAATTCATGTGGGATCTACCGTTACCTAGGTATATAATTATGTAAACACATTATAGGTCCACCAGACCTGTCAAGGTTTTTTTTCACTCTCAGAATGCAAACTTTGTCTGGTAGATCTATGATATCATGGATATTATGTATTTCGAATAATTTAATGAATTTTGCGACTCCCTAATCGTATGTGACCCAAATATTGGATGACCAAATCTGATGCGTCTCGCCTTCATGTTTCTAACAACTGAGTGATGAACAATTCCCAACTATCCTCTATTTTGAGAACAAAGTACTTCCAAGTTTTCAACGAAAACTGCCGCAGCTCCTGTACTAAGTTTAAGGCTTTATTTTTCACTTCCACTGATAGCAGTCTTATTCGAGAACGAGTCAATATCGAACTGTACTCCCGCGAAAAAAGCGTTGTGAAAAAATATTTTTAAAAAAAGCCGATTACGGCTGCGCTCGGGAACGTTTACACAAAAATGAACGACTGGTGGAAGGAGAGCCGACGATTGAGGTCGTAACCGCGCAAACTAAACAAGAGCTGTTGCAACACCGCGAGGATACCGGGGCATTGCGGAGTGTGGACCATCATGTAAGTGCTGCCTTTAATCAATTATACGATGTGGTAGCTTCCCAGTGTACTACCTGACCCAAGATGAGCATATTAAGACACTAAATCAAAACATAAAGGACCTGGAGGAAAACACTACGGATGAAGATGGAACCAAGGAGACCAACTGGATTCTCAGAAGGGCCTGCAAGAAGCGTAGTTGGGTCCTCCCCTGAGGTGGCATCCAGTTCTAACAAGACAGGATCAAAAAAACCAAATCTTAAATCTGGGAAGGACATTTAATTAAAACAATTAAAACCTAAAAAAGATCCTCCTCCTATAAATTAAATTTTTTGGGTCTGAGGAGTTAATCGGCTCTCAAGGACCTGACAGAGAACATCCCAAAAGACAAACTTATGATTACATCCCTCAATAAAGTTTGGGAAATAAACGTAGAATCGAGGGATAACTGGAAGTTAATCACCGAGAAACTAATCTCAGAAAAAAACAACAACAATGGTATACGTACCAAGATAAAGCTGACAGGCCTATCAAGATCGTGGCTAGAGGCTTACACGCCAATTTGAGAGGAACTAGAAATTATTGAGGACTTTAGGAACCAAGGTTTTAACATCCTTAATGCGACCAACATGTTCAAGAAAGAAAAACGGAAAAATGAGAGAGGAGAAATCGAAACCATCGAAAAATCCCTACCTCTCGTCATCCTAGCTTTCGACAAAAAGGAGGATGTAAATAAAATCTATGGTATAAAAGCCATCCTCAACATACTTGTAAAAATTGAAACTGAGAAGAAAACCTCCCCAGTCATGCCTAAACACACACAGGCATATTGTGGAAAAGAACCTGCAGTGTGAAATGTGCTGGACCACACAAAACATAGGAATGTACCCTGAAAAAGGCAGATACCACCAAATGCGTCAATTGCGGGATGCGAAGTAGCTGAAGAGCTACAAAGAATGAGAAACAAATCCACTAAGCCCCAAGTGAAAGGTCAAAGCAAACGAGATGTTTCTGCTGAGAGGAGTGTCGCTCGAAGGAAATCGCTTACTTCAACCACGACAGGAGCAACTGGGGCAAAGGTTACACAACTCAATAGTTGCAAATAACAAACCAAGAAATGAGGTTTTGAGCGCAGAAAAAATGTTTACACAGATACTAGAGAGAAACGAACCAACAAGTAGTTATTCGAAAGCATAGCAAAGCTAGAAAAAGGCCTCACTAACTATGGATTAATCAGAGGGTAGAGTCAGCCAACAAAACAATGAGGAACTTGCACCCATCTGAAAATCTGTATGAAACTTTTTTTACTCTATACCATCTCTATGGTTCAAGAAAATGTGACCAAATATGGACAAAAATGTTGCTGTAATAATTAAAATCGAATTTGAAAATGGGAACACCCAATGACTGGTTGATGAGCATGTGACGTTGATGTCACTGTAGGTACTCTAATTATCGGGGGACAAGGCGATTTCCATGCTTCTCATCAACTAACAACTACATTCATGTAAAAAGTTTCCTTTTCGTCATTTTTCGCGATGCTTCAACATCTTCTACACAACAGAAATGACAACAACGCCTTACCTTACTGTACAACAACAAGAAAATACTTCGAAGAAGAAGAAGAACAATGGAACCAACAACCAAACATAAACAAAGCTGGGCAGATTGTGGATGCAGAAATCGGAAGTTCCCAGTGCTATTCCTCCATATTATTTTGTTGCTATCGAAAAAATGACGCACAAACATTGTATTGTGCCACACTGTGCCAGCTCAACTGCTAAATCGCCCAAAAAATGGTTCATTGTTGTGCCAACTATCCAACGAACCCGGAAGAAGATGTTTGACCTGATAAGGAGAATAGGCTGCAATATCACCCACCCGTAACCGATGAAAGTTTGCGGAGATCACCTTAATGTAAGTAAGTATGAATACTTACCAATTTACTAAATTTCGGGTAGGATAAAATTAACCGTCGGTTTTATTTCATTACCACTTACCTACCAAAGGTAGAAAAACTGTGTTTGCACAAATTCAACAAATTGTATCCTCCTAAATCACTAACTAAGCATTCTTTAGGTTGACTGAAGAAGGTATTCCATTTGATAAACGAAGCTTTTCCCACCTATAAGCATACAGCATTTCTCAGGACTTGACATTTGCGAATGAGCAAAAGGTACCATATATTTTTCATACAATTTTTGTGAGACCATCCACTCCAACTACTGTGAACCGCAAGTAATAGAATGAATGGTTGACTTCGAAGCAATATAATGGAATTTTATAGAAAATACGTTGTAGGTAGGTACGTATGTTACGAGGCAGTTCGACGGAACTGCTTTGGTCAGCTGGACCCAGTTTTCCCGAACTCCCCTCAGGACATCGCCCTCCGGTTCAGTCTGCCTAGCACCTTGTAAGCGACTCACTCTCCTGTTATACCATTGTGTTATTCACCCAATAACCAATAAAAATTAATATCTGTAATGAATCATCCTCCTCAACCTGTACATACCATAAATCAATGTTACAAACATTACATTTGGTGCAGCCGTATGTTCACGGAGTTTAATACGTTCCCAATAAGGTATTCCGTGATTAATTATCGTGTTTCAGTGCTGTGTGCTAACACAGTCAAGTTTTTGTGACTATGCTGTTTCAGAACAACATCGAACTTTCATCAGAGGGCATAAGTTATGCTATCCATTTAATACAATGGAAGCTCCTAGTTGAAGGCCTTTAATTCGACTTCAAGCCCCCATTCTTTAGCTTCTCACCACCTCACTCTACAGAAATTGGATAGGAACTTAGGTGAACTTATTCAGTTCCTTCCAGCCGGTTGGTCATTTCACAACCTGCTAAAAGGGTGAAACGTGCACTCACGTACAAAGTCGAAGCTCATACTCTCATGAGCAAAGCCTCTGGATCCAAGACGTGCATTTCCAAGAAAACATCCGACCATCACAGCCTGGAACAATCATCTTCAATGCATCAGACATTGCATCAAAGTGTTACAACAGTCAAGGACCACCAGATCGCTCATCCCACCCGAAATATCAAATCCTCTTCAACCCCTCTTCCTCTTGAAGATTAAACTTTCCTTGCGAAGTTTGTGGTGGACCCTTCCGTAAATGCCCTGTTGAAGAGAGATGGGATGTGATTCATTCCAACGATTTGTGTGCGAACTGCTTTTCCTCGACACATAGTTCAAACATGCATACTTCCCGATTTGTATTTCAATGTCACAAAGCACACAATTCTCTGCTTTGTAACAAACCGTTCAACTTCCACAGAATTCGCGTTGTTGATAACGTAAAACAGGACGGTGGACTACCCCTTTCCTCTCCAGCTCTGTTCATGGATCAGATATGTTGTGAGGAACCTACTTTGAAGAAATTCGCTCCACCCTCACCTCCATCTGAGGACAAATATTCTCAAAAAGCAGAGGGAGAATCAGCAATAGAACACCTGCACTCACTGATAAAATCCTGCGTATTACAGCTTCCTAGATGTACACTTCTTACATACTATATTTCAATTCAGCATACTTATTCAGTTATTGACTCTTAACAGCATTACATCACATGAGCTGGAGCTATGCTTGTGTATCGAATGTGACGTTCTCTCATTACAAAGGAACTATGAACAAGAAGACGTCTACAAATCAAAATCAGAAGTTACGTTCGACTGCAATCAAAAAGGAAACCTTTCATTTCCCGCAGACAATTCTTAGAGACGTTCCAAAATATTTCCAAGGAATCTCTAATCTGCATTTGGTGTTTGCTGCCATGAGAAGCATATCCCAAGATATTCACAGCTTACTCTTCTTCGACTATGGATGTGAATACCATTTATAACGTTTTGGAAGAATACCATCAGTACTGTCCGGTGTTGTCGAACTCTTCGAACGAACTCAGAGATCTCTATTTGCTGTTTAGTTCCAGTTTGCTGCATGTTATCCAGTTTAGCTTCAGTGTGTTTCAGTGTATTCTAGTTCACAACTAGGATATACACCTGAGGACAGGTGCTCCTTATAGGGGAGGTGATGCTAGGAGCCAGTTCGACGGAACTGCTTTGGTCAGCTCGACCCATTGTTCCCAAACTCCCCTCTGGTTCAGTCTGCCATAGCTCCTTGCACGTGACTCACTGTCCCAGTATACCATTGTGTTATTCACCCAATAACCAATAAAATGAATATAAATGTAATGTGTGCGGGATTTATGAGTACCTTTGCAACCTGCAACCTTAAATTCAATGCGCGGAACACTACACGTAGGTGAAGCGTACCTACCTACTATTCGAAGACAGGAAGAATCTGTCAAGGTTAGTCTCTTTTGAGGATTTGTTACAGCAGTGTTGGGAAGTCCCTCAACTTTCCTTACTTTGGCCAGGAATAGTTCGTAAAATAGGTAAATAGTAAAATTAGGCTCGCCTAGGTATTGAGGCGAACTGATAGGCTAGGATAGAATATGCTTGTGGTAGAATAATATAGGTGAACGGTACCTACGAATTATGTTAATCACTGGGGAAACGGTTCAACAAGAACTCAGTGCGTTTTGCACCCACTTACGAATAAATTCCTCTTGTTGGCAAGTTAGTTAGGTACATAATTTTAAAGACAACTACATGAGCAACTTGTATGTAGTAGTTGATTCACACAATAATAGCTTACCTCGTCATCATCACTCCTTTCATTTCGAAATTCCCAAGTTTTATTCTTGACATGAACTCGCACAGGCCAATGATCTGATAGGCAGTAGGATGAAAGATGACGCCTCATACACATCCTTCACATTAGGTATTTTTTCAATAATTGGGATTATTGTTGCATCAATATTGAGTACAACATGAATGGTTGAATGAACAGCACCAAGAAGTGAAAACACAACCAACGATTCAGTAACTTGTGACCTCATGCTCGGAGAGTTGGCGGAGTCAGCTGAAGTGGGCGTTTTGTCAAATTTCATTTATTTTTATAAAATCACTGGGGCGTGTGAAACAAACTTTTCTTCCACCATTCGCCTTCAAATTCTATCCACTTTTGATTTCCACAATGAATAAATAAACAGGTGCAAGTTCCCCATTGCGAAGTACACACAGAATCACGAACATCGCCTCCACAACAAACATGAGAACCTGGAGAACAACGGAGGGGAACTCCGGCACCTCAAGCTTAACAAACCACTGGAATTGATTGTGATTTGCAAATAGTTCTATAGCGCAAATGAAACCCAGTGCTATACTGATCCCGCTTGTAAACACGGGCTAGGTTTTGCTGAAGAACTACCTTGGAGTGAGATTAATTATTTTGAGATGAAATATTGCTAGATGAAATGTACGTTAGGTAAATATCAGTAGCGGTGCATGGGGTCTGAAAACGGTGGGGCACTAGACCAGAACACAAAACGAACAGATCTGTCAACAAAATACCCCAAGGCAACAACACCCTTCTCTTATTTACTGATAGAGTGATATGCAGCAAAGCTTATCTCTTTGAATCAACACTCTACCGTCGTACGAAAACGTCGACAATATCTACTGCAATTTAGCCATCGAATTCATGTGTTACAAAAATATTGTAAACTAAAATACAACAAAACAATGACTCGCCGGCCGGTATCTACTTGAATGGAGAATATATTGACTAGAAGCTAGGTAGCTACCTGTGTGTTGACGCCGATCAATCCACAAACCACAAGATCACAAACAGCAAACAGGACAAATACAAATCGGTCATCGGAACCGGACTGAACGCAAAACACACAAAATTTGACGCAAAAAAATTGAAAACTGACAACAGACTCAACAAACAAAGCGAATGTGATTCAGAGACAACAAAAACAAATAGGAAGAAGAAGCATCTCGTATCGAGATGACAAACTGAATCGGAGGGATCAAATCGATTGTGAAACGTGAGGTGGAAATCAGATTCTGGAGCCAGAGCCCGAAGTGGGCATGGTGACACCATTTTTACTCGACTGAGCATGCGTGGATGGGCCACTTTTCTCGGTTGCCATGGTGACACTAGGTCCCAGGACCTACCTGCCAGTTTCAGGAGCCTAGGTTTCGATTTTGATTGCAGTACATCAATTACTGTCACTTTATTCCGATAACATGCTTGGTCTATGGAGCTAATAAGAAGGAACCACCATGGATCCTCTACTAGAATACTGAATATCCATAGCCAGAGAAATCTGGCTAGTTGCTGTTGAACCTTGTGAAAAACTCTAGGTACAGTGTAGGGAAGCAAATTCAGATGACAACTGAACAATGGTTGGTCTTTCTACTGTTTTTGGGTGCTGGGGCAGTGACCCAAGTGGACGCAACACCCCTGGTAATTATTCAGTTGCAATAAATAAATCATCCAAAAAAAATTACACTGACGAAAACTCCAGTCTCATTGCAATGAGTGGAAGCTACCCTTGAGATAGTTTACCTCATTGATGGTCAATTATTCGTAAGGGAGGATTGCTGCTCCATTTTGCATGTTACCAATCCTCACTTTCACATGCTCCTCACATCATTACGAAGGAATCAGCAGTATCCGAGCAATTGTTGAATAACAGCAGTAATGACAGGTTAGGTGTTTCTAATATATTTTTGTCAAGATTCACATTGGCTCTGATAACTTTAAAATTGTCCAAGCCCAAGAGTAAATCGAAATTATCATGGAATTTGAAAATACTGAACGGTTCAATTCTGGTATTTGGAAAAGGTTCCAGCAGGGTATAAAATACGCTGCTTAATTTTGGAGATGCTGTGAGCTGTACACAATAATCCAGAGTCAGGTTCTATTTTAGCCGAGAAATATTTGTACACAATTTCAGGATTCACCAAGCTGTTACTGGGGAAATTCATTAAATCGATAAATTCTGGAGGCTGGTTCCCTCTAAAAAATTACTGGATTCTTGAATGGGTTGCTCCTGGGAATGATTTGATCGGATGGGAATTCTACCTGATATCCAGCAACCTCGTCAGTCATTTCTTGATTGAATATTTTGAGGTTCTTGAGCGTTTTGAGGTTCTAAAAGGGTTCAGCAAATCCATTCTCGGAACTGCCGAATTGGCTTGAGCAGGTTTTTGGTAGTTGATATTATTCTGCTCATGGGAGGGCTTCCTCTCACAAAGGTTTGAGGATTTCTGGGGACAAAATTATTTTGAGCTGGGGTCTTGTTTGGTACTGATTAAGAGGGTTGTAATAGTGCCCTTGGTTGTAATAGTTCCCCAGTTGTAAGGTCTCAGTTGGTACTGTGGTTGAGGTTGAGTCGGGGGTCTTGTAAAGCGTTGAGCGGGAACGAGGGACTGGCCAGAGAATGCCAAGCATAACTGCTGTGGGTCAGCTGACTTAGCACCTCTGGTCACAGGTTGAAGTCATTCGTCAAAATCGATAACGTGGTACCGAGACTGTCCAGATCCTTCGTCCTTAGAAGGCTGCTCCAAGGTTCTACAATGCCATGCAAGAAAACTCTTAACGCCAAACTTTGCATATAAGAGATCAAAAATATGGTCCAGCAACACCCATATTTATTTGAATATACAAGCTATCAGGGAATCCAACACAAGGTCTCCGTCGTAAAACGCGAAACAGTCTTCATGCATAGCCTGTTTTATTTTGGATAGTCTATTGTTAGCGCGGAAGTGTCTCGTTTGCCACTATAAATTTGTATCAGATCTTCTTAAATCAACATATATGACTCCATGGAATTAATATAAATTTTATCTCCAATATTATGACCCAGCTTAGATGTGAAAGCTGCTAAAATAATTTCGTACTGGAAATTACTCGGATTAACCCTACCATGGGATCTATTGTAAATCTTGTCACATTGACTAATATACTTGGATAATATTAACGGTTCCCCATTAAAGTAAGGTATAAGTTCTATTTCTGTGTTCGGGGAGAGGTCCTCATCTTTGGGCTCTAGGGTTCGGGTTGAGGATTTCCACCAGCGTGATTACTGATGGGATTTTCAGGGCTGTTTTCAGAAATGGGATTTCTTATCATCTGGCCAACGGGTATAGGGTCCAGAGGTTGATGACCACAAGGGCGTAGACAGGGTGGGGCAGGTAGGGGCCGTGGCCCCCGCCCTAGACTTTCGGGAACATAAAAATAAATTGTGCTGAACTTATTTAAGAGAAACACTAGAATATCGAATGCGTAGTTAGGGGCATGGGAAGGTATTATTGGAATTTGGAAACATGTCTTTTGTGAGCAAGAGTACCTTCATAGTAAGAGAAGGTTCTAGGTAGGTATTGAAAACACTTTTGGGATTGAACATAAGACAGGGAAGAGGGCGAAAGGGGAAGTAATTCTGAGAAGCTTCTAGATCTAGAAGCTTCTCATACAGCCTGGTTCCTGGTAGAAACAATTCTTCCAGGAATCGCTCGGAGCTCGTATTGGAAAGTTCGAGAACCTCATTCGCCCAGTATAAAAAGAACTTGGTGGGTACACAAGATAACCAGTTTAATGTTGACATCCACACGGACACGAGACACGACCAATCGCACTACAAGATGGACATACCTAGATTCTTTGGGAAAAAGGTAAGTTTATTGAGCATGATTCCTCCAGTCATACCTACCTATCTTAAACATAATGAGAAAAATGAGTGAAAAAGAAACTTTTTTCTTTCCTGTAGACTCCGTTAAGTACCTACTATAATTTATTGAATTTTATTATTTATTTTACAGCTGATAAACGAAAACGAGAAACTTCTCCCAGTTCAACACCACCAGTTACATCAGGGCCCAAAGAAGGAAGTCGATTTTCCACTTCAATTCTGGAACCTCTCCCAACATCTCTAGAAGAAAGTGATCCTTCAACTTCTGGGCAGGTAGGCACCAGATCAGAAAATCGTCCTTCTGGTGGGGATCAAGAAGTAAGCCCTTTGGAAAATGATATCGGGAAATGGGTAGGAAGGGGTAGTCTCATGACTGTTGAGGAGAATAAACGAATATTACAGCAATGTTGGAAACCTCCAAATTACCATTTTGAAGAAGATGCGAAGGCCCTCAAGCGAAAATTTCTGTATGCCTGGCTCGACAAATATTCACCATGGCTTGTTTATTCAAGCCATTTGAAAGGAGCATTTTCCTTGTACTGCGTCATTTTTGCTCCACCTACTAGTACTGTTCGAGGAGTCTTAGGCTCATTTGTGGTGAGGCCATTCACCAAGTACAAAAGAATGCACGAGTTCTGCAAAAGTCACGTTGGAAGTAGTTGGCATTTGAGAGCAATGAAAGCGATGCACTCATTTATGGTTGAGGTACCTATTGACATTCAGATGGTGAGTGCACATAAAAAAATTGTGTTGGAAAACAAAAAATATATTTCATCACTCGTGTCTGTGGTGATATTTTGTGGCGTGCACGATTTACCTTTACGTGGAAAACAACTTCATGAGGGGATTCTGGAGGATCTGATGCAATTGAAAATTGATTCTGGGGATCTTGAAAGGTTCACAAAAGAAGGAAAGAAGAATGCGAGGTATTTGTCTCCAACAATACAAAACGAACTTATCTGTTTATGTGGGAACGTAGTGAGCTGCATCATAGTTGAATACATTAAGAAAGCTTGCGCATTTTCCATATTGGCCGACGAGACAGCTGATATATCGGGGAAGGAACAGTTGTCTATTGGACTTAGATTTTTCGACGAAGAAAAAATGTTGGTACGCGAGGATATTCTAGGATTTGTTGAGTTGGAAGCGATGGATGCAACAACTATTGCAACAGCAATAGATAATTTCTTGTTAAAAGTGGTCTCGAGCCAGAAAAATGTGCTGGGCAAGGCTATGATGGTTGCTCCGCAATGGCGGGGAAAGATGGTGGCGTCCAAAAATTCATCAGGGATAAATACAAAAATGCTTTATATTTCCATTGTGCGAGCCATCGGTTAAACCTGGTTGTTAATGATTTGAATTCAGTCGTCGAAATCCGCAATACTATCTCCACAATAAAAGAGATTGTCAACTTTTTTCGACAGTCAGTGCTGCAGAGGAAGCACATTCCTAACATACCTGGATTTTGTGAGACCAGATGGTCCGAAAAATATCGATGCATTTCTGTTTTCATGAAGCATTTCGTGGAAATAGTTCAGGCATTGGAAAAGCTCACTACAGAGGGAAATAGTAATACAAGAAACAATGCGTTTCTGCTTTTCAGTGCCGTAACACGACCAATTTTCATCATTTGTGCCTTCATTATATCCAAATACTCGGCTCTGTTGCAACCAGTGGTAAACATTTTGTAGGGAAAACAGCTGAATTTGCTTCAATGCAACAATCATATTGAAACTGTGTTGTCGACTGTGAGGAATCACCGTGAGTCTGCTGATTCTGTGATGGGAGATATTTATGCATTGGCCAAAAAAATGTCAGACGAATTGGGGGTAGAGCTTTTGACGCCAAGAGTGGTTGGACGTCAGCAGCACCGTTCGAATATCCCAAGTGACTCTCCTGAGGAATATTGGAAACAATCAGTCTTGATTCCTTACCTAGACTCGTTTTCTTCAGCGCTGACTGACAGATTTTCTCATAATAATGAACCGGCGTTTTCCCTTCTTTCTCTTAACCACCACGTCATGTTGGCTTCAAAATTAGACCATTTCAAACTCCAAGCCGAAAAAATTGCCAAGTTTTATGATTTTGATGAGGATCTGCTGTACGCAGAACTCCAAGTATGGCATAATAAGTGGGCGGAAAAAATGGACAAGAACGACAAAGGTGAAGACTGGAATGAGACTGAAAAACTGTCAACACTTCAGAACGTGGAAATGATCGACTTGATCAAGGAAGCGGACCCCTTCTATCCTTCCATCAAAAAGGCCCTGATGATTGCGGTAACGTTACCGTGCACGACCTGCTCGGTGGAAAGAACTTTCAGCACCCTGAGGCGCGTAAAACATGGACACGGTCTACAATGGGGGAGGATAGGCTGAATGGTCTGTGTATGCTCAGCCTCCACCGAGATTTGATGAAATCAAAGAAGGCAACCATTGTAGAAGAAGTTGTTGATCAATTTGCCAGCAACCCCAGAAGACTGATGCTGTCTTAAAAATTGTCCATTGCTGTTTTGAAGTACCTATGTTGTATACTGAAATAATGTAAAATATATAAATAAAGATATGTCATGAAAATTATTTCTCGGAATTCAGACTTTGTACCTTTCGTTTGCTATAATATGCACACGCATACTTTATATAAATAATAGCTCTTGGGGGTGGGCCCCCCCCCCCCCCCCCCGGCTGAATTCTGCCTTCGCCCATGGATGACCAGCGGTAGCGGGATATCGGATACGTTCATGGAGATGTTCACTCTATGTAGATTTCTCAATTTTTCCCAATCCCAAAAGCTGATTGGTCTTTTCAGTTCCGTGTACTTGGGAATTTTGGTGTTTGCAGGTTCAATATTATTCTAATGCAAATAACTTCTGATCAGGCTTAACGTCTAGGATCACTGGGGAGGCGTGAACACTAAGTTTCACGGCAACATACAGAACCCAATCGATTCAAAAAAATTTAATATTGCTGGGGAGACGTGAATATGATGTTTCATGGCAAAGCAGGGTATCCAGTAGATGTTTAAAAACTAATATTGCTGGGGAGGCGTGAATTGGCAGCAGTTGTCAAACATGTTTTTTTGGGGCGCTGAATCGACTGCAACTAGTCCCAGTGCGTCTCAATCTTACAAAGTTGTAGTTCAAAATTTAAAACTCGGCGCTCCGCGCCTCGCCAGGGGGCAAGCCCCCTGGACCCCAGGTTACCTCTATTTACATACTTCGGACGAAATTATAGAAACACAGAATGTGTTTTAGCTCACGCGTTTCACATAAACCGCAACTCAGCTGATCCGAGGCCTGGGCAGCGTCAAGTTTAAGTCCTAAGGTGCCCACATACCAAATTACAGCTTCGTAGAGTGAATATCATAGAAATTAGCTTTAGGAGCAACTCAGCTGATCCGGTGCCTGGGCAGCGTCAAGTTAAAGTCCTAAGAAGCCCACATACCAAATTACAGCTTCGTAGAGTGAATATCATAGAAATTAGCTTTAGGAGCATCTCAGCTGATCCGGGGCCTGGGCAGCGTCAAGTTAAAGTCCTAAGATGCCCACATACCAAATTACAGCTTCGTAGAGTGAATATCATAGCAATTAGCTTTAGGAGCAACTCAGCTGATCCGGGGCCTGGGCAGCCTTCAAGTTAAAGTCCTAAGGATCCCACATACCATTTTACAGCTTCGTAGAGTGAATATCATAGAAATTAGCTTTAGGAGCAACTCAGCTGATCCAGGGCCTGGGCAGCGTCAACTTAAACTCCTAAGGTGCCCACATACCAAATTACAGCTTCGTAGAGTGAATATCATAGAAATTAGCTTTAGGAGCAACTCAGCTGATCCGGGGCCTGGGCAGCGTCAAGTTAAAGTCCTAAGGAGCCCACATACCAAATTACAGCTTCGTAGAGTGAATATCATAGTAATTAGCTTTAGGAGCAACTCAGCTGATCCGGGGCCTGGGCAGCCTTCAAGTTAAAGTCCTAAGGTGCCCAGATACCAAATTACAGCTTCGTAGAGTGAATAACATAGAAATTAGCTTTAGAAGCCAATCAGCTGATCCGGGGCCTGGGCAGCGTCAAGTTAAAGTCCTAAGGAGCCCACATACCAAATTACAGCTTCGTAGAGTGAATATCATAGAAATTAGCTTTAGGAGCAACTCAGCTGATCCGGGGCCTGGGCAGCGTCAAGTTAAAGTCCTAAGGAGCCCACATACCAAATTACAGCTTCGTAGAGTGAATATCATAGTAATTAGCTTTAGGAGCAACTCAGCTGATCCGGGGCCTGGGCAGCCTTCAAGTTAAAGTCCTAAGGTGCCCAGATACCAAATTACAGCTTCGTAGAGTGAATAACATAGAAATTAGCTTTAGAAGCCAATCAGCTGATCCGGGGCCTGGGCAGCGTCAAGTTAAAGTCCTAAGGAGCCCACATACCAAATTACTGCTTCGTAGAGTTAATATCATAGAAATTAGCTTTAGGAGCAACTCAGCTGATCCGGGGCCTGGGCAGCGTCAAGTTAAAGTCCTAAGGTGCCCAGATACCAAATTACAGCTTCGTAGAGTGAATAACATAGAAATTAGCTTTAGGAGCCACTCAGCTGATCCGGGGCCTGGGCAGCGTCAAGTTGAAGTCCTAAGGAGCCCACATACCAAATTACAGCTTCGTAGAGTTAATATCATAGAAATTAGCTTAAGGAGCAACTCAGCTGATCCGGGGCCTGGGCAGCGTCAAGTTCTTATAAACCGAAGGACGATTCGCGAACGACAAACTCCGATTTACATAAATAAAATTACTCACTTCAAACGGGTTTGTCGCAATAAACATCTGGTGATATGTTTATTGGTTGTCATGTTAATGTCACACATTTCGTTCCCATCCCGCGTTCCATTTTCGGCTAGTTAGTCCATGGCTAAAACACATTCTGTGTTAAAAAAAAGTATACTTTTCAAGTAGTGTGGAGGGGAGTATGTGGCGGTGATCTGCGATGTAGCGAAAGATGAAAGTGGGAAAAGAATATTGATAACTTACGACATTACTATCTGATACGAACTTACTAACCTAATTAACCATTCAAATAGCACAACTACTACACGTGTTTTATACCTCCCCCGTTTTCAAAGATTTATAATAAATCCAGTTTATTTTCCATAATTGAATTATTCAGTTCCCACAGTAGGCATGTGAGACGTCGTGTACCATGTTTTTTGGCCCCTGACTCGATTGCGAGTAGTTTCAGCACATTCAGACTGCATCGGATGATCAAAATCACAATTTTTGGTTCAAAACACCCAAAAATAATTTCTTTGCATAATTTTCCTGCTCACATGCCACTCTGGTCCCAGTCAGGCCGTAATGAGTGCTCTGGCAGATGATCATTATAAACTCTCAATTTCCCAAACAATTTCTCTGAAAATTTGTTCCTTAAGCCATGCTGAATGACAGGAATTTATTTATTAGGTTTTCACCCTTTGGGTTTGGCTGAGAATATTCAAGTGGAGGTAGGAAAAGTAGGGAAAAACTTCCTCGTACCAACCTCGAGGCTAAGTGTCAGCTCGAAGGTTTCCTTCACGTCATCTCCTCGCGTCAGACGTCTTCCAGATACCAGTTCAGCTCTGATCAATGGAGTAATACTTGAAGGAAGAGGAGCATCTGTGCTGAGAGGATTCATCTGGAAATTTGCATGTAGACAAAAAATTACTCCAACTCAATAAATTTGGTAGACACATTACACAGACACATTAGACACAGCTTAATGAGATTACACAAATGTACCTATGGGCCAAATCAAGTGATTATGAAGGAAAACGCTGGAAATTGTTAACCGACGGTTTATTATTTACCTGTAGATGCCCTTTCTGACTGAGCATGAGCGGATGGGCTACTTTTCTCAGTTGCCATGGGAACACTACGTCCCAGGACCTACCTGCCTATGTTTCGATTTTGGTTGCAGTACATCAATTAGTGTTGGTTTACTCTGATAACATGCTTCGTATATGGAGCTAACATGAAGGAACCACCATGGATGCTCTACTAGAATATCCATAGCCGGAGAAATCTGGCGAGTCGCTGTTGAACTTTATGAGAAATGCTAGGTAAGCGTATGGAGGGAAATTTAAATACCAACTGAACAATGGTTGGTTTTTTTTTTGGAGTTCTTTGGGTGCCAGGGCAGCGGCCCAAGTTGGCCTTATGGATGCAACCCCCTTGATTTAGTATTTTGTTAAGTGCTTTCAAGTAAGCAATAAGTAATTAATTGATAAGCAATTTGTCAGGAAAGCCATCTTGTAGTTTTCATTCTGTGTTATTGTACTGTACACACATACAAGGAGGGATCAAGTACCCTACATATGTGTAAACTTTACAATAAATAGGTAAATTGAAATCTTAAGATGATGGCACTAGGCAAAAATCTCAAAGACCCGATTGTGATCAAGAAATTAATTTGTGATAGTGAGGAAATTCAGGACCCCAGAGAAATAGTCAATAGGTTGAATGATTTCTTTACATCAGTAGGAGAACAATTAAACTCAGAATTTCTAAACTATCAGCCAACCAGAGATCTTCCAAACATGGCTTCATCTAAAATGAGTTTTAGGACCACTACAACAGAAGAAGTGTTCAAAGCTATTAAATCAATCAGGGGTGGGACAGGTCCAGGCTGGGACGGAATATCATCCAACGTGATTAAAAACACGGCACTATTTTTAACGTCCCCTCTTACTCACTTGATTAACCTGAGCTTATTACAGGGTGAATTTCCAAATTGCCTCAAAATGGCTATAGTGCGGCCTCTGTATAAAAAAGGACCAAGAACACTAGAAAGTAATTACCGCCCTATTTCGCTGCTATCAAACTTTGCGAAAATATTTGAAAAAACTCGGCGCTGCGCGCCTCGGCGGGGGCTTCGCCCCCTGCACCCCCGGATGACTTCCGCTTAAAGCCTGACGGCTAAAATGTGGTGTACCTGACCCTTCAGGTTTTTGTCCCCCTCGCTGTATTATATAAGATCGGCTGTTTCTTACCTTACTTCACGCGCGGCTCATACTAGACTCCACCTTTTTTGTTTTTCAGTAAAAATATATGTATCACTTTATAAATACGGATTATTATGTAGGTACCCAACTACTATTGCTATCGTTATATTGATCGAGTAAACCGCTTTGTATAATTAGGTAGGTCGGGTTAAAAAAACATGCTTTAGCCGCGTAGTTTACTACAACCAAGTGACAACCAAACAAGCGTCATTGTTTACTATCCATTTACAACATTCATTTATATAGTTATATTATGAAACTAGGATATAAATACCAAGAACAAATACGAAATACATTCGTGATAAATCAAGAGCTTTCCAACGAATGGCAAACGATTTTTGTCCGATGAAAATGAAAGAAGTTTCATTTCCCTAGCAACTACTCGGTTGTAAGTGAAAATCATTGTTAAAATACGCGCTACTTTTGTCTCACTATTTGGTCTCACTTTTGGTTTATTATTCTGTGAATTCGCTCAGCAAAAAATTTTTATAACACCCCCTCAAAATTTTTTCTTTTCCGTTTCAAGGTGCGTAGATTCAAAAAATGCAATGTCAGTCCGCCGTACGCCGTCCGCCGTATCACGTGTACAGGCTTCATTTTTGGTCTAAAAAATTCGTTCTTTCGCACACATGCTCCATTTGGGCCCTAGTTGTGTCCCGAAACTTTTCAGCCCGATCGGAATATACCCAGGGGTGTTATGAGTGAAAATGTGTGTAAAAATAGGTACTTTTTGCGTTTTAGCAACATGTTAGTAAAATGAGCATTTGAGGTATCGTTTTCATGTTTTTGGGGACGAGAAGACCAAATATGAAGTCGATTTTGACCAAGGAGTGGAGAATTGAGATTGTACCAGATGTTCAGCACCCAAAATTGATTTTGGTTTATTATTCTGTGAATAATACACCTATGTTATCGCTCAGCAAAAAATTTTTATAACACCCCCTCAAACTTTTTTCTTTTCCGTTTCAAGGTGTGTAGATTCAAAAAATGCAATGTCCGTCCGCCGTCCGCCGTATCACGTGTACAGGCTTCATTTTCGATCTAAAAAAGTCGTTCTTTCGCACACATGCTCCATTTGGGCCCTAGTTGTGTCCCGAAACTTTTCAGCCCGATCGGAATATACCCAGGGGTTTTATGAGTGAAAATGTGTGTGAAAATAGGTACTTTTTGCGTTTTAGCAACATTTTGGTAACATGAGCTTTTGAGGTATCGTTTTCCATGTTTTTGGGGACGAGAAGATCGAATATGAAGTCGATTTTGGCCAAGGAGTGGAAAATTGAGGTTGTACCAGATGGTCAGCTCCCAAAATTGATTTTTTATGAGTCAAATACCTGCGAAATCACCATCAATTTGTAGAATAACACTAGAAAAAGTGTCAACACGTGGATCAAGACGATTAAATGATGGCACTACCAATGATCAAAGATAATTTGAAAAAAAAAAAGATCGTACCTACCTAATTTGTGTTTTGGGGGCCAAAATTGGTGGAAACCATCAGAAATAGCTATTTCAATTATTTCACATGAAACAAACAATAAATGTACAGCCAACATTTCTGTAGAATAATAAACCCATGTGACAAGGACTTTGCAGCGTTTTTTATGAGTCAAAAACTTGCGAAATCGCCTGAAATCACCATCAATTTGTATAATAACACTAGAAAAAGTGTCAACACGTGGATCAAGACGATTAAATGGTACTACCAATGATCAAGGATAATTTGAAAAAAAAAAAAAAAAAAAAAAAAAAAAACAGGGAGCGTAGGTACCTAATTCAAGTTTTGGGGGCCGAAATTGGTGGAAACCACCAGAAATAGCTATTTCGATTATTACGCATGAAAGAAACAATAAATGAACAGCCAGCATTTCTGTAGGTATGTCCAGCAGAATAATAAACCCATGTGACAGGGATTTTGCAGCGTTTTTCCTGTCGCTTTTCGGCGGGGGGTCCCATCGAAAAAACCTGAAGGGTCAGGTTAATAGCCAAGTCGCAACTAATAGAATATCTCGAATCCAATAATCTCTTATCCCCTATCCAGTTTGGATTTCGACAGCACATGGGAACAGAGGATGCGCTAGTTAAGGCTAAATGTAACGCTTTTAGTTGCAAAACCTGCCACCACGTGGCAGCACCAAAATGAAGGAAATTTCCTTGACTCCTCACAGGAGAACGAACCAAGATATTTTGAATCTGAAAACGGATTTGATAAGATATCAACCCATAGTTTGGACGAAATTGGTTTAAAAAATTTGCACAATTTTTTTGCGCACTGTTCAAAAAAAATTTTGATTAAATTGAAACTTTTTCAAAAATGTGGCCTTATACAGCAGTGTGCCCATGCATACAGTGTACAAATCCGTTTTCAGAATTTCGATCGGTCAAAAATTACGATCGTAATCCTTAAGATTGGTGAAACAATAGATTGGAAACAATAGTAGGGCTGACGGGGTGGAGGAGTGCGCGCGCGAGAGGGGGGCATTTTAGTGAGGTGGAGCCTCGACCCCTCGGTAGGGTTTGCAATCCCGTCCAGCTTTACCAATCCCGGGATCTCGGGATTACCTGTTCTCAAACCCGGGATCCCGGGATTAATCCCGGGATTCAGGAATTAATTTAAAAAATATAAAAATTATTGTAAAAACCGAAAAAATCGTTTATTTTTTTAAATGCTAAGTATAACTTTACAAACTTAACTCATTTACCTACAAATTATTTTAAAATTTTCATTTTTCAATTTTGTTTACGAACATGTAGGTACGTAGAAGTTATTTTTTTTCATTTTTCATAAAATGTGCCCTCAGAAAGCAGAGAGAATTCAGTGTCTCATCAGCCAGTTTGCTCCTCAGTTTCGTAGAAAATAATCCTGCTGCTGAGAATGCTCTCTCGGCTTCGACACTGGTTGGCGGGATGGTCAACAGATAGTTATAAACTATGGTTAAATGGTGGCCTCGGGTACCTCCATTGTCAAAGAGACTCATTTCTTTTTTGATTGTGGTCATCAGATCGTTGCGAGCTTGCGAGAGGGAGGGAAGAACGCGCTGTTTGGAGTTTGGACTGAAGGGGAAACGGTTCTGTGATTCACAGTCACAGACTTGCTTCCTAATTCTGAGAATTTCCTTTCTGGTTTTCATCATGAGCACTTTGCCTCGAGTTGGGACTATTTTCCGTTTTAATGCTAAAAAAATTTCCGTTTGAAATTTTTGTATTTTGAGATTTCGGGATCCCGAAATCCCGGGATTGGCCTCATGAATCCCGGGATTTGAAATCGGTGAAAATTGTCCGGGATCCCGGGATTTCGGGATCCCGGGATTGCAAACCCTACCCCTCGGCCGCCTGGACCCCTCGCATGAACATTCTCGGAATCGAGTCTTCCTGATGTTGGTTGGAAAAGAAGTTTTGTCTGTGAGCATGATTGGGTCATAGCCAAGTCAAATTGTGCTTGTGCTTGTGCACAAGCACAGGACTTGTGCTTGCTGCCTAATAAATGTGCACAAGCTGGAAATAATTTTAATCGAATTTGGGCATAATACGAGTAATGTGAGTTTGCGACGGACTCTGGCTTGTGCTAAACTTTTGAGAGCCAAGAAACTGCGAAATTTTCGGACCTTTTTCAGCTTTTTCGCTTCTCGAAAACTATTTTCACTATAATTATGCTAGAATAAGGAGCATAAAATTGCGCGTCGATTGGAGTTTAGTACGTCAAAATCAGCCATTTAGCTAAAATCGCCAAAAATAAGTCTTTTTCCGATTTGTCCCAAATTTGTCGATACATCCCTAAAATTTTGATACGTGATTCCTAAAAGCACATATTTTTCAAAATAGGCTCAAATTTCACATTTTTAGACACTTTTTCCCAAAATCGGTATTTTCGGAAACTGGCTTGGTGCGGTATCCTAGAGTGTGATTGTCTCTTAGAAGATGAATAAATCGTTTTGGTTTATTATTCTGTGAATAATACACCTATGTAATCGTTCAGCAAAAATTTTTTGGAACACCCCCTCAAAATTTTTTCTTACACGTTTCAAGGTGTCTAGATTCAAAAAATGCAATGTCCGTCCGCCGTCCGCCGTGTCACGCATAACTGCCTCAAAATTGGTCCAATTGAGTCGAAATTTGCACCAAATACTCATCTAGGGCAGACATGGTGCCCGCAAGCTTTTCAGCTCGATCGGACCAACGGTTTGGATTTTATGGACAAAAAACTGGCAAAATGAGGCGTTTTTTAGGAGTTTTGAAGTGAAAACCGTTGAACGGGTAGTAACGCCCATAATTACCGTAAAAATGGTCGAATGTGATTCAAATTTGGAGGGTAGGTGGGGGTTGGTCCAAAGATGGTATCTATATTAGGGATGTTTGTTACCTAAAAGTATCGGAAAAAACACGGGAAAAACGAATTAATGGCACATTGTTTATAAATGGTGAAACAATTGTTTGACATTTGATATTGATGGAGTACAGTTCTATATGTCCGCAAGAATAATAAACCCATGTGACAAGGACTTTGCAGCGTTTTTTATTTACTTTTGTACATATATATTGTGATAACATAAATAGGTATATATGCTTTTTGCCGTGAAAAGAATCACAGTTTCACAGACAGACAAAGATTCGAATTTATAATATAATAAGGATAATAAGGACAGAGATAGAGATAATAATAACCCCTACGCATATATCCATGTCACGAGGTATCTGCTTACAGAGTACCTAGATAGTTCCTCTTATGAACTCGCCAAAAAGGTTGCCCAAATTCCAAGAAGCCGACACTTCGATTTGATTTGGATTTGATTTTTTCGAAATCAGGTGACGTTTATGCAACTGTGTTTACATAACTATTATAGTCGATGAATCTGAATGGTATTTACTTTGCCAACAGTATGTACCTACCTGATGTTTTTGATGTGCCAAAACTTTATTGCACTGCTCTAACAAAAATTGGCTTCACAAAAATGGACTTCTACAACAACGTGTGCGTCCATATTTCGTAACTCCGTTACCCAATTTTCACGGAAAATGTTGCGATCATAGTGTTTAGTAGGTTTCATGAGTCTGTTTGGTGCATTACTATGGTGCGAAACTTTGGTGTTTCCAGAGCGAAAACTCTGGACACAAATTTAAAAAATTTTATTTGGGTAAAGATAAAAAACTTAAAAAAAAACGCTGCAAATCCCTGCACAACGGTTTATTATTTTGTATAGAATACCCTTCTGTTACAGATTACAGCTCTATGTATAGATAACCCGTCTATATAATATGATATGTACTATTCTATGCATAATTATGTAGATCGCAGACCCTCCGTAGGTTAGTACCTAACCCCGTACTCGTTACTAGGTACCTACCTAAATCACGAGTTAAATGTTGCTAAAATAATTCTGCCGATGACAAACAGTACCTAACAAAAAGAAACACACATAATGAAGTTCTGAGTTGCAAAAGTACCTACCAACAAACTCCAGCCCCTTCTACGTAGATGGTATAATGAACCGTTGTGTAATAATTTACCGTTGAGTAATGATTTACCGTAGTAATAATTTACCCATCAATAATACTTCAACGTTTGTTCAAGTTTCACTACCTACCAACAAACTCCAAAAGAGCCATCATTTTTCAAATTAAATAATATCACAGAACAACCAACTCGACTTCATACTCCGCCAATATAATCAGGTGGCCCCTAGCAATGATTGGCCGTATTCACAAATTCCTATTGTGGGCGCGTCTCTGGTTACGAGAATTGGTTTGAATTGTATACAATTTCATTCACACTGGAGTCGAAAATGCCTGTCGGTGCAAACTTCGGGGCCTTACTGTGAACGAACGGCTGGACGTACTCCGGATGGTCTTAAAAAACTCGCAAGTTCAAGAACTATTTAAAACCGTAAAAATATTTACGTAAAAAAATGGTATAGGCGTTTTGAAAATTTCAACCCCTATTTTGAACCCCTTAGAGATGACTCACAGTAACGTCGAGCTTCGAGGACCAACTAGACGCCGAACGGAACCTATAACCCGAATTTCATCAATTTTTTTTCATGGTAACTAAGAAAAGTGGCCCGTACGGCGTACGGTGTACGGCGTACGGCGTACGGCGGACAGACAGAAATATTTTTATTGCAGTTTTGGATTCTACATACCTTGAAACGTAAACCATCAAATTTTGAGGGGGGTAAGAATTTTTTTTTTCATGCTCGATTCCAATGGTTCATTATTGAAAATAATAAACCAAAACTAGCGACTGCTTCTTCCAAATTCAAAGGACAATTGGAAATAACGATGAGAGAGCGTTGTTTTTGGTTTATTATTTTCAATAATGAACCATTGGAATCGAGCATGAAAAAAAAAACGCTGCAAATCCCTGCACAACGGTTTATTATTTTGTATAGAATACCCTTCCGTTACAGATCACAGCTCTCTGTATAGATAACCCGTCTATATAATATGATATATACTATTCTATACATATTATGTAGATCGCAGACCCTCCTTAGGTTAGTACCTAACCCCGTACTCGTTACTAGGTACCTACCTAAATCACGAGTTAAATGTTGCTAAAATAATTCTGCCGATGACAAACAGTACCTAACAAAAAGAAACACACATAATGAAATTTCTGAAAAGAAATTGTTGATGAGGAGTGAAAAAAGTTGCGAAAGTACCTACCAACAAACTCCAGCCCCTTCTACGTAGATGGTATAATGAACCGTTGTGTAATAATTTACCGTTGAGTAATGATTTACCGTAGTAATAATTTACCCATCAATAATACTTCAACGTTTGTTCAAGTTTCACTACCTACCAACAAACTCCAAAAGAGCCATCATTTTTCAAATGAAATAATATCACAGAACAACCAACTCGACTTCATACTCCGCCAATATAATCAGGTGATCCCTACCAATGATTGGCCGTATTCACAAATTCCTATTGTGGGCGCGTCTCTGGTTACGAGATTTGGTTTGAATTGTATACAATTTCATTCACACTGGAGTCGAAAATGCCTGTCGGTGCAAACTTCGGGGCCTTACTGTGAACGAACGGCTGGACGTACGATGCTCCGGATGGGCTTAAAAAACTCGCAAGTTCAAGAACTATTTAAAACCGTAAAAATATTTACGTAAAAAAATGGTATAGGCGTTTTGAAAATTTCAACCCCTATTTTGAACCCCTTAGAGATGACTCACAGTAACGTCGAGCTTCGAGGACCAACTAGACAGCGAACGGAACCTATAACCCGAATTTCATCAATTTTCTTTCATGGTAACTAAGAAAAGTGGCCCGTACGGCGTACGGCGTACGGTGTACGGCGTACGGCGTACGGCGGACAGACAGAAATATTTTTATTGCAGTTTTGGATTCTACATACCTTGAAACGTAAACCATCAAATTTTGAGGGGGGGTAAGAATTTTTTTTTTCATGCTCGATTCCAATGGTTCATTATTGAAAATAATAAACCAAAATTCTTACCCCCCCTCAAAATTTGATGGTTTACGTTTCAAGGTATGTAGAATCCAAAACTGCAATAAAAATATATTTCTGTCTGTCCGCCGTACGCCGTACGCCGTACGGGCCACTTTTCTTAGTTACCATGAAAAAAAATTGATGAAATTCGGGTTATAGGTTCCGTTCAGCGTCTAGTTGGTCCTTGAAGCTCGACGTTACTGTGAGTCATCTCTAAGGGGTTCAAAATAGGGGTTGAAATTTTCAGAACGCCTATACCTTTGTTTTACGTAAATATTTTTACGGTTTTAAATAGTTCTTGAGCTTGCGAGTTTTTTAAGACCATCCGGAGCATCGTACGTCCAGCCGTTCGTTCACAGTAAGGCCCCGAAGTTTGCACCGACAGACATTTTCGACTCCAGTGTGAATGAAATTGTATACAATTCAAACCAAATCTCGTAACCAGAGACGCGCCCACAATAGGAAATTTGGCGGAGATAAAATCATTGGTAGGGATCACCTGATTATATTGGCGGAGTATGAAGTCGAGTTGGTTGTTCTGTGATATTATTTAATTTGAAAAATGATGGCTCTTTTGGAGTTTGTTGGTAGGTAGTGAAACTTGAACAAACGTTGAAGTATTATTGATGGGTAAATTATTACACAACGCAAATTATTACATGACGGTAAATTATTACACAACGGTTCATTATACCATCTACGTAGAAGGGGCTGGAGTTTGTTGGTAGGTACTTTTGCAACTTTTTTCACTCCTCATCAACAATTTCTTTTCAGAACTTCATTATGTGTGTTTCTTTTTGTTAGGTAGTGTTTGTCATCGGCAGAATTATTTTAGCAACATTTAACTCGTGATTTAGGTAGGTACCTAGTAACGAGTACGGGGTTAGGTATACTAACCTACGGAGGGTCTGCGATCTACATAATATGTATATAATAGAATAGTACATATCATATTATATAGACGGGTTATCTATACATAGAGCTGTGATCTGTAACAGAAGGGTATTCTATACAAAATAATAAACCGTTGTGCAGGGATTTGCAGCGTTTTTCGTAGTGTGGACCCCTAGGGATCTACATTACGAGATAATACAAAGGGATCGCTCATTCTGGGAGGACAAAATGATAACAAAGTTGAAATATTGTTATGAAAATGTTCTGCTCCCAGAAATTATTGATCCAAGGATACCACGTTCGCTGCGGAAATACGGGAGCCTACCCAGGACTTGGGATGAAAATTCCTCAAAGTATAATAGGTACTTTATTTTGAAATACCCAGTTTAATTTTTCAAGACTAGATTCATGGACTATGATTTTACACGCTGTCCCATAAAATTCGCGTAGGTACCTATATGAAAGATTTATCGACTTGTATTTTTTGAAACATCTATATGCATGTAGGCACGCTGTTGTAGGTACCTGCCAATCTTTGTGAACAATAAAAATTGTTGCAGTGCGCAAAAGTAACAAAATTATTTTGAAAGTGTGTATGTAGTCTGTATGTATGTATTTAGGCACACAACTTGCAATATAATCTAAAATTATTTGAGTTTTGAAATACTTCACTACTAAATTCCGGATGTGACAATACGTTTTGGAGATATAGCGAAAAATACGAAAAAAAAATTGGATTTCACAACGCGGTTTTGAGAGTGGTGGTAGGTATGGTATTTTAGCTGTATCTCGGAAACTATTGAGTCTACCGAGCCTATTCTAGTATTCTAGCAAATCTAATTCAGTTTCAAAATGTACACTTTTTGTCAAAAACGCGCTCTATCATGGCCAAAATGGGGGAAAAACAAAAAAAGTGCGAAAATTTTGAGGTTTCTCGCATTTTGACCAAAGTTTTGGGGGCCACCGTTGTCAAAAACATGGATTTTGCGTATCAGTCACATCCCCTACAAGAAAAAAACGAAATCTACTACCCCCAACTTAGGCCCCCCTTTTCTCGTAGTCCACAAACGTGAGACAAGGCTTGACCCAATCCTGTTCACAGACAAAACTTCTTTTCCAACCAACATCAGGAAGACTCGATTTTGATGCCGACCTTGAGTAGGAGAATTCGGAGAACGTTCATACGAGGGGTCGAGGCGGCGGGCCCCACCTCACCAAACTGCCCCCCTCGCTCGAGCGCACTCCTCCACCCCGTCAGCCCAACTATTGTTTCCAATCTATTGTTTCACCAATCTTAAGGATTACGATCGTAATTTTTGAACAATCTCAATTCTGAAAACGGATTTGTACACTGTATGCATGGGCACACTGCTGTATACGGCGACATTTTTGAAAAAGTCTCAATTTAATCAAAAAAATTTTTGAACAGTGCGCAAAAAAATTGTGCAAATTTTTTAAACCAATTTCGTCCAAACTATGGGTTGATATCTTATCAAATCCGTTTTCAGATTCAAAATATCTTGATTCGTTCTCCTGTGAGGAGTCAAGGAAATTTGCCCCCGATAGTGCTGCCATCTCTTATCTGAGAATCTCACTAACTTGTCGTTACATTTAGCCTTAATCTAGTAACGGAAATAACAAAGGGGCTCCACGATGAGGCAAAATAATATCAATATTCATTGACCTTACCAAAGCGTTTGACTCTATAGAAACATCGAGATTAGTCCTTAAGCTTGAAAGAATTGGGCTTGATAAATCTGCAGTTAGATGGTTCGAATCATACCTCACAGATAGACAGCAATATGTGCAAATTCAAGATATTGATAGCAATCTACATAAAATCTGCTTTAGGGTACCGCAAGGATCTGTCCTTGGCCCAATTTTGTTTCTGATACATATAAATGACCTTTTTAATATGAACTTGAGATGCAAATTTGTAGCTTTTGCTGATGATATAGCTATTGTGATAAATGAGAATACCTGGGAGCTAGCGCATTCTATCGCAGAAAGGACTGTCTATGAAGTAGCCAAATGGTTTAGCACAAATAGTCTCATCATGAACCTTTCGAAAACCAAGTACATGACATTCTCAATAAACAAAACAGGACTTCCAAATGACTCTAAAATCAAAGTGCACAAGGAAAACTGTGGCGTAGTAAGAAATTTGTGCAGCTGCATGGAAATAGAAAGGCTGAATACAATAAAATACCTAGGAGTGCACGTGGATCAGCATCTCAAGTGGAAGGATCATGTAGCTGAATTAGTGAATAAAATCAGGAAATCCATGCACTACTTTCTGATACTACGAAGATGGCTAACGAAAGAAAACCTTAAAATGGTGTATTATGCTCATGTATACAGCATTTTAACTTATGGTATCATTGTCTGGGGTGGTACTTATGCGTCAACCTTTAATAGTATAAACATAGCAATGAATACAGTTTTAAGAATTGTAACTAATTCCCATAAACGTACTTCAACTAGTTACCTATACAAATACTTCGGTGTTCTCACTCCCAGAATGGCTTGTATTCACAGAACTGTTTTATATGTGCATAAACACCTGCATTTATTTACTAAACAAGCGGTGATTAGACCGACGCGAACAAATGTCAACTATGTCCTCCAGATACCACAGGCGCATAATGATTTCTACACTCGACAATTTCCATGGCTAGCTCCAGCCCTATTTGAACAGTTACCGCTCCTAACCAAGACTTCAACATCAACAGGAAAATTTAAAAAACTAGTTCTAGAATATTTTGAGCTTTAAAATAACGAAATTGTTGTTATAAATAAGTTTAAATTAGGATAAAAATACAAATCAGCCTTCGTAGCATTAAGTGTATTTACTAACTACTCTGTAAATACTGTTGGTTCTTGATCAATGTAACTCATTCTCCAAATACTTACGGTGTGTTTTTTTCAAGGAAACTGCTGGTACATACATACGCAGTAATAAATAGTGGTGGAAGAGACGAGCCTGGACGGGTCATTGACCTTAGGCTCATAAACCAACATAAGTTTAGATCTTGTATTATGTATATAGACTCTCTAAAAATCATTATATTTGTTGTATAAAGTATTTGCTGAATAAAAAAATTGAATTGAATTGAATTGAATTGATTTTCATGTTACTTAAAAGGTCTCTCCCTCCATACCTTCACACGACTATTCGCCTGGCTTCTTCGAACCGCTCAAATGCTTTGTTGATTCCCCAACACAGGAGTAGATTTATAGCTCACTCTTTCAGAGTTTCGGGGGCTAGGTAATGGAACGCGCTAGCTGTCTCTCCGCGGTCTTTGCCCACGTTGGGTCGTTTCTTGTCAGCTGTACGTAAGCATCAAAATATTTTGAAGAATCTAAACATTTCCGTCCCATTGTCATTATTTGCATCAAAAATTCACCAACAGAATGAGTCCTTAAGTGTTAGGCTAAACTCAGAAGCTTTTTTCAAATTGAAAGAGAAAAATATGAGCCATTTTCCTACTACTTTTCCGGTGTTGAGACAGACTCCGAAGTGAGGTATGAGTTTATCCACGAAGCGGATGTAGCAATTACTAAATGTGACGGTCATTTTCACGGGTTCCTGTTTGCTTCCTTCCATGTGACAGGTGGTAGAAGTGAGTAGGGAGGATTCAGTAGAATTTTGGTTCAAGTGGTTCAGTTGAATTTTGGTTCAGAATGTTTGCTCAAGTGGTTCATTTTTGCTCTCGTCCCATTCAGATATTATGTTGATGTTCACTTTTTAAGGTTGTCGTCCTATGTATTTGAATTCCTAAGTTCATAAAATAGCCTAGTTCATGAGCTTCTACGATGATGATGAATCTCAAGTTCCTAAACCGTATATCTGCCTCTTACCTGAAGTAGGTACTAGAATGTTGGTTCAAGTGGTTCAGTAGAATTTTGGTTCGTGGTTCAGTTGAATTTTTGTTCTCGTCCCATTCAGATATTACGTTGAAGTTCACTTTTTAAGGTTGTTGCCATGTATATGAATTCCTAATAGTTGTCCTGCTTAGGGTCCAGTTCGTCCTGGGAAGGCACAGGGTAGACTTGGGTCTACGACGAAAGTCAGAGGCATTCTGCCTGCCTAAGTAGTAATGCACTAGCGATGATGCACTGTAGCGATAGGTTTCAAGGGCTTGAGTAAACGTACTTACATGTCAAGATCTTACCAATTCGGTTTCCGGATCATCCTCAAACTCGACGACAATGAAGGAACCGGGCAGGGGCGGAAACTTCAATGCGGCTGTAGGCTCCAAACACAACTTGGGGAATTCCGTATCACAGACCATCTTAGCTAGAGCCTCGAGGCAAAACAGGTAGATAAGTGATAAATCAAAAAACTGAATTTAAGTTAAAGACATACCTATGTAGGCACAAAAATACAAGCGACATACAAATTACAAAAATTCTTCTTCTTCTTCTCTCTTTCTGGCCCTGAAGGGATCATTTACAAAAATTCTCGAAGCATAAAATAAAAATAAAACTGAAAAATGGTGGTGGTGGTGGTGGTGGTCGCTTTTTCTAGTGCCAGCGTGAAGCCATGTTGCACTGCGTTGTTTTTTTGTTGTTTTTTTTAATATTAGAGGTCGATATTATTTTTGTTCACAAAGTCGTATATATCTTCAAAGGTTTCGATTCTGAAGTTATTCTAAGGATGTCGTCAATCTTATTTTCTTGGTATTTTTGGGCATGAGTTCAGTAGGTGGTCAAGGTCGGGTCTTTCGTCGCGATTGGTACACTGAGGGGAATTTCCCCCTTCCCAACTATATATATCTGAAGTACCTAAGGCGTGTTTCCGTGTCCAGTGAGTATCCATGGAAGAGGAGATTCTCTCTTCTTCCATGGAGTATCCTATTGAGGACTGTGAAGAAGCGAATACTTTTAGTGCTCCCTTTGTCCATACGCTATAGTTGTTTTGGGGAATAATATATTGAGTTCGCTGTCAGGCAGTGAGGAGACTGAATTCTTTCTTTTGTCTGTTGACTTCCTTTGCAGCTGGTTCAAATTCTGCTTTGGCTTCCTCCACTGAAGCGATTGGGATGTTGAAGAGAATTCCCCTTTCCGCTGTGTATATGGCCAAGCGCTCACAGATTGAGTTTCTGGGGATATCTACGTGACCTGGTATCCACTGGAAGCAAATTTTTTTTATTCGTCTTTCTTTGATATCCAGTGGCTAAATTTATTATGGTTGCATTAGTGGAGGGGGATTCCCTCCCCCCCTATTTTTATGTTCTTCAGAAAAGATATAGCCGATATGGAGTCTGTAAGTATTACTGCATTAGTTGACTGATCTGAGTGGTCTTGAAATAGGTGTTGAATTGCTTTGTAAAAGGCAAACAACTCTGCAGTGTAATTAGAAGACACGGGGCTTATCTTAAAACCTTTGCCTGCTTTATGCGCGGAGCAAAAGTAGGCCGAGGCGGTATCCCCATTACACAATTTAGATCTATCTGTATATACTTGGTGAAAGTCATAGAATTTGCTATTTATATGCTCCATTGTGTAGAATTTGAGTTGTAAGGGGAGGAAGTTTCGTTTGCTGGTAATATTGGGTATGCAATCAATAGCAGCATGACTCCAGGCTAAGGGCTCTAAATTGTATTTCTTCGTGCGACAGTGTTACAATATTTTTATCTGTAATCAATTTCATAACGGTCTGATATCTTTCCTGAAGCGCTCTGAGATGTTTGGTAAGACAACAATTTTTAGTATAAAATATTATGGCGAGAGTTTTAATCGAAGGATCATGGCGTATCATACAGCATAAAGTTTGGTCTGTTGTTAGCTGCCTAATAGCATGCATGTAAGGGAAATCAGTGATTGTGTGTAAGGATGGGATAGGGGTGGTAGATACAGCACCTAAAATTTGGAGAAGGGCTGAGTTTTGAATGGCTTGTAGTTTATTCACTACTTTTTCGGATCCCCAAGAGTACACAATTACACATGCATTCCATAGTATTTCATTTTAGGTAGGGTGACTCCTTTATATAAGTTTTCTTGGACAGTAGGGTGATTTCCCCAGGAGCTGCCTTTCAACATTTTCATTGCATTGATATCTCTGTTACATCTCTGACAGTAATATATTCCTTGTGTGCCATACCATTCAACTTGGAATCTAAGTAGACTCCTAAGTATTTGTAAGACACCAGGATTTTGATAGGTGGTTTTCCAGATAGTTCTGTCGTGAGATTTGATCTTTCAAATGCAGTCAGGGAGTCGAAAAAAGAGATGGCGCTAGTTTTGTTGAAGTTGGCATCAAGTTTAAATTTTCGAGAGCATCAATCAATGTTTGGAGATGAAGCCTCATTTTATGAACATTGGTAGTAGCTTCTTTCGCATTTGTGGAGATTCTGAAGTCATCTGCGTATGAAGATATGGTGACATAAATATGGGTCTCGGAAAATATCGTGTATTTTGGAGACATATAAATTGAACAGAAGAGGGCTTGGCACGCTCCCTTGATCAAGCCCCTGGGTTCCCTGCTTCATATTCACTCCATCACTGAAATACTTCCAGCCAAAGAACTCTCTGGTCCAAGCGACAATGTAAGGGTTAATGCCACAGTGCATCATGTGGCTAACCAGTTTGTTGATTCGCACAGAGTTGTACGCCCCTGAGATATCCAAGAAGGTAGTGAGAGTTGTGTTCCAGATCGCTCTAGCATTGAGAATTTCAAGCTGCAACTGGGTTAGATCATTGCATGTTGATTATTGGCTGTTAGTTGATCATTAGTTTCTACATGCATTTCCAATCTATTTTTTTTATCATCAAGTTCAAGATTTTAACTGTAGCGGAGATTAGTACTATAGGCCTGATATATTTGGAGTTTACTTCAGTGGATCCATTTTTCCTGAGATAAATGATTCTTACGTTTTTCCATTGATAGCAGATGTAATTATTCATTAAGCAAGTATTGCAGATGTCGAGGAGGATCTTTTTGGTGTCAGCAGGGAGGTGGGAGATCATTGAGTAGGTGATGAAATCAAGGCCTGGAGCCTCTGGGGCCTCATCTGATAGCCAATTCCAGCTCTTCAAACGTAAAAGGTGGGGTTTTTTCGTAAGACTGAAGAATGATATATCTGGTGAGATATCAGGGGGTCGAGTGAGCTGATCGGTAACATCCTTGCATACGACGGGTTGGCTTTGAAGTTGTACAAAGGCATCTTTGGCACTTTTGCCATTGAAAAGGGACATCAGTTTCCATGCTGAGGGGCGGGGCAGGAGTACGCAGATGTACTCGTTTCAGCGCAGTGTTTGCCACGCGTCTCTTTTTCGGGTTCTTATGACAGTTTTAGCATCGTTAGTTTTCTCTTTAACTGTCTTGATATTTCCCAGTGTTTTGCGTTTGTGATAGTTTTTAATGGCATTTTTCCTGTTTTTTACAGCCTTGTCACATTCTTTATCCAACCACACATATTTTTTGGTGTAGGTTATCTATTTTCTTAGGAATAGGCTCGTTGGCAGCCTATTGGATAACACTTTTAAGTTGGCTGTACATTATTTGCACGTTACCCATATCCACTTCAGTTCCCAAATTTTCTATATTTTCATGTACAGTGTTCGAGTACCTATTTGCTCCAATCTGCCTTACTAGTACTCCGTTTTCTGTAGCATGGGGTTACTCATGCTGTGACAGGGTTGAGAGTTATCTTAAGGATTTTATCATCACTCCCTAGGGTGTCAAGGAGAGTTTTCCATGAGCATTTGTTGGCGAGATTTTTGTTTGCAAACGTGATGTCTGTTACAGATTTATTTTCGTTAGGGTTGGTTATCCTGGTCTCCTCTCCCGTGTTCAAGAAGTAGAAACTGCTGTCCAGGCTCGTTTCGAGAATTTGCTTCCCTCTATAGTTGGTAATGCCCCATGCATTATTCTGGCCATTGAAATCTCCAGTAATTATACATTCATCGTCAGGGAAAATAGAAAATACTCAAAAAATAAAGTATTTATTTACATTTATGTTCGTGGACGTACTGCTCATTTATGTTCAATGCTGAAATGGAAGACACAGAAAACGCTCGCCGGCACTCATTTTGCTTCCTCACTACCAAAGGTGTGGAAGCCTTGGATTTGTGCAAACCTTCAAGAAGCCAGGAAGATCATGGGAGATACCAGTGCATGGGTTGCTGGTTTGAAAATGGAGTCGATGCCAAAAAGGAGACCATGCATAGTTTGTTGTTGGTGGAATAAGGGAGAGCTCCTTGACAGCTGAGCAACTCCAGGCTGCCGTCCGAGAACAAAACTTCCCGAACATGAACTTAGACGCATTCAAGGCTAGATTCGGCCCCAAGAGGATGATCAGGCGTGAGGATGGACGTCCGGTGAGCTGGGAGGTCGAGGTGGAAACCCAGCTTTATAGGGCGATTATGAACGATCCGAAGTTATACATAGGATGGTGCCGATGCCCTGTGACTCCATACATACCTGTTCTGCGGTGTTTCAGGTGCACAAGAGTGGGTCATCGCTCAGTGGATTGTACAGTTTGCCTCCCGGCGGAAGAGTGTTGTAAACGCTGTGGAGAAAAAGGTCATAAGGCTGCGCTTTGTATGAAGCAGCAGTCAGAGATAGAGTGCATGTCCTGCAAGGCAGCGAAGATGCCTGCCAAGCACATAACAGGGGACCCAAAATGTACTGTGTTCACTAAGGCGAAAGAGGCGGTAATCCAAGCAACCGATTATGGCCAGTAGAATGCAGGAACATCAGTGTGGCCACTGTGAAAGAACCTTTGGCTCACTCATAGGACTTTCTAAACATATTAGACCAGCTCATCCAGAACAGTGTGCCCTTGATGAGACTGGCCCAAAACGATGGAGATACTGGTCACAAGAGGAAATGAACATCATGGCAGCAATGGAGCTTCAGCTGGAGGGTACAATACCAAACACCCAAATGAACCGAGCTCTTGCCACAAAAATGGTTGACAGAACAATCAAATCTGTGGAAGCAGTTCGAGCAAGACCACATTACCGGGATGTATTGAAACAGTTACGTGGGAATCCTGTTCAGACAAATGATGAAACTCCAGCACAGTCAAACCCCCGAAAGGAGGTTTCCCAGCACTCGTTTGACAATGCAATACTTATGGGTATTGGCTTGGCTCGACGGGTGGCAGAACAAGACCAAGGCCATCAGCCACTGATAGACACCGCGAGAATGGTCGTGCAAGACCAGAATCCTCAGGATGATCTACTCCTCTGGCTATCACACATCAGTGGTCCGGCACCTCGTCCGCCCAGGGACCACGTTCAGAGTAATGATACACCACCAGAAACGAGAAGAGATAGATTTGCGAGGTTCAGGAGGCTGTGGGATGGGGATAGAACTGCCATAGCAGAAGATATCCTGGGCAATGGAAGAGCACAAGCCAGGCATACAGACCAAGAATTGCGGAACTATTGGGCTGATCGCTGGTCACTACCGTCCCGGGAATGGACTGCTGAGGTGGTGCGACACCCGCAGGACCAGTTCATGCACCAGGTATGGGTGCCAGTAACAGAAGATGACATCCGTAACTCTGAACCGACCAAGACAGCATGCGGCCCTGATGGGCTGCAGGCGGAGGTATGGAGGGCTGTGCCTTGTGGGCTGAGGGTGTTATTCTTCAACATCATCATGCGCCGGGGGGTCATGCCTTCCATGCTCTTGCAGGCCAGAACCACGATGATACCTAAGAGTAATAGGCCGCAAACAGAAGCAGACTACCGCCCAATTACAGTCCCATCAGTAGTTGTACGCCAATTCCATAAGATCCTAGGAAAACGATTGGAGTCCTCCGTTACTCATGTAGAGCAACAAAGAGGACTCCGCAGGGGCGTTGACGGGGTGGCAATGAATGTGGTAGCATGTAATACAATATTAGTTGAAGCCAACCGCAAGAGAAGGGAGCTACATCTGGCAGTTTTTGATGTTGAGAAGGCTTTTGATAGAGTCTCTCATTTTGCCATCATGAACATAATAAAAGCCAGGCAATGGCCCAAGCAATTGGTGGAATACATTGAAGCAGCCTACCAAAATGGATCAACAAGAATTGGGGCAGGTCCGTAGCTGAGGAACGCGAGGGGAATTAGGCAGGGCGACCCCCTGCCATCCACCCTATTCAATGTGGTCATGGATCATGTCCTGTTAGCCCTATCCTCCAGAGTGGGATACTTCCACGCAGGTTGGCGTTGGTCCTCGCTTGCGTTTGCTGATGATGTTGTATTGATTGCTACATCTAGGGCAGGAATACAGGCCCAGGTAACAGCACTCAATGGTGCCTTGGAACAAGTGGGACTAAACCTCAATCTCAGAAAATCGCTGTACCTTCCCCTGGTGCCAAGAGGTGGCCGACTAGTGGTGCCAATGGAAGGTTTAGCCATTGACGTTGATGGTGAATACTTAAGAGCTTCTCCACATAATGTTCGATGGACATATCACGGGGGGCCCCTTCGGAGCCCAGGGCGTATGTCGCAATACAGCCAGCAAAGTAGCGTCCATGCTTGAGAGAATTGACAGAGCCCCCCTGAAGCCTCTACAAAAGCTGGTGATCTTGCGGGATCACGGAATTCCATCAATGACGCATCAACTGGTACTGGGTAATAAAATGCTTGTTACCCTGAAGCAAATGGATGTGGCAATTAGAGGCCACATCAGAAAATGGCTGAGACTACCATTCGACTCTGCTAATACGTATATCCACGGACCGGTAGGTGATGGGGGCATGGGCGTGATGGAGCTGCTCACCCAGATACCTGCAATAAGATCTAACAGGCTAGGCAGTGTCCACGTGCAGCTCTTTGAGGACACTAGTGATCAACAGCAATGGTCAACACGACTCGACCGTCGGATTGCCAGAGCACAGCGGCTGCATAGCACCACTGATGGAGCAGAACTGGTGAGATCACGGGACACCAGAGCCAGCACTGCATGGACCAGGAACCCGTCAGCAAGAATGCACGGCTGGAAATCCCTGGGTCTGGTGAAGGTTCACTCTGGTTCTCTGCCCACCAGGATGAGACGCTCAAGGGGTCAGCGTACCGGAACTACCCATCACTGTCGAATGGGTTGTCACAGCATAAATGAAACGGCTGCTCATGTCCTCCAGGTCTGCCTCTTCATTGTGCGACCTAGGTCCGCCCGTCATAATGCTGCCCTGGACTTGTTGCATGTTTATGCACAACGCAAAGGATGGCCGGTTTGGCTTGAGCCCCACTTCAACCTGGTGGTGCGGAGTTATCGACTAGATCTCTTGGTGGTGACACCGAGAGGGGCCTTCATCATTGGCGTCTCTGTGGTCTCTGGCTCCCGATCCCTCGCTGACGTCAATACTGCCAAGATCCATAAGTACCAGGTGGATGAGCTGCTACAAGCAGCAGCAGGATCGGCAGACATCCAGCCTGGCCAGATAAAGGTGATTGGTGCAACCATCACCTGGCGCGGTGTGTGGCATTGTGGATCAGCAGCAGACCTGAAAAGGGTGGGCTACCCAGAGTTCATACCTGAATGGATGACCACGCGAGTCCTAACAGGAGGAGCGTGTATATGGTCTACATTCAGGAGAACGGCTGCTCAGCGTGTGGCCGGCCGACCATGGGGGTGCCGTGGGGCCCGGAGCTGAACTCGAAACCTACAATGGGGAGGAGAGAGCCGCCTGACGGCACAGCCAGAAGAGGCCCAAACCTCCTCCCTCCATCAACTGGGCGGCAAGTCAACTGAAGACCTGCCGCCCTCCCCATTGTCCGGGGTCGGATCTCGGACCACGGTTGCCAGAGCTGTTGGATGGATTCAACAGCACGATCCTCAAAGGGTGATGGAATGACTAGTGGTGAAGTATTTTACTTATTACAATACCATCGTTGTAATGTTGATAATTATTATTATCCCAATAAAACATGTTAAATGATTGAGGTAAAAAAAAAACAAGGCGCGTATATTCCAAATTTCCAATTTCGGTCTAAAAATTCGTTCTTTCGCCCCAGTTGTGTCCCGAAACTTTGCAGCTCGATCGGAATATACTCAGGGGTGTTATGAGTGCAAATTATATATAAACAGTTTTATTCACAACTTGGGGCCATACAATGCAGACCGGAGCGTATGCACAAACGTAAATCTCCTCCCTTCTATCCGTCCAAGAGCAGGCATCCTTCGAGCTTCAGTGCAAGTTCAGCGCTGCCCCATCCCACTGGCAAAGAAGTTCCCCAGCGCTCCACCACTTCTTCCGCGCCCCACGCCTGCACATGCTTGATGCACGGAGAATCGCCAAGGCCAGCCTTACCCGCACCCATGCCCGTACGACACTCTGGGGTCGATGCCATCTGTCTGCCAACCTTTCCCCTACAACCTTTACAAACGCTGTCATTTGAGGGGCAAAGTGGGCATCTACTGAGCAGACCAACTGGGTGAAAGATGCATGTCGCTGCTCACAAGCTGCCAGATACTTTGTCTTCTTTTGTTCCTCCGCCGACGCAAATATTGCTGCCACGGTGCGTGGAAGGTAAGAGGGCGCATCAGTGTCCATGACACGGATATCGACCAATGGCTCCCTCTGGGGCTCCCACACACCACGACATACCAGGTCTCCACGCAAACCAGGGCTAGTTCGGAGGTCTCAATTATTATGGGTTCTTTGACGCGGTTTCCCCATGCACTCTCCATAAGCTCACTGACAAAGTCCCGCACTTCATTATGGCGTCGGGAGACTAACCCTCCAGTCTTGCAGTCGAGAGCATGTTTGACTGAAAAGCCACTTCCACATCCATCACACTGCTGCTTTATTATTTTTCCATATCCTTCTTCCATCACACTTCTTCCATCACACTTTTCCATATCCTTCTTCCATCACACATGGACACTTCCATATCCATCACACAAAGGTTTATTATTTTCAATCATGAACCTTTGGAATCGAGCATGAAAATCAGCCGTATTATCTACTTCAATGTCGATCTAAACGCTTGCGTACAAGTCCGCAACACGGACATTTTCATGTTGTATCACAAGCTTCATCTTGACAGTAGGTAGGTAACTAAGAATCATTCTCGCTTGTTCTTTCTTCATCATCAGAAAAGAAATTGTAACGCTGTTTGATGTGATTTCTTAATTTTGCGCTCTTTCACACAAAAATGTTTTCAAACCATTAGACTCGTTAATTAATAAACATAGTTTATTAAGGTAGTAAACATAGTTTTACGTAGGTTTAGTAAACATAGTTTACTTCAAAATTATTATGATTTAAGAGTGTGTTTCCATTTGGCCAAAAGCCGAATTCATCGTACACTACCTACGTAATCGCAATTTTTACAAAGGAACCTGTTCACACACAAAACGGGTAGGTAATCGCAATTAACAAAGGAACCTCTTCTTAATCTTGATTAAGGACTTGAAAGGAAATACAACAATTTAGGGATAATTTACGGAATCATTTACGGGTTGCAGTTTACAGCGATCCGGGTTACACACACAGTGGTGCAAGATTGCCACATACTATAGGTACCTACTAGTAAACAATGACTTTCTTCATTACCTATGTTGCTGACTACCTTGTTTACCCACCTTTTTTTCATCATGCTGAGCTTAGCTACCGCGCAAGGTACGGGGGTACGGTTAACAAGAAAATATTCAATAAAATCACACGATTCCAACGAGTGGTGAACGATTTTTGAACGAGTAGAAACGGATCGGTTGTAAGCGAAAACCATCAGAAATGGTGCATAACATGTTTTCCTGTCGCTTTTTGGTAACGCTTTTCGAGTTTGTGTGCCAAACTAAAGACAAAATGTAAAAAACGCTGCAAATCCCTGCACAACGGTTTATTATTTTTGTATAGAATACCCTTCTGTTACAGATCACAGCTCTATGTATAGATAACCCGTCTATATAATATGATATGTACTATTCTATACATATTATGTAGATCGCAGACCCTCCGTAGGTTAGTACCTAACCCCGTACTCGTTACTAGGTAGGTACCTACCTAAACACTAGTAAATGTTGCTAAAATAATTCTGCCGGTGACAAACAGTACCTAACAAAAAGAAACACACATAATGAAGTTCTGAGAAGAAATTGTTGATGAGGAGTGAAAAAAGTTGCAAAAGTACATATGTACCAACAAACTCCAGCCCCTTCTACGTAGATGGTATAATGAATGAATTGTTGTGTAATAATTTACCGTTGAGTAATGATTTACTGTAGTAATAATTTACCCATCAATAATACTTCAACGTTTGTTCAAGTTTCACTACCTACCAACAAACTCCAAAAGAGCCATCATTTTGACATGGATATTATGTCTTTTGGCTGGGGGTCAGGGAATTTTTCGCGACACTTTTTTTCCCGACCGGCACATTTTCTATTGATTTTCACGGCCAGTATTCACGCTATGAAGCTGTAATTTGGTATGTAGGCTCCTTAGGACTTTAACTTGACGCTGCCCAGGCCTCGGATCAGCTGAGTTGCTCCTACAGCTAATTTCTATGCTATTTACTCTATGAAGCTGTAATTTGGTATGTAGGCTCCTTAGGACTTTAACTAGACACTGCCGAGGCCTCGGATCAGCTGAGTTGCTCCTACTGCTAATTTCTATGCTATTCACTCTATGACGCTGTATTTTGGCATGTCGCCTCCTTAGGACCTAACTTTAAGCAGCATAGGGCCGGGATCAGCTGAGGGCTCCTAAAGCTAATTTCTATGCTATTCACTCTATGAAGCTGTAATTTGGTATTTAGCCTCCTTAGGACTTTAACTTGACACTGCCCAGGCCTCGGATCAGCTGAGTTGCTCCTACTGCTAATTTCTATGCTATTCACTCTATGCAGCTGTAATTTGGTATGTAGGCTCCTTAGGACTTTAACTTGACACTGCCCAGGCCTCGGATCAGCTGAGTTGCTCCTACAGCTAATTTCTATGCTATTCACTCTATGAAGCTGTAATTTGGTATGTGGGCTCCTTAGGACTTTAACTTGACGCTGCCCAGGCCCCGGATCAGCTGAGTGGCCCCTGAAGCTAATTTCTATGCTATTCACTCTATGAAGCTGTAATTTGGTATGTCGCCTCCTTAGGACTTTAACTTGACATTGCCCAGGCCCCGGATCAGCTGAGTGGCTCCTGAAGCTAATTTCTATGCTATTCACACTATGAAGCTGTAATTTGGTATTTAGCCTCCTTAGGACTTTAACTTGACACTGCCCAGGCCTCGGATCAGCTGAGTTGCTCCTACAGCTAATATCTATGCTATTCACTCTATGCAAATTACTTAATTTCTCCCTTACTGCGAAAAACAGACATATCCATGATCAGTTGTTTTTCCCAATGAGGGAGAAATTTGTTATATAGAAGGGTTATCTATACGGAGACCTGTGATCTGTAATAGGAAGGTTTGCATCTACGAGCGGATCACCCTGCATAGATGTCCCACCTTCTCCTAGTTCTTAAATTAAAATAGTCACCGTTCGGGTCCAGTAAAGCACCTAATCTACTTTGCTGGATTTGTGGTGGACATTTCTGCAATATTGAAAAGTGTATTTTCTGTATTTTCCCGCGTGGAAAAAATGTGTTAGGTATATCAAACAAAAGTGACAAGTAAAATTGTGTGGAAATATTTTGGTGTTGAAATGTGTCTAAATCTAAATTTGTGAATGTTAATTGTTGTGTTTTTAAACCTAGTATAACTCCTTACTTACTCACTAGTTTTCTCATAGTACAAGTGTGAGATCTAGAGTGTACTGATGGATTGAAATGAAAATAAATTCTAGGCCGTAGCCAAAGCCTTCCGTCCTCTTCTGTCTTCATTGCTTTGTAGGTTCCTATAAGAGAATAAACGTAAAAATGTCGTCACTGAGCTTGACGAATAGAATCCGAAGAATATCCAGAAGATTCAATGAGTCGTTAGCCTAAACTGTAAGATTTTCAGGCAAGAAACAATATTTCGTGCCAAGCCAAGGTTTGACATGTTTCATGTCTTTACTTTAGGATGGGCCGCGATTTTAATTTTACAAATGAAATAATATCACAGAACAACCAACTCGACTTCATACTCCGCCAATATAATCAGGTGATCCCTAGCAATGATTTTATCTCCGCCAAATTTCCTATTGTGGGCGCGTCTCTGGTTACGAGATTTGGTTTGAATTGTATACAATTTCATTCACACTGGAGTCGAAAATGCCTGTCGGTGCAAACTTCGGGGCCTTACTGTGAACGAACGGCTGGACGTACGATGCTCCGGATGGTCTTAAAAAACTCGCAAGTTCAAGAACTATTTAAAACCGTAAAAATATTCACGTAAAAAATGGTATAGGCGTTTTGAAAATTTCAACCCCTATTTTGAACCCCTTAGAGATGACTGACAGTAACGTCGAGCTTCGAGGACCAACTAGACCCCGAACGGAACCTATAACCCGAATTTCATCAATTTTATTTCATGGTAACTAAGAAAAGTACGGCGTACGGCGTACGGCGGACAGACAGACATATTTTTATTGCAGTTTTGGATTCTACATACCTTGAAACGTAAACCATCAAATTTTGAGGGGGGGTAAGAATTTTTTTTTCATGCTCGATTCCAATGGTTCATTATTGAAAATAATAAACCAAAATGTCAAAAATCGATGTCCTCCAAAATGAAAATTTCTCATAGGTACCAATTTGAGTTTCAGACACCAAGGAATATTATTTGTGGTTCCGTGTCTGTCTGTGGTAATTCCTTGTAACGCCCATAACTACCAAAAATCATGGTCGAAATGGGCTGAAATTTTGAGATTAGGTGCGGGTTGGGTCAGAGATAGTCCCTTACCAAAATTATTGAAATCGTAGTGTAACTTTCGTCTGCGCATTAGCAAACGTGAAATACTTGAAACACCCATAACTTTCTTAAGTATCGTTGAAATGAGTTCAAACTTGGAGGGTCGATCAGAAATAATACTTCGATAGTACCGTAAATGAATTTGATAATAATCGTACAACCTAACGTTCGTCTGTGCATGCGCGAACATAAAATGTTGACAATATCCTTGTAACGCTTCTAACTACGCGAAAAACAGTCGTACAAATCTTTAATTTTGAGGGTACACGCGGGTTGGATCGCAAATGTCCCCTTATTGAAATCATTGAAATCGTACCGTAACTTTCGTGTGCGCATGAGCAAACGTGAAATACTTGAAACGCCCATAACTACCTCAAATATCGTTGAAATGAGTTCAAACTTGGAGGGTCGATCAGGAATAGTATTTTGATCGTTTCTTATGAATTTCATTGGAATCGTACTGTGACATTCGTCTGTGCATGCGCGAACATTAAACTCTTGAAAAAATGTTGATTTTGGTTTATTATTTTCAATAAGTAATGAACCATTGGAATCGAGCATGAAAAAAAAATTCTTACCCCCCCTCAAAATTTGAAGGTTTACGTTTCAAGGTATGTAGAATCCAAAACTGCAATAAAAATATTTCTGTCTGTCCGCCGTACGCCGTACGCCGTACGGGCCACTTTTCTTAGTTACGATGAAATAAAATTGATGAAATTCGGGTTATAGGTTCCGTTCGGGGTCTAGTTGGTCCTCGAAGCTCGACGTTACTGTCAGTCATCTCTAAGGGGTTCAAAATAGGGGTTGAAATTTTCAAAACGCCTATACCATTTTTTAACGTGAATATTTTTACGGTTTTAAATAGTTCTTGAACTTGCGAGTTTTTTAAGACCATCCGGAGCATCGTACTTCCAGCCGTTCGTTCACAGTAAGGCCCCGAAGTTTGCACCGACAGGCATTTTCGACTCCAGTGTGAATGAAATTATTGTATACAATTCAAACCAAATCTCGTAACCAGAGACGCGCCCACAATAGGAAATTTGGCGGAGATAAAATCATTGGTAGGGATCACCTGATTATATTGGCGGAGTATGAAGTCGAGTTGGTTGTTCTGTGATATTATTTCATTTGAAAAACCCTGCAAATCCCTGCACAACGGTTTATTATTTTGTATAGAATACCCTTCTGTTACAGACCACAGCTCTATGTATAGATAACCCGTCTATATAATATGATATGTACTATTCTATACATATTATGTTGATCGCAGACCCTCCGTAGGTTAGTACCTAACCCCGTACTCGTTACTAGGTACCTACTTAAATCTCGAGTTAAATGTTGCTAAAATAATTCTGCCGATGACAAACAGTACCTAACAAAAAGAAACACACATACTGAAGTTCTGAAAAGAAATTGTTGATGAGGAGTGAAAAAAGTTGCAAAAGTACCTACCAACAAACTCCAGCCCCTTCTACGTAGATGGTATAATGAACCGTTGTGTAATAATTTACCGTTGAGTAATGATTTACCGTAGTAATAATTTACCCATCAATAATACTTCAACGTTTGTTCAAGTTTCACTACCTACCAACAAACTCCAAAAGAGCCATCATTTTTCAAATGAAATAATATCACAGAACAACCAACTCGACTTCATACTCCGCCAATATAATCAGGTGATCCCTAGCAATGATTCTATCTCCGCCAAATTTCCTATTGTGGGCGCGTCTCTGGTTACGAGATTTGGTTTGAATTGTATACAATTTCATTCACACTGGAGTCGAAAATGCCTGTCGGTGCAAACTTCGGGGCCTTACTGTGAACGAACGGCTGGAAGTACGATGCTCCGGATGGTCTTAAAAAACTCGCAAGTTCAAGAACTATTTAAAACCGTAAAAATATTCACGTTAAAAAATGGTATAGGCGTTTTGAAAATTTCAACCCCTATTTTGAACCCCTTTAGAGATGACTGACAGTAACGTCGAGCTTCGAGGACCAACTAGACCCCGAACGGAACCTATAACCCGAATTTCATCAATTTTATTTCATCGTAACTAAGAAAAGTGGCCCGTACGGCGTACGGCGTACGGCGGACAGACAGAAATATTTTTATTGCAGTTTTGGATTCTACATACCTTGAAACGTAAACCATCAAATTTTGAGGGGGGGTAAGAATTTTTTTTTTCATGCTCGATTCCAATGGTTCATTATTGAAAATAATAAACCAAAATGATGGCTCTATTGGAGTTTGTTGATAGGTAGGTAGTGAAACCGATTTTATTCGTGGGGTACCTATGAAGCATTATTGCGGCAGTTGAAGTATTATTGATGGGTAAATTATTACATAATGGCAAATTATTACACAACGACAAATTATTACACAACGGTAAATTATTACACAACGGTAAATTATTAAACCACGGTAATTATTACACAACGGCTAATCTACCAAGAAGGGGCTGGATTTTGTTGATAGGTACTTTTGCAACTTGAACAACCGTTGAAGTATTATTGATGGGCAAATTATTACACAACGGTTCATTATTCTATCTCCGTAGAAGTGGAACCTGTACAGGTAAATTATTACACAACGGTTTAGGGAGGTACCTAGTAACGAGTACGGGGTTAGGTACTAACCTACGGAGGTCCGCGATAGAATAGTACATATATGTTATATAGAAGGGTTATCTATACGGAGACCTGTGATCTGTAACAGGAGGGTATTCTGTACAAAATAATAAACCGTTGTGCAGGGATTTGCAGCGTTTTTTTATCCTATTACGCATAGTAATTTAGTACTAGGTACTCCATTTATTGCTACTCAATCATTTTGACTCGTCATTTTTTTACCAACTGATTCTACTCGTCCGTGTTACAATAAGTGAGGAAGCTATTATACTGTCCACCTAACTTGGCAGATTTGAGGGTGGGGGGGGGGGGGGGTGGACTCGCGGCTTCCTACTAAAACACCCGAAGCCTTCCTACCACCTCTGCTGCGCATGTCCGTACGGCCCGTGGCGTGACATCACGTGAGGTTGGTGAGTTCCCGCAGTTTCAGTTCACAGCTGCAGCTGTCTCATTTCTGTTCCGTACTTCTTGTCATTAACGGACACTTCAACTCTGCCCTACCAAAGGTCCATTTAACCCTAAAAACGTCGTTCATTTAAATTCTGCAGCTCAAATGTTCAACAAGTAGAAGAATGGAACCAAAATCAAATAGAACCTTAGCTTTGATAGAAAGCGTTCGGAAGCGGGAGTTTCTTTATGATCAAGACTCGTCACTCTACAGAGACGCGGAAAGGAGAACGCAGGCTTGGGAGGAGATTGGTAACGAGCTGAATGTCAAGGGTGAGCTTAAGGTTTAATAACTGTGGTGACTTGCAAACCCGACTTGCATTTTAAAGTTATTTAAGTATTTTTTATTATTGGATTAATTTGGGTAGGTAGGATGTCTGTTTCAATCATAACGTTGTACGAAATTGGTTCGGTGCGTAGTCCATTGTAAGGGTATAATGTCAACACGATGTGACATTTCGCAATCCTTACATAATATGTAATATTACATAATAATATTATTATATATCTCAACATGGTTTTGCACAATTTTTCAACACTAGTAATAACTATCATGAGTAGGGGGCGGTTTCATAGGTCGTTCAAAATGATGTCTAGAGCGCATAATATGCCATTAAAAAACAAAGACGGTTTATTATTATATTGGACATACCTAAGGAAATTTTGGCTGTCCCTTTTTCAAATTATCTTTGATCATTGGTAGTGCCATTTAATCGTCTTGATCCACGAGTTGACACTTTTTCTAGTGTTATTATACCAACTGATGGTGATTTCAGATGATTTGCCAGGTTTTTGACTAATAAAAAAATCAATTTTGGGAGCTGAACATTTTGTAGAACCTCAATTTTCCACTCTTTGGTCAAAATCGCCTTCATATTCGATCTTCTCGTCCCAAAAACATGGAAAACGATACCTCAAAAGCTCATGTTACTAAAACACAATCCTTGTCACATGGGTTTATTATTCTATTGGATAAACCTACAGAAATGTTGGCTGTTCATTTATTGTTTCTTTCATGTGAAATGATTGAAATATATATTTCTGATTGTTTCCACACATTTTGGACCCAAAACACGAATTAGCCTACGCCTTTTGGTTTATTATTCTGTGAATAATACACCTATGTAATCGCTCAGCAAAAAATTTTTATAACACCCCCTCAAACTTTTTTCTTATCCGTTTCAAGGTGTGTAGATTCAAAAAATGCAATGTCCGTCCGCCGTACGCCGTACGCCGTCCGCCGTATCACGTGTACAGGCTTCATTTTCGATCTAAAAAAGTCGTTCTTTCGCACACATGCTCCATTTGGGCCCTAGTTGTGTCCCGAAACTTTTCAGCCCGATCGGAATATACCCAGGGGTGTTATGAGTGAAAATGTGTGTGAAAATAGGTACTTTTTGCGTTTTAGCAACATTTTGGTAACATGAGCTTTTGAGGTATCGTTTTCCATGTTTTTGGGGACGAGAAGATCGAATATGAAGTCGATTTTGGCCAAGGAGTGGAAAATTGAGGTTGTACCAGATGTTCAGCTCCCAAAATTGATTTTTTATGAGTCAAATACCTGCGAAATCACCATCAATTTGTAGAATAACACTAGAAAAAGTGTCAACACGTGGATCAAGACGATTAAATGGCACTACCAATGATCAAAGATAATTTGAAAAAAAAAAAGATCGTACCTACCTAATTTGTGTTTTGGGGGCCAAAATTGGTGGAAACCATCAGAAATAGCTATTTCAATTATTTCACATGAAACAAACAATAAATGTACAGCCAACATTTCTGTAGAATAATAAACCCCATGTGACAAGGACTTTGCAGCGTTTTTTTTCTTTTCTCAAATTATCTTTGACCACTGATAGTGCCATTTAATTGTATTGATTCACCTGTTGACACTGTTTCTGGTGTTATTATACAAACCTATTGCGATTTCAGACGATTTCCCAGGTTTTTGACTCAATGAAAATCAATTTTGGGAGCTGAACATTAGGTAGAACCTCAATTTTCCACTCTTTGGTCATAATCGTCTTCATGTTCGGTCTTATCGTCCCAAAAACGTGGAAAACTATACTCTCAAAAGCTCATTTTACTAAAACACAAAAAGTACATATTTTAATACACATTTTCGCTAATAACACCCCTGGGTATACTCCGATCGGGTTGCAATGTTTCGGGACACAACTAGGGCCAAAATAGAGCTTGTTTTCTGAAAGAACGAATTTTGGTTCATTACCTATTCTGTGAATAATAAACCTATGTAATCGCTCAGCAAAAAAATTGTATAACACCCCCTCAAAATTTTTTTTACGTTTCAAGGTGCGTAGATTCCAAAAATGCAATGTCCGTCCGCCGTGCGCCGTCCGCCGTATCACATGTACAGGCTTCATTTTCGGTTTAAAAAATTCGTTCTTTCGTACACATGTTCCATTTGGGCCCTAGTTGTGTCCCGAAACTTCGCAGCCCGATCGGAATATACCCAGGGGTGTTATTCAAGTGAAAATTGGTATAAAAATAGGTACTTTTTGTGGTTTAGTTAACATGTTAGTAGTAGCATGAGCGCTCGAGGTACCGTTTCCCATGTTTTTGGGACGGGTGTTAATAATAAACCAAATTATCCCGTTAAATATTCTCTTATTTTTTAATAAAAACTGTGAATTAGAAAAGTGATCCTAGAACCGACACATAGGTAAGTACGAGATCAAACTTTTATTGAGAAACACCACATGAAAAATATTAAATTAAAATAATAGTAGGAAAGGAACGCTTTTCAAAACTTGGAGTTATAAATTGTACTAAAAGGTTCAACGCTCTGAACTGAAGCGGTCATTCATTCAGAACATGCGCGAAAATAATTGGTAACCAAGAACATCTCCAGGTTGTCAATAGAGAAGCTGCAGCGATTGTCGGCAAGCTTCGCTTTAAATTTTGAGAAGGACTGCTAAAAAAAACATCAAGTACCTTCATTGACACAACTTCTGGTGGGTCAGAGGATCTGTACCGATCTTCCAAAATGGTCCAGAAAACCTTAATTTTCTGCTATCCTGGGTTGTTATTCAAAACAACATTCACTTTGGTCATTGCTAGAACTTCGGCAGACTCAGGAAACAGCAGCGATCCTTTGGGATATACTGAGCCCCTCTTTTTCAAGAAACGTCAAGGTTCTCATCAAATCCCCATTTTGGTTTATTATTTTCAATAATGAAGCTTTGGAATCGAGCATGAAAAAAAAAAAAGAAAAAATTAACCCCCCTTCAAAATGTTGATGGCTTCCGTTTCAAGGTACCGAAAATGGAATAAAAAAAGTCTTTACGTCCGCACTTTCCTTAGTTACGATGAACCAAAATTAACAAAATTTGGTTTGTAGGTCCGATTTGGAGTGTAGTTGGTCCGCGAAACTAGGCGTTACTGTCAGTCATTTCTAAGGAGTGAAAAATAGTGAAAGAAATTTTAGAACGCCGTAGCTCAAAAACTTTCAATGGAAGAGTTTGGTTTTTTTACGTTTTTAAATAGATCTCGAACTTGAGAATTTTTTTAGACTACCCCTACGTTTGCACCGAAAACAAGAAGTTCCGAAGTTTTACAAGTCTTCGAGCAAAAAGTATTAGTCAGCTGATCACAGCTAATCATGAGGTTATAATTGAGTTATGCTGTTATTCATGTTACGCTGCTCAAATTCGGAAGTTAATTGTTAGGTGCATAGATTTTGATTAGTGACCCGTCGACTGCACCAATTACCCGGGGGAAACGAGGGATTTGGTAGAATCTACCAACTTCTGGTTCAACGTCTTGAGGGAATGTGACCACACGTGGGAATAACCGGACGTTGACTGCTGCGACAACTCTTTTCACAGCACGAAATACTGTGCTTTTGTGCACCCCATGCATATCGGCAGTGGTGTCGTCCACCACTGCCTAACCAGTGGAAAGCTATACTAACTTGTTGACGTACGCTTAATGCAGCACTTTTCCGAGTCCGATGAGCGAGGAGGGGTCCGACTTCTTCTACAGTTTGCTGCGTCTTGTGTAAAGACATACGGAATCTCTCTTTAAATTCAAACTCAGCCAAGAAACTGAAGTTTATTGTTGATTTGAACACTTGCCGTCGCCGGTGGTATGGGATTCGTGGGTTATCTTCGGAATAAGAAGAATTGAAAAGCAAATCTTCCACATCGCAAATAGGTACTAATAACTTCATTTACAAGGGAACTTGGACTAATAGAAATAATATTGGTGTTTACTAATATTTCAGCCTAATAATATTAGCTTATATTATTAATGATTGTAACTAATATTACTACCACTAGCATTATTTGATCGTGAAACAGAAATTACAAGTTTCACTAATATTATTAGTTAATAAATCATTGTGAAATACGCCCTAGATATCGTTGCGAACACCTGATTATAATCACGCATGGCTGAATGAAATCGATTTGGTTGTTCTGTGATATTATTTCATTTGAAGAATGATGGTTACTTTGGATTTCGTTGATAGGTACTTTTGGTTTATTATTCTGTGAATAATACACCTATGTATTCGCTCAGCAAAAAAGTTTTATAACACCCCCTCAAAAATTTTTCTTTTCCATTTCAAGGTGCGTAGATTCCAAAACGCTGCAAAGTCCTTGTCACATGGGTTTATTATTCTACTGGACATACCTACAGAAATGTTGGTTGTCCATTTATTGTTTATTTCATGTGAAATAATTGCAATACCTATTGCTGATGGTTTCCACCATTTTTGGTCCCTAAAACACGAATTAGGTACGCTCTTTTATTCAATTTATCTTTGATCATTGGTAGTGCCATTTAATTGTCTTGATCCACGTGTTGATACTACTTCCATACAAATTGATGGTGATTTCAGACGATTTCCCAGGTTTTTGACTCATAAAAAATCAATTTTTTGGAGCTGAACATTTGGTAGAACCTCGATTTTCCACTCTGGTCAAAATCGACTTCATATTCGGTCTTCTCGTCCCCAAAAACATGGAAAACGATACCTCAAAAGCTCATGTTACTAACATGTTACTAAAACACAAAAACGCTGCAAAGTCCTTGTCATATGGGTTTATTATTCTTTTGGACTTTTGGACATACCTACAGAAATTTTGGCTGTTCATTTATTGTTTCTTTCATGGGTAATAATCGAAATAGCTATTTCTGATGGTTTCCATTAATTTTGGCCCCTAAAACACAAATTAGGTACGCTCCTTTTTTTTTCTAACTATCTTTGATCATTGGTAGTGCACATTTAATCGTCTTGATCCACGTGTGTCACTGATGGTAATTTCAGACGATTTCCCAGGTTTTTTACTCATAAAAAACTAATTTTGGGAGCTGAACACCTGGTAGAACTAAATTTTCCACTCTGGTCAAAATCGAGTTCATATTCGGTCTTCTCGTCCCCAAAAACATGGAAAACGATGTCTCAGGAGCTCATGTTACCAACATGTTGCTGAAACGCAAAAAGTACCTATTTTTACACACATTTTCACTCATAACATCCCTGGGTATATTCCGATCGGGCTGAAAAGTTTCAGGACACAACTAGGGCCCAAATGGAGCATGTGTGCGAAAGAACGATTTTTTTAGGCCGAAAATGAGGCCTGTAGACGTGATACGGCGTACGGCGGACGGCGTACGGCCTACGGCGTACGGCTTACGGTGGACGGCGGACGGTCATTGCATTTTTGGAATCTAATCAACTTGAAACGGAAAAGAAAAAAGTTTGAGGGGGTGTTATAACAATTTTTTGCCGAGCGAATACATAGGTGTATTATTCACAGAATAATAAACCAAAAGTACATTTTTGTGCACATTTTCACTCATAACATCCCTGGGTATATTCCGATCGGGCTGAAAAGTTTCAGGACACAACTAGGGCCCAAATGGAGCATGTGTGCGAAAGAACGATTTTTTTAGGCCGAAAATGAGGCCTGTAGACGTGATACGGCGTACGGCGGACGGCGTACGGCCTACGGCGTACGGCTTACGGTGGACGGCGGACGGTCATTGCATTTTTGGAATCTAATCAACTTGAAACGGAAAAGAAAAAAGTTTGAGGGGGTGTTATAACAATTTTTTGCCGAGCGAATACATAGGTGTATTATTCACAGAATAATAAACCAAAAGTACATTTTTGTGCACATTTTCACTCATAACATCCCTGGGTATATTCCGATCGGGCTGAAAAGTTTCGGGACATAACTAGGGCCCAAATGGAGCATTTGTGCAAAAGAACAACTTTTTTAGACCAAAAATGAAGCCGGTACACGTGATACGGCGGGCGGCGGACGGACATTGCATTTTTGGAATCTATGCACCTTGAAACGTAAAAGAAAAAAATTTGAGGGGGTATTATAACATTTTTTTGCTGAGCGATTACATAGGTGTATTATTCACAGAATAATAAACCAAAATGCAATGTCCGTCCGCTGTACGCCGTCCGTCGTATCACGTGTACCGGCTGTTCATGATAGTAGGTACCTATTTTATATTAAATATTTTTCGTCGTTCGCGAACTTTATCAGTGGTGTTGTGTGCCTCCTGCGACCAACAAGATCAAGTTCAGCTTTCATCCCGGCTATATCTCACCCTTGCACCTACTATCGCTGTTGATTGCCCGTTATCACCGTTATTCGACTCCCGATCTGGCAGTCATTCGCTATTTCGCACGTCAACAACTTGCATCACAACGACGACGATCTCTCACGACTGCGATTCATAGCCTTCACCTCTATATAGGAGCTGAGCTTGAATCCATCGTTTCCTCTCTTTCTCTCCATTTTCACCATCCACTGGTAAGTTATTGGATACACGTCGACACCGTTGCATACCCACCTAAGTACCTACATGAATTCTCAGTACGTCCCGAATTTGCAGGACGACTGACGGTAGGCCTCTCACTACTTTCGGCACTCACCTCACGCCTCTGGTTGGCGGAAAATATCCCTCCCGGACCTGGACAGACGATTTACCCCCTCCAGCGTCACCTTCTGCAGCACCATGTGCGGTTGAAGAGAAGTTCCCCCTCCCGTCATCATCTCGACATCAGCTAAGCCTGAATTTATTTAATTTTTTCTTGCACAAGGTTTCGTTAGGTAGGCCATATTAATTTCATATCTCAGGAAATTTCATTCATTTTATTAAATCTACTGCAGAAGTTTTTTTTCTTTATCTCTATTATCGAACCCGCTACTACAAAGGACTATTGGGAACATTTTCCTGGTAGCAGAGCGTGGTTCCTGTAATATATTCGCTATAATTGTATATAATAGGTTTCAGTTTCTATCTAATTACCTTACTGCGTAATTTTCGCATAATATCTATATTCTATTTATTACCTTTGTCGTGAGTCCCTCCAGGGACCACTCCACCTTACAATTAAGTTCTCGCCAAATATCGACCCGCAAATAATAGTTCTCTCAAATAAACGGTACGAGTGGGGAGACAGGTCGCAGGACCCGAGTGCACAACCTGGGGACCCCTCCATCAACCCCTAACAGGGGTTGGAGGGAGAAGGCCTCCCTGGCTATAAAAACTCGAATCCTGCGCCTTTTGAGCCATTCGACGCTTCCTCTAGCCGCTGGCTACTCTCTCTCTTCCTACCCTGCTCTCTCCTACAACCTAAAAGATCCTAGATGACGGTGGTGTTCAGCCCATAACCGCCTAGGCAAATTCTCCTCAAAAGATTCCAGATGTCGGTGCTGATTCGCTCATAACCGCCTGGACACAACCCAAAAGATCCTAGATGTCGGTGGTGATTCGCTCATAACCGCCTAGGCAAAACCTCATCCAAAAGATCTCAGATGTCGGTGGTGATTCGCTCATAACCGCCTGGGCAATTCCCTCACACCACCGTGATGAATATAAGCCAATTTTAAATCCATCACAGTGGTGAACCCGACGTTCACCCAACCTTCCTCCTTCTCCCTTCTCATCTGGACGCCGCCGCTTCGGACCCTCCCGTTCAAGTCAAGTCACATTTCAAATTCGCACCTCCCCAATTTAAATTCGCATTTTCAAGTTCCAACAACTCACTCACTGCCCACTCTTACACTCGGAGATCACAGCCCTCTCACATCTCCGCTCAACGCACGCCATTTTTTCTGATTTTGCAAATTTCGAATTTGAAATTTGAAATTTCAATTTTTAAACCAAATTCCCCGTAATTGAATTTTCGAAACCATGGACTCCGACTCTCCACCACCTCCACTTCTCAAACCTGCCACACTCCAACCCCCCACCACCTCGACGTCGGAAGCAACAGCCACTGTCGCCAACCCCTTCTCCACCCTCTCCCGCCTGTGACCCTCTCACCACCCGTGCCCACTGCGGGCGCCACCGCCGACGTTATGACCGCGTCTGCGTCATTTCCTCTCTCTTTACCGCCATTCTATTCTCACGACCCTGCTCTATGGTTTTTTCAGGTCGACGCAGCGTTCTCGGCCGCCGGCATCCGCAGCCAGAAGACCCGCTACTCACGCATCATCTTCCTACTTCCGTACGACATTCTCCTACAGACGTCGGACATCTCCCCCGACGCCGCCGCTGCGTACGACGACCTCCGCGGCCGCCTCATTTCGCTCTACCAGCCGTCAAAGATCACACGAGTCACCGCCCTGTCGCAACCGCAACAACTCGGCGATATGAAGCCCTCCCACCTATTCCGACGCCTGTGACACCAGCTGCAAGGAATTATGACCGCCGACATCGCCCGGACCTTCTGGCTGCGCGCGCTCCCCCACCCCATCCAGATGGCGCTCGCCGACCATCTCGACGGCCCGGACGAAACGCTCCTCCGCCTCGCAGACACGGTGCACGACCTCGCCGCATCCGCCTGCATCAGCGAAGTTCGCACCCCCCGCACCGAACCACCCCCTCGACCGCGAGACGCCTCTACCGATCGTCGGCGCCCCCTCTCCTCGGACCGCCGGCGACCCCCCTCTACAGAACGCCGCCGACCCCCCTCCACGGACCGCCGGCGCCCGGCCTCCTCCGACCGCCGCGCCGCCCCTCCCCCGGACCGACGGCGCGACAATTCCCCGGACCGCACTACCCCCACCGACGCACGCACGGCCCCCCGTAACAGGCCAGCCTACCTTCCTGCAAATCCCCCCCACCGTTGTTTTTACCACGTGAACTTCGGTGGGGAGGCTCGCAAGTGCCAACCCCCCTGCTCCTTCGCCTCCGGGCAGGGAAACGCCGACGCCCGCCGGTGGACCCGGCGGGCCCCCCTGCTCGCCCACACGGGGGGACCCCAGTCAACCCCCCCCGGCTTGCATCTCCACCGCCACTACTGCGCCCGCTCCCCCTCCACGGATCGGCGCGCGCCTCAACCCCCACCCCTCCTACGCCGCCGCCACGGCCGCCAACCACTCCGCCGCGCCACGCTGCGCCACCGCGACCCCCTCCCCCAAACGCCCGTTCCCCCACCACGGAACGTCCCCTCCAACGCCGCCGCCAGGGCCGCCAACCACCCCACTCCGCCTCACTGCGACACCGCCACGCCCGTTCCCCCCCCCCCCAAGGAACGTCAAGCAACCCCGCGTCTCCTTTGCGAAAGACGCCTCCTTACCACCGCCACAACAACCCCGCCCCAACGCCGCGGTTGCCCAATGAACTTACGCCGAGGCCGCCCACACACCCCCCTCCGCAACCCCTACCGACGCCATTCTTCCCCACCCTGCCCCAGCCCACCAACGGCTGTTCATAAAATGCTGGCGGTCTCAGGTCCCCTTCCTCGTGGACACAGGGGCGGCGCTCTCCATATTCCCCAACTCCATCCTTCGTCGTCAGGCACGCTGTCATCGCCAAACCCTCTACACCGCCAACGGTACCACCATCCCCTCCTACGGGAATTACCGCTCGTCCGTCCATCTCAACGGACTCGCGTACGAGTGGATCTTTACCGTGGTGGACGTAGAGAAGGCCATCCTGGGGGCCGATTTCCTCGCATATTTCGGCCTCCAGGTGGACGTCAAAATCGCGCGCCTGATCGACCCCTCCTCCACAAAACCGATCCCAGGGTACATAGACGCCATTCAAGACCCCTCCAACCGGTTCACATCCCTACTCCGCAACTACCGCCCCAAGCGCCGCCCCTCAGCCCATCTCCCAACCATCCAACATCTCATAGAGACCGCCGGCCCACTCCGCCAAAGCCCGCCGCCTCCACCCTCTGCAGCTACAGCAGGCGCGTAAACATTTTGACCGCCTCATCGCAGACGGAATCATCCGCCCCTCCAGCTCCCCTTGGGCCTCCCCCCTGCACATCGTGCAAAAGCCCAACAGGGACATCCGTCCCTGTGGCGACTATCGCCGTCTCAATGCAAAAACTACCCCCGACCTCTACAACGTGCCCCACCTCCGGGACTTTTCATCCCACCTACACAGCGCTACCATATTTTCCACCCTCGTCATCGCACGGGCGTTCCACCACATCAACATCTACCCCCCCGACATACCAAAAACGGCCATTATTACACCATTTGGCCTTTTTGAGTATGTGAAGATGGGATTTGGCCTCAGAAACGCTGCCCAAACGTGGCAGCGATATATGGACAACATCCTACGAGGCCTCCCATTCGTCTTTTGTTTCCTCGACGATGTGCTGGTCGCTTCTCGCACACCAGATGAACATTTTGAACATCTCCGCCAAATTTTGAACATTTTCTCCGCCGAGGGACTCCAAATCAACACCGAAAAATGCGTACTCGCTCAACCTTCAGTACACTGCCTCGGACACCTAGTCTCTGCCGACGGGATCAAACCTTTACCCGACAAGGTAAAGGCCATCACCGATTTTCCCCAACCCCATACCGTCACGGAACTCCGCCGTTTTTTAGGTATGCTAAATTTCTACCGCCGCCACATGAAACACTCCGCCCAACACCAACAACCCCTCATCAACGCTATACCCCAACCCGCTAAAAAACACGATAATCGCCCCATACCCTGGTCCCCTGAACTTACCTCCGCTTTCAACGCCTGTAAACAGGACTTAGCTGCCGCCGCTCTACTGGCCCATCCCGACCCCCCCGCCCCCCTATCCATCACAACCGACGCCTCTGACTGGGCAATAGGGTCAGTACTCCATCAGCATACCGGCGCCACCCCCCAACCCCTTGGGTTTTTCTCTAAAACCCTCTCCCCCACACTAAAAAACTACTCTACATTCGACAGAGAACTTCTCGCCATCCACAAAGCCATAAAACACTTTCGTGACTTCGTGGAGGGCCGGCAGTTCTCTGTCATAACTGACCACAAGCCCCTCACCCACGCCCTCCTCCAGAATCGCAAATCCGCCTCGCCGCGTCGCCTCCGGCAACTCGAATTTATCGGTCAGTTCACGACCGATATTCGTTACTTGCCGGGGGCCGACAACTGCATGGCGGATGCGCTTTCCCGCCCCACTCCCGCGCCGGTTACTGCCCTTCCCCTCCCCACAAATCCTTAAATCCCGTCAACAACCCGACTCCGACCCGACCCTCTCCAACCTCATCTCCGCCTCCAAACTCCAACAGCTGCCGCCCCTTGAGCTCTGGTGTGACGTAACGGCCGACTCACCGCGCCCTTACGTCCCACCGGACCTCAGGCGGCAGCTCTTCCTTCACTATCATTCCCTCCATCACCCCGGAATCAGGGCAAGCCGGGACCTTCTCAAGACGCGGTACTTCTGGCCCCACATGAACACAGATATCCGTAACTGGGTTCTGGGGTGCCAGAAGTGCCAGCAATTTAAGGTCTCGGCTCACCCCCGAGTCCCTCCCGGGCAAATTCCCGACTCCCTGCCGTGGGAACACCTCCACCTAGACATAATCGGACCCCTTCCCCCCTCCAAAGGTAAACGGTACTGCCTCACAATGATCGACCGGGCGACAAATTGGGTAGAGTGTATCCCACTCGCCCACATTACCGCGGACGCCGTCTCCGCGGCGTTACTACAAAATTGGATCGCTCGCTAAGGGTGTCCGCGGACAGTCACGGTCGATCAAGGGAGGCAGTTCGAATCAGCCCACTTTTCCGATCTCCTTCGTTCCCTCGTCATTCAGAAAATCCATACCACCCCCTATCACCCTCAATCCAACGGAAAAGTAGAGCGGTGGCACTCCGTCCTTAAACAAGCAATCTCAACTTCATCTACATCCCCCTCATGGACCAAAACTTTACCATATGTCCTCCTCAGTTTACGCACCTCCGCTCGCCCTTCCGACAACATTAGTCCCGCTCAACACGCTTTTAAAGATCCTACATTCTGGAGACCTGGGCCAATAGATCTACTAGTAGGGGCTGATCTATTCACTGAGATTTGGACAGGAGCAGTTAAGGAAGTTGGAATAGAAGGACATAAACTTCTCTCTTCAATCTTTGGATTTATTGTAATGGGTAAGGTTGGACAGTCTAGCAACCCCTCGACTTCTCTAATCACTCTCGACGGATTTGATGACCTCAACTTTCAGCTGGAACGATTTTGGCAGCTGGAAGAGCCAACCTTAACTCATGAAGCAGTCGATCCTGACGCTCAAAGAGCTGAAGACCACTTCAAAAAAAACCATTATCGGCTGGATAGCGGACGCTATGGGGTACGACTTCTCTTTAAATATGATCATCCCAAGGTGGGAGATTCGTCTGGTGTGGCACTTCGGCGATTCTACAACTTGGAACGGAATTAAAAAATAATCAATTGTTCTCCGACAAATACCACGAGTTCCTTGCTGAGTACGAAGACTTGAACCATATGTCTCCTGCAACAGCTCCCGCTAAGTTCATCATACCTCACCACGGCATCACTAAGGATGGTCCTGATGATGTGAAGCTCAAGGTAGTGTTTGACCCTAGTGTTCAAGTCAGTGGTGGTTCAAAGAAAAACGGAGTTATTGAAAAATAGTCTATTTCCACTAATACACGAAAAACGCAAAAAACACTGTTATACCGGTTTCGGTGATCAAACCATCGTCAGTAACACACAATAACTGAAGGCATGTTGGAGAGGAGACCTTATATATAGTCACAAAGTGAAATGTGGTCGATTGGGATTGGTTGTGAAAAAGAATGGTGAAGGGAACAGAGGGAGGGTGGTCGAATCTGATTGGTTGTGAAGAAGAATGGTGAAGGGAACAAAGGAAGGGGGTCGATTCTGATTGGCCCAGGAAGATAATGCCAAAAAGTGAAAGGAACATGAGGTGATAGGGAGGTGAAGAGTGGGCGGGGAAGAGGGGTGGAACCAAGCTGTTACAGAAATGAATGCAATAATGGAGAAAAACTTAAAGGAACTACATCATTCAAAGATTTACCCAACCTATCACTCTTAATAATTTCGATTTTTTCAAGTACATCCAACATGCTCCCTTTTGGGCAAAAATGAAGATATTCAATGAACTGTCTGTCTGCAAGATCAAAATTGAAGCTATGACTGGATTCATTCAAGTGACGTGCAAAGGCCGAATCACCCTTATTATCCCTGAAATCTTTTTCATGTTCCTTTATTCTTTCTCTAAACTTCCTACCAGTTTGACCACAATAGTCAAGCCCACAAGAACACTTTAATTTATAAACACCACTTTTATCTTGAACATTAATTTTATCTTTAACTGAACTTAATGAAGATTTGAGATTATGTTTAGTTTTATATCCTACTTTGAACCCTTTAGAAGTTAATATTTTACCAATTTTATCCGAAATTTTTCCGTAATACGGTATACTGATCCAAATTTTTTCCCCAGTCGTAGCTTCCCTAACTAGGTTTGAAACTCCTTCCCTACTCTTTTTTCTAAGAACCCTATTCCATATTGTATCAATGAGATCTCCCCCATAGCCATTACTCGCCGCTATACTTTTAATAGTTAACTTTTCATTAGCTAAATTCTGTTCACTCATTGGTATAGATAAAGCTCTGTTAATCATACTATGGAAAGCAGCATGTTTGTGGACTACTGGATGATTTGAAGTACTATGAATGGTAATATCGCTGTAAGTATCTTTCCTATATATGGAAAACTCATGTTTTCCATTATTCAACGAAATGGAAAGATCAAGAAAATTTAGGTGATTAGATCCGAATTCTAAGGTAAAGTTAATGAATGGATCTACGTTATTAATTTGTGTATGATATGAACCAAGTTGTCTTTCAGTCCCTTTCCAAAGAATGATGATATCGTCTACATATCTATACCAATAAAGGAGGCTATCTGATTTACATTTTCGGAAAATTTGTTTTTCAAGAAAATCCATGTAAATATCTGCAAGCAATGGAGACAATGGAGATCCCATTGCAACCCCTGGTTGAGTATAGTATTTCCCATCGAACAAAAAATAATTCTGATCCATACAGACAGACATTAAAGTACACAATTCATCTTTTTCAAACAAATTTAAATTAGAATCGTGAATCAACCCATTAACAACATCTTTACATCTATCAACATTAATGTTGGTAAAGAGGCGACCACGTCAAAAGAAGCAAGTTTAGCATTTGGAGGCACTTGAATATCCTTAATTTTGCTAACCAAATCGCACGAATTTAGAACAGTATGTTGTGGTCGAAATTTAATTTTGCTTCTAAACAAACTATTCAACTTTTTAGCCAACTTATAAGCAGGAGCACCAATGTATGATACAACTGGTCTCATTGGTGCTCCTACCTTATGAATTTTTGGCAGACAAGACAACCTAGGTGCATGCGGATTCATTTCTATAAAGCCTGGTTTGTACATATTTTTAAGGATATTATCAGACTTACTAACTACTTTCCTAACAATTTTTTGAAATTTATCAGTTGGGTCTGATGGCAGTGGTTTACAATTATTTTCATTAAAAAAATTAACAGTTTTGGCAATATAATCAGTTTTTGTCATAATGACTGTAGTATTACCTTTATCTGCCTTAAGGGCTACAAGCTTCTTGTCCACAAACTTCTTCCTCAGTGCTGCTGCCAGTCGTTCTTCTTGTCCAGGGGGTGTCGTCGTCGCCTTCTTCAGCTCTTCAGCGCACAATGTTTTCACCACAAGTGGACCTTCAGTAGCTTCTATGGTGAATGCTAGGTCCCGTGATGAAGCAAGGCCATAGGATGAGGTGGGGTTGTGCTTCAGCCCTTTCTCCAGAAGGGATACTTCTGCTGGTAAAAAGGATATACCAGACAGGTTCTCCACCCGTCAGTCTTCGATAACAACTGATCGAGCTTTTGGGTGTTGGTGGTTTCCAATTGAGTAAGTGGTGTAGTAGTTCAAATGAAATTTTGGAAAACTCTACGCAACCCAATTCTGTCGACCTATCAACCTCTGATGAGCAGTGGGTTAAGATATTAGGGCTGCAATGGGAACCATCTTCGGACAAGTTTTCCTTCTCGGTTGGAATGCCCAGTCCGAATCATACTAAAAGAGGTATTCTCTCTACAGTGGCTCGACTCTACGATCCGCTGGGCTTCCTCTCTCCGACTACCCTCCTGATGAAGAGTTTTATTCAGCTGCTGTGGACTTATGGCATTGACTGGGATCAGCCTCTACCACAGGATCTTCAGGAGTCTTGGAAATCCCTCATAGCTGAACTGTCTCTGCTGTCTGAGGTTCGAGTTCCCCATTTCATAGGGTTGTCATCCGATGCAGTTTCAGGGCATGTTGTTGGCTTCTCCAATGCTTCTAGCAAAGGATACGCTGCAGTACTATATATAGTTATTAAGACACCCAGTGAACGTAGAATTTCACTGCTAACCTCAAAATCTAAACTTGCGCCTACTAAGACCAAGTCGATTCCGAGACTAGAGTTGTCAGGAGCACTTTTACTTGCTGAACTTTACTCTGCAACATTCTCTTCAATTTGCAGTTTGAATCTCAGGATGCTTGACCCAACCTTCTTCACGGATTCGACCATCGTACTTGCCTGGCTCAACAACTCACCTCACAATCTGAAGGTATTTGTCGCAAATAGAGTTGCAAAAGTCCAAGAGCTCACCGCATCTTCTTCGTGGCGACATGTCCGCTCAGAAGACAATCCTGCTGCCTCAGCTTCTCGCGGTATCTTACCCTCTCAACTCCTCAACCATAGCCTGTGGTGGTCAGGACCTCCGTGGTTACTTGATGATCCAGAGGAATGGCCGAAGACGATGTATAAGCTTCCAGAGGAAATTCCCGAGATCAAAGTAGAAACTCCGATTCTCACAGTAGTGAATCGTGTATCACCTCTCGTTGCATGGATGTCTCGTTTCTCCTCCTTCACAACTTTGATTAGGGCAGCTGGCTGGCTCAGGCGTTGGTTCTATAATTGTCGACATGTAGGTTGCTGTTGTTGTGAGCTTCACACTGGCAATCTTCTTCGCTCAGAATACGACGAAGGATTATTGGTTTGCATAAGGGCAGTGCAAGCTCATCATTTTCCAGACACCATCTACGTTCAGAAGAGGTTCGCCAACTTGAAACCCTTCTTGGACAGAAGGAATTTGGAGAGTAGGAGGTAGGTTGCGACATTCCTCTCTTCCTCATGCCCAAAAATACCCGATACTCCTTCCTCATGACTGTCACCTTTCAGCCATTGTTGTGGACTACTATCACAACATCTACTTGCATCCGGGTCCAAATACCCTGCAAGCCATAATCCAAACCAAGTTTTGGATTCCCTCCCTACGAAGATTGATTCGTCATCGGGGTTTCACGTACCTCAAGTGTTTCAGGTCAAGAGTCAAACCAGTGATTCCTATAATGGGTGACTTGCCAAAATTTAGGGTTAATGGTGGGCGAACATTCCAACACGTAGGTGTAGACTTTGCAGGTCCATTTCCCCTTAAGGAGTCTAATCGCCGCAAGGCTGCTCTAAGCAAGGTCTACCTTTGTTTATATGTGTGCATGTCCACCGAAGCTGTGCATCTCGAAGCAGTCACGAGACTCACGACTGAAGCGTTCCATGCTAGTCTCCAATGATTCACCTCACGTAGAGGGATCCCTAGCGATATCTATTCAGATTGCGGAAGTAATTAATAAAATTCAGGTTGTACCAGATGTTCAGCTCCCAAAATTGATTTTTTATGAGTCAAAAGCCTGCGAAATCGTCTGAAATCACCATCAATTTGTAGAATAACATTAGGAAAAGTGTCAACACGTGGATCAAGGCGATTAAATGGCACTACCAATGATCAAAGATAATTTGAAAAAAAACGCTGCAAAGTCCTTGTCACATGGGTTTATTATTCTATTGGACATACCTACAGAAATATTGGCTGTTCATTTATTGTTTCTGTCATGTGAAATAATGGAAATAGCTATTTCTGATGGTTTCCACCAATTTTGGCCCCCAAAACACAAATTAGGTAGGTAGGTACGCTCCTTTTAATTTTTTTTTTTTTCAAATTATCTTTGATCATTGGTAGTGCCATTTAATCGTCTTGATCCACCTGTTGACACTTTTTCCAGTGTTAATCTACAAATTGATGGTGATTTCAGACGATTTCCCAGGTTTTTGACTCATAAAAAATCAATTTCGGAAGCTGAACATCTGGTAGAACCTCAATTTTCTACTCTTTGGTCAAAATCGACTTCATATTCGGTCTTCTCGTCCCCAAAAACATGAAAAACGATACCTTAAAAGCTCATGTTACCAACATGTTACTAAAACACAAAAAGTACCTATTTTTACACACATTTTCACTCATAACACCCCTGGGTATATTCCGATCGGGCTGAAACGTTTCGGGACACAACTAGGGCCCAAATCGAGCATGTTTGCGAAAGAACGATTTTTTTAGACCGAAAATGAAGCCTGTACACGTGATACGGCGGACGGCGGACGGCGTACGGCGGACGGACATTGCATTTTTGGAATCTACGCACCTTGAAACGGGAAAGAAAAAATTTTGAGGGGGTGTTATAAAAAGTTTTTGCTGAGCGAATACATAGGTGTATTATTCACAGAATAATAAACCAAAAGGAGCGTAATGAAGTTCTGAAAAGAAATTGTTGATGAGGAGTGAAAAAAGTTGCAAAAGTACCTACCAACAAACTCCAGCCCCTTCTACGTAGATGGTATAATGAACCGTTGTGTAATAATTTACCGTTGAGTAATGATTTACCGTAGTAATAATTTACCCATCAATAATACTTCAACGTTTGTTCAAGTTTCACTACCTACCAACAAACTCCAAAAGAGCCATCATTTTTCAAATGAAATAATATCACAGAACAACCAACTCGACTCCATACTCCGCCAATATAATCAGGTGATCCCTAGCAATGATTTTATCTCCGCCAAATTTCCTATTGTGGGCGCGTCTCTGGTTACGAGATTTGGTTTGAATTGTATATAATTTCATTCACACTGGAGTCGAAAATGCCTGTCGGTGCAAACTTCGGGGCCTTACTGTGAACGAACGGCTGGACGTACGATGCTCCGGATGGTCTTAAAAAACTCGCAAGTTCAAGAACTATTTAAAACCGTAAAAATATTCACGTAAAAAAATGGTATAGGCGTTTTGAAAATTTCAACCCTATTTTGAACCCCTTAGAGATGACTCACAGTAACGTTGAGCTTCGAGGACCAACTAGACCCCGAACGGAACCTATAACCCGAATTTCATCAATTTTGTTTCATGGTAACTAAGAAAAGTGGCCCGTACGGCGTACGGCGTACGGCGGACAGACAGAAATATTTTTATTGCAGTTTTGGATTCTACATACCTTGAAACGTAAACCATCAAATTTTGAGGGGGGGTAAGAATTTTTTTTCTCGCTCGATTCCAATGGTTCATTATTGAAAATAATAAACCAAAAAAAGGAGCGTACCAAATTCAAGTTTTGGGGGCCAAAATTGGTGGAAACCATCAGAAATAGCTACTTCGATTATTTTACATTAAAGCAACAATGAACAGCCAGCATTTCTGTAGGTATTAGAGGTGTGCCGATACCGCCGGATCGGGAATGTGGAACCTAGTCTTACGATGGAACTGTTCCGGAACTGTTCCAGGCCGCTTCACTTACCGGTCCTACCGATCCGAAGACTGGCTGGTGAAGGGTGCCAGCTCCAGTGCTCCACCTTCTCGATCCAGTTCCACCTTCCCGATCCAGACTCGTTCAAATTGTTCTCGATCCTCTAACTAACCATACCGCCCTATCGGCCCTCGGAACTGGATCCCTTACCGATCTCAGACTCGACCGCCTTGTCGATCCTTAGCGATCATATTCCGAAAACATTTCCCTCGCCATTATTATTTAAATTAAATTCATTATTATTCCTCACATAATTAATTATATCCAACCTTTATTTTTTGAGAATGCATACGACACGTACCTAACCTTTAACGCAATTAAATATTTTGGTATTAAAATTTTGGTACCAAAATTTTTAATTAAGTAAATAATATAGGTATGTAATGTACCTAGGTGCTTACCTTTAAAAAGTAAAAACGAAAACGGCCTTGTTTGACATTTGACACATATTTTCACCCTTCTCTTAAATGGCTCCAGGGATTTTGATTGAATTTACCAGACTTCCCTTTTCTTCTTACTATGAAAGTGATGCCTGATACTCTTTTTCCCCTTAAGTATTTTAATCAGGTTGAAATCCCTACCTATTGGGTTCCTTAATTGGTCAAAACTAGTAAACAGATTCCATAAAATGTAAAAGACATCAGAAAGAATTAGAAATAAACCTGAGGAACCCAGAAAGCAAACTGAAAAAAACCACAGTCATGCAGCATGGCTATAAGAGCGAATTTTCGAAGAAATAACTGATTTTATGTAAAACTGTTTTATCTGAAGAAATAACCACGTTCCTTCATCTTCAAAGTGCTCCAGTTTGAGAACGGAATGAGATATCGCAATTCTGATTTCACCATCGTGTTCAGCGTAGAAAAACCTTTAAAATGAGGTGTCACTTGTCAGACTGTTTCATTTTGGGATTTTATGGGTAATTTCCCCCCCCTAAAACTCCCCAAAACTCCCCCTTAGAGTGACCCGATTCTGCCCATCTACGAACTTAGCCTGTCGATTGCCAAGACAGATTTTTCGTGCAAATTTGAACTTTTTATCTCAATTCTGTCGAGAGTTATCGTCTGGAATGACACATACATATATAAATATATATATATATATATATATATATATATATATATATATATATATACAAATATGTTAGAAGGTTCTTGAGAGTCAGTCAGAAAAAACTTAGATTCTTATTTTGCCGACGTTTCGCCAAATTTATTTGACATCTTCAGGGCTACACACCAAACAAGAGATGAAAGATAACATTATAATACAGTTAGTAAGAGTTTCTTGTAATAGAGACTATAGGTTAACGATATTGATAACTAGAATTACTAAGACAATGTATAATGATAAAAAATTGGTTGGAAAATATTACCTCATAAGCAGGTTGTTGATGAGAGCAGTGATTTTTTTTATGGAGATGATGAATTATGAGTTGATGGATGATTTATAACCACATGATGCAGTACTTGTCAACAGAAATGTTTGACATACAAGGAAAACAATGGCGGATGATAAGACTGACAAGACAGGGGTACCTATCATGAGGTATTACAGATACCTACCTATTTTTATTATTATGAATTATATATCACATTTCACAAGGGCTACTGGCATGACAATTAGTTATTATAATTTTTTTATTGTAAAATTTGTATATTGTTTAGAATATTGTAAAATGGATACTATCTAGCCGCCGGATGGATGATATAAAGATGAGAACATATGAAGGTGGGAAATATGAAGGTGAGATAACAGTGACAATAATTTGATTATGAGAATAAAGGCTATGATACTGAAAAAATATAAATGCACCTAATGAATGTGGATTACTTTATTACATTAGTATATATTTTGCTGAGATTGGCAATGTCGGTTCTTTTATTGCAGGTATTCGGAGTTCTGGCTATATAAATCATCTCTTTTATTTTGCGTTTTGAGAAATTATCTTCTGAATCTAGGATTGAGGCATTATCAAAGTCGAAATTATGACCATTTTCAATGGAATGTTCAACAAGAGCACAAGAAGTTTTAAAAGAATTTATGTCTGATCTATGGCCATTTATCCTATTTTTTAAGTGTTGGACTGTTTCTCCAACATAATTTGTATTGCAACCCTTACATGGGATGGAGTATACCACATTGCTGCGGAGTTGGTGAGGAATAGGAGATTTGAGCTTGGAGTATATTATGTTATTTAGGGTTTTCTTATTCTTATATGCTATTTTACAATTTACTTTACTGTTGAGGGATTTTGTTAGCTGCTCCGATAAGCCTTTGACGTAGATCATTCCTCTGTATCCTAATGTGGCACTGGGGTCGGAAGTCGTCTTCAAACATCACTTCTATCTTTAGTACAACATCACCATCCCCCCCTCCACTGATCACCCCCACCATCACTTCAGGAAATTCTACATCGTGTCCCCCAACTTCCGACCCCAGTGCCACATTAGGATACAGAGGAATGATCTACGTCAAAGGCTTATCGGAGCAGCTAACAAAATCCCTCAACAGTAAAGTAAATTGTAAAATAGCATATAAGAATAAGAAAACCCTAAATAACATAATATACTCCAAGCTCAAATCTCCTATTCCTCACCAACTCCGCAGCAATGTGGTATACTCCATCCCATGTAAGGGTTGCAATACAAATTATGTTGGAGAAACAGTCCAACACTTAAAAAATAGGATAAATGGCCATAGATCAGACATAAATTCTTTTAAAACTTCTTGTGCTCTTGTTGAACATTCCATTGAAAATGGTCATAATTTCGACTTTGATAATGCCTCAATCCTAGATTCAGAAGATAATTTCTCAAAACGCAAAATAAAAGAGATGATTTATATAGCCAGAACTCCGAATACCTGCAATAAAAGAACCGACATTGCCAATCTCAGCAAAATATATACTAATGTAATAAAGTAATCCACATTCATTAGGTGCATTTATATTTTTTCAGTATCATAGCCTTTATTCTCATAATCAAATTATTGTCACTGTTATCTCACCTTCATATTTCCCACCTTCATATGTTCTCATCTTTATATCATCCATCCGGCGGCTAGATAGTATCCATTTTACAATATTCTAAACAATATACAAATTTTACAATAAAAAAATTATAATAACTAATTGTCATGCCAGTAGCCCTTGTGAAATGTGATATATAATTCATAATAATAAAAATAGGTAGGTATCTGTAATACCTCATGATAGGTACCCCTGTCTTGTCAGTCTTATCATCCGCCATTGTTTTCCTTGTATGTCAAACATTTCTGTTGACAAGTACTGCATCATGTGGTTATAAATCATCCATCAACTCATAATTCATCATCTCCATAAAAAAAATCACTGCTCTCATCAACAACCTGCTTATGAGGTAATATTTTCCAACCAATTTTTTATCATTATACATTGTCTTAGTAATTCTAGTTATCAATATCGTTAACCTATAGTCTCTATTACAAGAAACTCTTACTAACTGTATTATAATGTTATCTTTCATCTCTTGTTTGGTGTGTAGCCCTGAAGATGTCAAATAAATTTGGCGAAACGTCGGCAAAATAAGAATCTAAGTTTTTTCTGACTGACTCTCAAGAACCTTCTAACATATTTGTGTGAAAACCTGCGGTCGAGAACCTCATCATCATTATTGTGGTATATATATATATATATATATATATATATATATATATATATATATATATATATATATATATATATATATAAGTAGTATCGGAATATTCATCCTGGCTCACCGACTTCAATCTCTGTTAAAAATGCTTCTGACTTCAATCTCTGTTACAACTGCTTTTGTGCTAAACTCTGTTAAAAATGCTTTTCTGTTAAACCCCTGATAAAACTTTTCAACACAAAACATCAGAACACATTTTTCAACACAAAACATCAGAACCAGTGACTTTTTCATTTAGCGACTTAAATTCCTGGTAAAAATTTTTTAACACAAAACATCAAAACCAGTGACTTTTTCATTTGGGGGGGTTAGTTAAAAGAATGTATTCTATAATAAATAAAGGATATGGTTTTATGCGACGAGGCATTAGATATATGTGATGAACATGGAGGTTTATGGGAGTTGGTAAAGACACCTGAATTTCGATTTTATGATAGAAACTGTGACGCACTAGACGAGATTCAACGTGTATTGAGGGAGTATAGATTTTCTAAACGGTTGTTAAAAGAACGTTTATTGGGTGTCGATGGTAAACCACCGCTCCGTACAAAGGAGGATGTAAAGGTAATGCTTAAAGAAACAAAGATTAAGGTTCCTAAAAATGCTTCTGAATATCAACTTAGAAAATTGCTTTATAATGAGAGTAAAGCCAAACTGAAGAAGGATTTTGAGTTTCAGTTTCGATACTGTTGCTAAAAGCTCAGGATGTTTGGAATATGAAGGAGATTTTATTTTCAATGTGTTTTAATGAGGAATCCTCATTAAAACGAACAATTAGATCAAGGTAATTTTATATCGACAATATTACTATCGTCCACAATTATATTTTTAGTAGGGATCATGTTTAAAAAAATCTTTACGTTCAACTCTTGTAGAAATTTCTTATCTCGTTTATTACGAATAACGTAATTCTCCAACATTGTTTCGTCGATTTTCCTTTTACTTTTCCTTTTACATTTCACGTCTTTTACCGGTTCTTCAGGCATTGTTTTTTTAATGGTATTTACGAATTTTTCAACCCCTACATTTTTCAACTGTGTTTTAAAATTTAAAATTTTATCAGCGGAGATTTCTCCGTATAACAGTTGTTCTATAAACCTGTACACTTTCATATCTTTATTTCTATCGATATATGCGAAACATTCAATGAATTCGATATGCTTAAGTGAAAATTGTAAATATGGATGAGACATTTTTATTGAAGAGATCCTTTTTTCATTTCTTTCTCGTTTTGTGTTTTCGTAAGTTCCTTCAAATGATCTACGAACTTTTCTTTTTCTATTCCAATTGTATGATGTCCCCAAGCAAGAGTATCCATACCATTTTCTAGAATATACCTTTTATCATCGTAGGCACTAAGCGCTTTCTTGTTCTGTTCAATAGTATAAATATCATGCTTGTTTGATCTGAACATCATTTGCGTTTTGTAGATCGGTTTCTTGGTCAACAGACATTCCTTGAAATCATTGAATTTAATGTCCTGTTCAACAACATTTTTCTTAACACCTTTAGCTTTCTTTGTTTCTTTTTGATTCTCGAACGTTTTGTGTGCGTAAAGTTTCGATCTTAGTCCGACAAATTCCTCCATTACTTTTCCGCTCATTTCATCTTTGAATTTTCCAAGTACTTTCTTGTTCACCTGTGGAATTCCATACACATTTTCTTTCGGATAATCGGATGTATCAAATTGATCGAGAATGATGTTTTTAATGTCTGCGTAAACATCCTCAATCTTTATGTCCATGATCAGACTGTCCGTGTCACAGTACATTAATTTGACATTTTCTCCGTATTGTTTTTTAATTGTGTTATAATAAAAGTCGTACATTAGAGTTTTAGAAATTTCCAGAATGCTCATGCCGATGTAGATGGGTTTGTTGAAAAGAATTTTGGTCTTTTTCATGTGAACTGCTGCTAAGTTTTCCGTGAATATCGTTCTACGATCAAAAGTGGGTTTTGCTATCAACGATTCCAGTTTCTTTCCATTTGAACATAATTTAATATCGACTCTTCCCCTGATATTTTCCATCGTTTTTCCGAATACACTGTTGTTCATCAATTTAAAAAAGTCCTTTTCAAAATCATTTTTCGCTTTCGTTCTCAGTTCCGTGTTGAAGTCAATGTACACTTTCAACCAATCCGATTGATCAAACTTCAGTGCTCTGTGTACTTTCTTTAGTTTCATTCCCATGCTCAGACACTGTTTCAAATTCCTGTAGTGTAAAACGTATTTATCTTTGTTGTACAAAGTTGTCATTAATTTAGGTAATTTTGTATTTCCAATCCTGTTTTCCGGTGCAAGTGGTAGATCTGAGTGTAAATCGTGCAGTTTCTTAGGATATTCCAAGTCAACTTCCAGAAAATAACCTTTAGGAGACTCATCACTTATATTTTCAACATCTAAATTTTCCAAGTTCTCTACCCATTTAAAACCTCCGTATGGCATGTACTGAGACATAGCCCATCCGTACAAGTTGTTTGCGTCAAGGTACATTATATAGTTGGAAGGTTTAGTTGGGTCATATTTATCAACCATGTACTTGTTGTTTGCTTTCGCGTGTCTGTTACTACATTGCGATATACCTCCTCGAATTCCTTTTTCTGTCATTAGAATTTTATTGTAATCAGTCAACAATTCCAATTTCACTTTTGTCATTTTCAACATACAATCCCATGCAAATCCAGGTGTCGTGTAATAAAATGCTGGATCCAGTTTGTAAGTTTTAAGGGAAATATCTCTAAAGTTTTCCATTACATCTGCAAGCTGTAAGACATCGCATTTGTTGTAATGCATAGTGAATTCTCTCATGTTTTTTATTCCAAATCTATCCCAAATCTCCTGCGCATTTCTGTACTCAGACTTTTTTACTCCTTGTTTGTTTAAGCTACTGTAAAATTTCTCTATAGGTGGTAAACAGGTTTCATCGTACCTTTCCGGCCTATCCATGTACTCATATGGGTAAGCTAGTTTCCTTGTCATCAGTTCCAAGTTCTCTGTTCCAAAATGTTTCTCTAATTCCTTAAATTGATCTTTAGTTAAATTTCCTACTAGTTTTTCCAAAGAGCTTGCTAGAAATTTGTACGAATCTAAGAATCTTATTTCAATTTTATTCATTACTGGGTTTCCTTTCTTATCAAAATTTCCAGAGTCGTACCTGAGAATCTTTGAAAATGAAATGTACTTTTCCTCGGTGTTTGGAATCAACCGTATTTCCCCTTCATCCTCTCCGAGTTGTTTCGCGAATAGGTGGGCATCGTAACCAGCTAGGTTGTGGAAAAATACTGGTACGAATCTCGGGCATTGGTACTCCAAATTACACAGAGAATGGGCAGCACCTCTAAATTCTCCTGACAAATGGTCATGGTCAGCCACACGTCTTTTGTTCATATCGATATTTTGTTTCAGATCCTTCAATTCCGTTTGTATTTGTTTTGCATTACTTTCATCTCCTTGCATGTGAAAGTAGACCAAAGCTTTTTCCTTCACCTCGAGTTCCTTTTCTAACATTGGAGGCAATTCGTTAAAACCTCTCTCGCAAATGTGACAAGTTTTTACATTTTTGAATTCCTGTTCCTGTTGGTCAGTCAATGGTTTCATGGGTACATTTTTATCGTAATATTCCTTAGCAATGTGTAAAACTTCCTCTTTCAGTTTCTGATAAAATACTTTTGGAGAATCCGAACCAGAATATTCGACTGGGGGCTTATAATATCCGTTGGAATACTTTATGTAATATGAAAAACTGCTAGCTTCGTGTTTGTGTATTTTATTAGTAACCCTTCTTAATCTAGTTCTGATTGATTTTATGATAAATTTTCTAGAGTTTTTAATGGGTGTTTTGCATTTCTCTTCAGCTATAACAGTTTGAAGTTTTCTAAGCAAACTTTCAAAGTCCGAGTAGATAACGAATGGAACTTTCATGGAGCGTTTATAATTTTCAAATTGTAAAACATTATCATAAGGTTCTGGTAGTTCTACTTTAACAGCTTTATGAGCTCCACAATATTCTTTATGTTCGTTTAATTTAATCTGAGTTCCAAAGCTATTTAAACACATTTTACATAAATACCTTCTCTTGTGATCCTTTGTTAGCTGACTATGACCAACCAGTTTCCATAGATCTTTGATCCAGCAGTAATGTTCAGTTTTCTCGTTTTTCAAGTACAACAAGTCAACGTGTTTTTCCTTTTCCTCTTTCGTTATTTCCAAGGGAACTATAGTATTTTTTTCATTCAGACAGTAAACATTTATGGAAATCCCAGTTCTTTTCTCAAACTTTTTTACGTCTGTAAGTTTCATAGGAAAACTGATATCTTTCAACGCTTCGTCAAACTCATGTTCCCATGTTATGTACTTTCCTATTCTATTAGAATTTTTATCAGCTGGATGTAAAGCTGAAAGAACAGACCAAAGGAAACATTTATTATCGTCATTTTTCACATTTATAATTGCTTTCCTACTTTGTAGAAACTTAGGGAGTTCAATGTAAGATGATCCTCTCAAAGGAATGTACTTGTTAACGTTAAGTTCCAAATGTTTGATCTTATGAAGTCGCCAATTAGATCCTTTAATTTCGAACGTTTCCATTTCATTTAGAATTTTCTGTTTCATTTCATCGTAACAGTTTGCAACTTCTGCTGACTGCAATATTATTACGTTTTTAGTTTTGAAATTGAGTTCCTGATACTCCATGTTATTTTTGTTAGTTCCTTTTTTAAATTCTGCGATTAAAACTACATTAACTTTTAGTTTCATTTCTCTAAGTTTCCATTTGATTAAACCTGTTGCGGTTCTTTCAATACTGTTCAGAAATTTGGAAGCATCTTTAAATCCTTTCGTATTTTTAATGTTGTAAGTCACTAATCTAGATTCAAATGCAGTTTCCTTTTCAACAACTTCCGTTTTCGGTTCTTTGTTTTTTTCAAATACTTTTTCACTAAAATTAAATACTTTGTGCAATTTCCTCGGTATTACAAATACAGGTTTTGTTTTTCTAGGTTCTTTGATTTTTTCAAATACTTTTTCATTAAAATTAAATACTTTGTGCAATTTCCTCGGATTTACAAATACAGGTTTCGCTTTTCTAATTCTGATAGTCATTGTCCGGTCCGGGTCGTTTTTTCCATGGCGCTTAGACTTTAGGTGTCTAGCCCAATTTTTATAAGTAGTGCTAACATTGCACTTTTCACAATGCCTTCTCGTATCATACATTTTATTATAGGATATATAATTTTTCGAATCATTCATTTTTATTAGAAAAGAGATTCTTTTAACTAACCCCTCATTTTTTTGAATTCTTAAAGGTGGCGTCGAATCGACGCCACCTTTTTCTTTTGTCTATTATTGGAGAGATCCTTTTAACTTACCCCTCATAAAAACGTTTTAATGGAAATTTTCCATTAAAACAACAATATTATACTAAGACCAAGTTTTTTCAGAATTCAATGTCTCTTTGCATGTTTTTAAAACAGTTTCATAATCTTTTCCGTTTGAAAGTTCTTTTAACACTATCAAAGACAGATGACCGCAAATTGGAGGATCGTTATACTTTTGAATTTGTTCGGAATTGTATTTAATTTTTTTTTTTCCCAAGTATTTTACCAACTCCTTAGGGGGTGATGCGTTTCCATAGGAATCGAAATAATACTTTTCTTTTTCAGATTTTTTAAAATAACAAGTCCAGTGACTACCATTTTGATAAGAATTTTCCAAATTAATAATTCCACATTCAACGTGTTCAGATCGATCGGGGAGTTCATCCTTCATGAAAACACCTCGGAAATGTTTTATTTTAAAAATTTTCACGAAACGAGTTAAATCTAAATTACTCAAGGGTTGGTAGTTTTCCGTTTTTTTCTTTTTTTTAAACCGGCCCCAATACTTAGACTTTTTGCATTTTTAGCTAGTTTTTCCATCTCGAGATTATGACGTTTTATTTCGGCTTCTTCAGCGGCTTTATGTTTCGAGTCTATTACTGAATTTGCTACTGCTGCACCTCCACCTAATAACGCTCCAAGTGCTCCTATTCCTGCAAATATCAGTGGTAGGAATCCACCCGTGTGATTCAAATGTAGTTGTTCGTAATCCAAAGTTAACGTAATTCCTTTCTTTTTTTCTTTAGCTTTTTCAAATGCTTTCGATTGAGTTTCCCACAGACTGATTTTATGTTTTCCGTTTCCCGAAATTTGTTTCGCTGTAAAAAGAATTGTAACACTTCTACGCTTTTTGTAAGCGGCTTGTATTTTGGCTATTTGATTTTCGGTTAAATCTATCTTTTTCATGATCATAGTTATTTATTATAGTAAAAAATTTTTTTTTTAATAACGAACTCCCATACCAAAGAATCGTTTACTCCTCATTGCAACTCTCACTGCAGTTGCACCAGCTTTTTCTTTCCAACTCGCATCACTCGAGTGCATTCTTTCTTTTGCTACTTCCTCTAGTGCTTTATCTGCCACATGTCTTTCTTTGGTGTCTGTATGATCTCTGTAAGATATATCGTGTTGCTTACAGCCTTCGTCCAATTTATTAATTCCCGGATCTCCTCTTTTCAATCGTTTATCTAGTTTTGTAAATGGACCGCAGTAGTTGTATCCAGGTAAATGCATTTCGGGTGCGAAACCATCAAGTTTGTTCAACAATGTATTTAAAACTCCAGATCCGTTCTTGATGATTCCTTTCGGTAAACTGTTGACAACTTTCAACAGATATTCTATTCCTTTGGGATTATCTAAGTTTTTTTCCAACTGATCGTTTATAAACTTTACAATTCCTAATTTTTCATTGTGAAAATTGTTATTACCGGCTCGTTCTTGTGCGTACAAATAGTACAAACGCTGTTGCAACTGTTGTAAATTATCGATGTATTTATATTCCACAGGATTTTCCGTATACTCGATCAATCCAGATCCCGATTTACCTGCCTTCAATTCCTTCCAAATAGGAGCAATCAACTCTCTGTACTTTTTCCCCTTACTTGACTTTGGTAATCCCGTAGTTGGGTCATTCTTTTGGTATAAAGAATTCGTTTGAATGAGAATTTTCTTGTAAGTTTTCAAATCCTCTTGAGTGTATTTATCAGGATCAGGTCCTAGAGGATCAGTTAACAAACACCATAATCCGTGAGTTCCTCTATATTTTACATTTTGAATTATGAGATCGTCTTCATTTACCCGAATTTGTTTGTCTCCGATGTAAATTTTGTCCTCTTTTCCCCAGATGCCAAATTGTTTATCACCCTGTCTGATGTAAAGTCTCGCAATTGAACCAATTCCTTTTGGCCCTACACTACTGGATGGATACTCATTTAGATCTACCATGTCTACTATTGAGGAGAGATCGTTACTAGCTGGTTCAGCCATAGTTTCGCCAGCAATATCGTAGGTTTCAGTAGGATTTATTTCGAATGTGTTAGCTGGTCCAAAAGTTACAACTTTCTTTCTAGGAGAACTACTTGTCATTGGCTGTTGCGTGTATGGTACGATTTCCAACTTCTTTATATCTTCATCAGTTTGTTTCACTGCATTTTTCAATTCAACTAATTTTTCAGTGATGGGTGCGAACGTCTTTTCCTGAGTTTCTCTATCGTTAAATTTATCTACTCTTGCTTCTCGGAAAGCACGTCTCAACTCTTGTTCTTTTTCTCGAATTTTATTGGCTTCATTGACAGTCATTTCTTTAGGTTTCCTAAAAGTATTTCGAACTATCTTTTCAGATTTACTCTCGACAGTTTCTTGAAGTTTTTGGTTTTTGTCTTTTGGTTTGCCTTTTGAAGCTTTTTTATATTTTGCATCTAATTTTTTTAATGTTTCATCAATCATTTATTATAGAATATATTTTTTTTAACGATTCACCGAACGTACGTTAAACGTACGTTGAACGGTAAGCGTTGAACGTTAAGCGTTGAACGTTAGGCGTTAGGCGTTAAGCGTTAAGCGTTAAGCGTTAAGCGTTAAGCGTTAAGCGTTGAGCGTTAAGCGTTAAAAAATATAATAGATCAAGATCTATTATATACACATTTGGTTAATGCTTATTTAGTTATTTCTAGCTGGAAATTCTTTCCGTATCGTCCACTCTCTTTTTTTAGTGTTGCGTCTATCGTTAGAAAACCAAATGTATCCTTCCAACATTCACCACAAATTTCTTTAAACCGTTCAAAAGTAAAATCCGATCCTACATACTCATCATAAATTGTTTTAATGTAAGCATTGCTCTGTTTAAAAATACAAAGAAAATTCACGTTATTTCTAATCAACTGTTTATCAACTTTAGTATAGGATTGAGTCAAATAAATGCACGAAATGTTTTTATGCCTACCTCTTACATAGTAATCCTTTATAATTTGCTGTTGTTGTTCATTCACACAATCATCGAAAACTATCAAACTGTTCGGTTGGCATTCATCTAGACCGATTAATTCATCACAGCTACTATAGAAATGAGCAATTTCCTTTCCAATTTTATCAGTTAGTTTTTCGTAAGCTTGTCTCAAGCCTTTATAAACTGTTTGTTCTAATGATTTAGAAAAAACATAAAAGTTTTCAAAGGGAATACCCCATGGTTCTGTAATGAGGTTGTACAACAATGTAGTTTTTCCACATCCACTCGTACCAATTATTAAACACCTAATTGGAAGTGGTAGTAAACCATCTCTCATACTAATCGGATCAAACGGTGTAGGTTTTATGATATAGCTTTTGTTATATTTTGGATTCATTTTTTATTTATTTATTATATAATAAATAATGTTTATAAAAATTTCAGGAGATACACTAAGGTTTGAGAGTCCGATTCCACTCGATCCGAATAAAGAGTATCAGTTGGGCATGTCGGCTTTGTTGTTTACAACTGGGAAAACGTTTGAGATAAAAAACTTCGAGTTCGCTTACAGATTTGCTTTTCCTGATGGAATTTACGATCTAATATATAAAATCGATGGAACGTTCAATGTGAGTTCATTCAAAGCCAAGTTGATTAGTATTTTATCCAGTTTTCAAAGTAGTTTGTTAGTGAAAAAAGACACTATGAAAAAGTATTCTGAAGCTCAAGTGAAAGAAATACAAAAAGATATACAGAAAGTTAATCCGAATAGTTTGAAATTCGATCTCGAGCATTTAAAAGACGATTCTTACAGAATTGCTGCATACTTTCCCATGGACATGAGGATTGTGGATGAGGGGAATTTTTGCGATATATTTCAGTTGAAAAATTGTTTAGGTTCCGATAATTTGTTTAAAAAGAATACCAACTACGTATCAGAGAATAATCCGAAACAACTCGTTTTTTCTGACAACATAGTCGAATGGCATTGTAACATTACGGAATATAGCTTTACAAATCATGATGAACATCCCCATTTGCACGTTGAGCACGAGTTATTACACGTTTCTTTCATAGAGAAACTAATGCCACCTAATACTGTTTACACGGAAAAACCAAAGAAAGTAGTTTTCATTCCACTAAGAAAAGGACTGAAAGAAATAAAAATGATAAAATTGTCAACAACCACGGGAAATAACGAACAGATTCGATTCGACGATATCAAAGCTTACTTGTTGCTGAAAAGTAAATAATTTGTATAATAAATAAGATGAACAACATTGATGAAAACCAAAAACCGTCTGCTCCTGCTTTTTAACAGTAAATACATCGGACCCGTCTGGCAGACGGGTCCGATGAAAAGACGAATACAGTGAGTTGTGTTTTTTTATGAGAAAATCTCATAAAAAATTTTTTCATAGTACCTAAATAAAAAATTTTTTCATAGTACCTAAATAAAAAAAAAAATTTTTTTTTCATAGTACCTAAATAAAAAAAAAAAAAATTATGTTTACTATAATAAAAGAATGCATCAATCTAAAAAGGTTTTTGATAAATATCAAGATGGTATTGTACGAAAACAATTCCAAACTTTCAATCCTTCATCGACTTTGAATTTAAATGCCGAAAACAAAAGGACTACTTTCAAAATAGAACTCTATGACGAATTTATTTGCAAAGATGTAGAATATTACATTTCTGGTAAATGTGTTTCAACCGATTCTACGAAACCATATAAAAGTGAAAACAAGGATGTAAGACTTGTTGATAATTTCGTTGCAAACTTATTTTCCAACATAGAAGTGAAAAAACATAATGTTGTAGTCGATGAAATTGAAAACCCGGGGATTGCAAGCACGGTTCAAGGTTATGTATGCCATTCAGGGCCAAAAAATTATAATGGAAACGTAATCAATTCGGGGTTCAACTCGAAAGCTATTGGTGGTGGAAATTTCAGTGCGAATGGTAACTTGGGTGATTTAGGTCTTGGGTTCTTCAAAGATTTAACAGTTCCAATATTCAAGGGAGGTTTTGAAATAACTTTTATTCGAAATAGTGATGATAACGTGATATTTCGATACAAAAAAGACACAGCAACTCCGCTTCCACATGATGGAAAAATAGAAATCACTTCTTTCGTTTTGAGAGTTCCGGTGATTGAATACGATAACGAATCTAAAGTAAATTTGATTACAGATTTGAAAAACATTCCGTATCAACTTCAATTTAAAAGTTGGCAATGCATAGAACATAAAAACGTTTCCGGAAAAACGTTGATGTTCGATGTAACTAACATTTATAGAAACGTTTATAATCCTCTCTGGTGTTTCATAGTTTTTCAAACCGATGTACTCAATGATCAGACGAAAGATAATGCTAAATTTGTTCATAAAGATGTTAGGAATTACTGGTTGGAAGTCGGTGGAAAAAGATATCCCGAGGAAAATTACAATTTGGATTTCGATGAAAATGATTTTTGTTTAGCTTATTCCGCGTATTTAGATTACAAAAAGTTAACAAACTCTCAAGACAATTTACCGTATCATGAACCCGAATTTTTCAACAGAGATTATCCGATTTTCAGTATAGATTTAACGGATCAACCTAAAAGTATTTCCGGTGGTAAAAGCAACATCATTTTACACGTAGAATTCAATAAAGCGGTAGCAGCACCTTCAGGTGGTTCAGAAGGAACAACGTGCTACGTTGTTTTAGTCAGTGGTTCGAGCTTCGTTTACAATCCAGTCAAAAATACGATAACACAAGAACTTGCTTAAAACCCCGTATTGTCTTTAACGTTAAAGAGGGGGGGCGAATCGCCCCCCCCCCTCTTTAAGAAATTTTTAAATGTTCTCGACTTGTATTCGACTTTAACGTTAAAGAGAGTGGCCAATTTGGCCACCACACTTTAAGAGTTTCAAAACTCTTTTAAATGTTCTCGACTTGTATTCGACTTTAACGTTAAAGAGGGGGGACGATTCGTCCTCACCTTTAATAGAAATGTAAACTGACGGGCTCCGTATTTACAACTAAAGTAAGAATGTGTATTTTTAATGGAGTTTACTCCATTAAAAAAAGTTTCCTTAAATAAAACATGGAGGATGAAATTTATTGCCATAAATGCAAAAAACAAACAAAAAATATAAACGCGGAAATTGTACAAACCGTGAACGGAAGGTGGAGAATTGCTGCTAAATGTGTGAAATGTAAAACTAATAAAAGTAAATTCATAAAAAATCCGAATGAGGAAACTAACGTAGTTCCTGAAACTGAAGTTATAAATTTATCTGAAAACGAAAAGTTGGAATTTGCGAAGGAATTACATAAACCCGTTAGAAAGAAATTTCAGAAAAGGAAAATTGTTACTCATGGAAAAGATGATCTTTGGGCCGCGGACTTGATTATAATGAAACAATACGAGAATGAAAACAAGGGGTTCGGTTACATGTTGAATATCATTGATACTTTTTCAAAGTACGTTTGGTCAGTTCCATTGAAAAAGAAAAACGGAATGGTAGTTTCAAAAGCTTTCAAAGGAGTTTTGGAAAATGTAAAATCTCATAATCATTCTACTCCTAAACTCCTTCACACGGACAAAGGTTTAGAATTTGAAAATAGACTTTTCAAAGAACTTTTAGACGAGTATAAAATTAAAATGTATCACACGGAAAATTTAGAAAAATCTGCAATCATCGAAAGATTTAACAGAACTTTGAACCAAAAAATTAAAATTCGTTTCGAGGTGAATGGAAATCAAAATTGGGTCGATATTTTACAGGAATTAGTTAATGAGTACAACAAACAAGACGTTCATCGATCCATTGGAATGACACCTGCTCAAGTTGATGCGAGAAACGAAAATGAAATTCTGAGATATTTATTTAAAAAGAGTGGAAAAAATGTAAAAAAGAAATTTAAAATTGGAAATCGTGTGAGAATTACGAAATCAAAGAAAACTTTTGCAAACAAATACAAAGCAAATTGGACGAAAGAGATTTTTGAAATAAGTGAGATTTTAGAAACGAGTCCAGTTACTTATAAAATTAAAGATTTAAGTGGAGAGGAAATCCAAGGAACTTTTTATCCCGAGGAATTACAACTCACGAAATTTTAAATTTTCCTACAATAAATATGTTCTGTTTGAACCTTTCATTGTGTATCGATAAGATATTCGTAATTATAATATTTTTAATAGCTCTAGTTTTCATTTACATTATAAATGAAACTGGAATCAATCACAGAATCAATCACAGAATTATCGGAGCTTCAGAGCAGAGTTTAAAAGTATTCAAGATAAAAAATGTGTAAGAAAAAAAGGTTTTAAGTCAGTTTTTATAGGGATTCCCTATAAAAACCCAATGTATAATTATTGTAAGTCTAAGTTTTGGAAAAGGAAATAACAATAAACAATAATAAACATTTTATTTTACATCGAGTAGTTTCATAAAAGAATAACTAGTAGATCGAGGCGCTCCTGCAGGAGCGCTTTGGGTGGGGAGAATCACATCACATCGTCCCGCGGTTCTCGAGGACCGCTTTTGCATTCAGATAAACAGGCGCTCCTATAGGAGCGCTTTGGGTGGGGAGAATCACGTCACATCGTCCCGCGGTCCTCTTTTACATTCAGATAAACAGGCGTTCCTATAGGAGCGCTTGGGGTGGGAGAACACGACCTTCTGATTCAATTCGTTTCCCAAAAATGTTTTATATTCTGTAATCTTTAACATGGATTCCACTCGTAGAACTGTTATTGGAAGTACAAATATTGATACTTTTGCCACTAAATGATACTACCTTTAATAAGGGTAGTATTAAAATGATACTACCCTTAATAAGATTATAACAACACAAATTCTAGCACTTGAATGTTTCCATCTGTTATTAAAGTTCTTGCAACTTCCTAACTTTCCACTTCCTCAATAAAGTCTATACACTCATAATACACTCACTATACACTCACTATGGTACGTTTTGTAACTCTGAAGTTCCAAATAAAAGCCTTAATCTTCAACAATAGCTAACCACAAATAATCTTTAGGTTGAAACGTTGTGTGTGCAGAGCGGGCCACGTCTAAAAGATAACTGATAAAATCCTCGGGACGCCTCTCCCTGTTGTCCTTGAGTCATATCGGTGATGAGCCATGCAACTGGTTCGCCGAACAGACGGTAGATTGCGCAACATGTCCCGTACACATTCCTGAACGTCCTTACATCTTGTTCAAATATGTTTTAATGGGGATTCCCCATTAAAACGAACAATTCTAAACTATTATTTTTTTACTGATCTAAAACCACTCTATCTTGAAACTCTCGAATGAATTCTTCACTTAAATTTTGCCAATTGTAAATCTCATTCCAATATCTTCTAAGTGAAATCCATTCCCAATCAACTTCGTTTTGAAATTCTCTGATGAAGTCTTCAGATAGTGTTTGGCTACATGAAATACATTCCCAATCAACTTCGTTTTGAAATTCTCTGATGAAATTTTCTGATAGGATTTGGTTATATGAAATAAATTTCCAATCTACTTTATCTTTAAACTCTCGAATGAATTCTTCAGTAAGATTTTGAAACATGGAGATTGATCTCCAATCTACTTTATCTTTAAACTCTCGAATGAAATTTTCAGTAAGATTATGATACCTGGAGATCAATCTCCAATCTACATTATCTTGAAATTCTTCAATAAAATTTTCAGAGAGTTCTCTGTTATAAGAAATTATACCCCAATCAACTTCGTTTTGAAATTCTCTGATGAAGTCTTCAGATAGTGTTTGGCTACATGAAATACATTCCCAATGTACTTTATCTTTAAATTCTCTGATGAAATTTTCTGATAGGATTTGTTTAAGTGACACACTTTTCCAATTTACCTTGTCTCGAAAATCTCTTATGAAATCTTCAGAGAGTTCTCTGATATAAGAAATTAAATCCCAATCGATAATGTTTTCATACTCTCTTAATGTCTCTTCAGTTACTTTTGGGTACCACGAAATATTATCAGAAAGAAAATCTATATTTACTGAAATGTTCGTTGCTTGACAAAAGTTGATATGATCAACCGGATGGGTTATTCTATCTCGGATTTCCATGTAAATTTCAGTTGGTAATACGATTTTGTTATTCATCTTATATTTTATTATTATTTTCTTTCTTTTAAAACACAATTCCTTAAAGAGGGTGGGTCCAAATTAAAGGTGGACCCCTACGGGGTCCACCTTTAATAGTCTAGACTAGGGGTCGATATTTTCGAAATTTAGGACTATTTAGGGGCCGATATTTTCGAAATTTAGCTCCCTCTGATGTTTTCACTAGAAAAAAAAAATTTAACAACTTAGTATAATATTATTGTTTTTAACGGAAATTTTCCGTTAAAACGTTTTTTTTTTTTTATTAAAATTTAATAATTAAACAAACTTGATGTCGTGCATGTCTTTTCCATTTTTCGATTTAATCATTCCAGTGTACACTAAACAAACATCACGTTTGAGTAAATCTAAAAACTCGGATTTTTTAAACGTAACCGCATATCTTTCAGGTAAAAATACTCTGAAATCCCCCAAATTGGCTAATACGGACTCAGAGTTTTCTCGAGAGTATTTTGTTTTCATGAATTCAAAACTTAGAACCTTGTACGGTTTTCCTTTTTCTAGTTCTGAGAGTTTATTTGTGGAGCTTTCAAAATTAAATTTTTTCAATAGCTGTTCCTTATTCATTTTTATTATAGAATACATTCTTTTAACTAACCCCCCAAATGAAAAAAGGTCACTGGTTTTGATGTTTTGTGTTAGAAAATTTTTACCAGGAATTTAAGTCGCTAAATGAAAAAGTCACTGGTTCTGATGTTTTGTGTTAAAAAATGTGTTCTGATGTTTTGTGTTGAAACGTTTTATCAGGGGTTTAACAGAAAAGCATTTTTAACAGGGTTTAGCACAAAAGCAGTTGTAACAGAGATTGAAGTCAGAAGCATTTTTAACAGAGATTGAAGTCGGTGAGCCAGGATGAATATTCCGATACTACTTATATATATACATATAATTTTTGGTGTCTTTCGGCAGTGAATTCAGGATGGTCTGAAACGGATTTTTGTATAAAAATCTTTCGGAAATTCGAGTTTTAAAAATTTTGGACCGAGAACAATAGCTTCCTATTCTTTGAAAATTCGCTAAAAATGACAAGCTGCCTACTCTTTCTCCCTCTGCCTTTCACCCGAGTCCAAATTTGAGCGTCTTTTCCAGGATTTAGGGTTCATTCGACTTTGGACTTTTCGGACTTCTTTATTTACGAATTGGGTAAATACCCAATGAAGTCCTAAGTCGAATGAACCCTAGGCAGGAGCAGGAGGAGAGCGTTAGCAAGAGGAGATTGATGGGTTGGGGAGAGGGGTGGAATACCTTGTTCCAGCCCCCCCCCCCCCCCCACCAGATCGGTAACCGGAACAGAACCGGTAATTTGGAACTGTTCCAGTCGTGGAGCTGGAACAGCGGGGAACGGCTCCGATAAAGATCGGTATCGTCACATCTCTAGTAGGTATGTCTAGTAGAATAATAAATTACCCATGTGACAAGGACTTTGCAGCGTTTTTTAAGTTGAACAAACGTTAATTCTGCTTCATGAATGACAACAAAAATGATCAAAAATAGAATTGTCGAATCCACCGAATGTTTATGTAACTATCATTCCCCGGCCGGCTTCTATACTCGATTTTGGACTTCCGTGGGGGGAGCACAGGGTATTTACCACAAAATCCAAAAGGGGCATCTATAGGTAAATAATAAACCGTTGAGTAATAATTTGCAGCGTTTTTGAGACCAACCGGAGCCTATAATGTCCAGCCGTTCGTCTACACCGACAAGTTTCATCAACATGGGAACACCTGATAATAATCAATCACTCATGGCGGCTTGGAATCGAGTTGGTTATTCCGTGACATTATTTCATCTGGAGAATGATTGTTATTTTGTAACCTGAACAAACGTTATGCTTCATGAAAAACAAGTCGTAATAATTATTGATAGAACTACTGAATCCACCGCATATTAAATTTTATGAAACTGTAATTGCCCGGCCGGCTCCAGTATACTTGATTTAGGGCTTTCCTGAGGGAAGCACGAGGGTAGGTACTAACCACAGAAAACCGTGATTTACATAGAAAGGGGCATATACCGGTATAGTAAACCATTGTGTAATAATTTGCATTTTTTTTTTACGTTGTTAAATTAATTGATCTCGAACCAACGAGTTTTTTTTTAGACCACCCGGAGCACTGTAGGTACCTACGTCCAGCCGTTCGTTTGCACCGAAAAGCTTCATCAAAATGATCGTGAATGAAACGGTATAAATCCGGCCCAGATATCATTGCTATGGAACACCTGATTATAATCACGGATGGCTGAATGAAATGGGTTGGTTGTTCTGTTTTGTTTTGTTTTGGTTTATTATTTTCAATAATGAACCATTGGAATCGAGCATGAAAAAAAAAATTCTTACCCCCCCTCAAAATTTGATGGTTTACGTTTCAAGGTATGTAGAATCCAAAACTGCAATAAAAATATTTCTGTCTGTCCGCCGTACGCCGTACGCCGTACGCCGTACACCGTACGCCGTACGCCGTACGGGCCACTTTTCTTAGTTACCATGAAAAAAAATTGATGAAATTCGGGTTATAGGTTCCGTTCGGCGTCTAGTTGGTCCTCGAAGATCGACGTTACTGTGAGTCATCTCTAAGGGGTTCAAAATAGGGGTTGAAATTTTCAAAACGCCTATACCATTTTTTTACGTAAATATTTTTACGGTTTTAAATAGTTCTTGAACTTGCGAGTTTTTTAAGACCATCCGGAGCATCGTACGTCCAGCCGTTCGTTCACAGTAAGGCCCCGAAGTTTGCACCGACAGGCATTTTCGACTCCAGTGTGAATGAAATTGTATACAATTCAAACCAAATCTCGTAACCAGAGACGCGCCCATAATAGGAATTTGTGAATACGGCCAATCATTGGTAGGGATCACCTGATTATATTGGCGGAGTATGAAGTCGAGTTGGTTGTTCTGTGATATTATTTAATTTGAAAAATGATGGCTCTTTTGGAGTTTGTTGGTAGGTAGTGAAACTTGATCAAACGTTGAAGTATTATTGATGGGCAAATTATTACTACGGTAAATCATTACTCAACGGTAAATTATTACACAACGGTTCATTATACCATATACATACGTAGAAGGGGCTGGAGTTTGTTGGTAGGTACTTTTGCAACTTTTTTCACTCCTCATCAACAATTTCTTTTCAGAACTTCATTATGTGTGTTTCTTTTTGTTAGGTACTGTTTGTCATCGGCAGAATTATTTTAGCAACATTTAACTCGTGATTTAGGTAGGTACCTAGTAACGAGTACGGGGTTAGGTACCAACCTACGGAGGGTCTGCGATCTACATAATATGCATAGAATAGTACATATTATATTATATAGACGGGTTATCTATACATAGAGCTGTGATCTGTAACAGAAGGGTATTCTATACAAAATAATAAACCGTTGTGCAGGGATTTGCAGCGTTTTGTTATTTCATTTGAAGAATGATGGCTGGTTTGGATCTTGTCATCTTGTTGATAAAGGATAAACACTTTTTGCTTCGTGTTTCCACTCTACGGAAGGTAGGGAAGCCTTGGATTCGTGATTGAGTAATGGCCACTACCATACTTATTGCGTTTCAGACATCAACGAACATTTTTGGTTCCTTGTTTTTCTGTCTGTGGTAGTTCTTTGTAACGCCCATATAACCACCCGAAATCATGGTCGAAATGGGCTGAAATTTTGAAGGTGGGTGCAAGTTGGGTCACACATGACACATGTTCCCTTACTAAAATCATTGAAAAAGTACCGTAATTTTCGTCTGCGCATGCGCAAACTTGAAATAATTGAAACGCCCATAACTAGCTTAAATGTCATTGAAATGAGTTCAGATTCGGAGGGCCGATCAGGAATAATACTTTTCCGTATGAATTTCATTGGAAACTTTTGTTTGCGCATGCGCGAACATGAAATGTTGACCGTTTGAAACGCCAACTACGCGAAAAATACTCATAGAGGGCTGAAATTTTGAGAGTACACGCGGGTGTGATCCCAAATGGTCCTGTATCAGAGCGAACCTACCCAACCATTCTATACGTTCATGTGATTCAAGTGAGGAGGCTATACTGCCTACTCGAATTGGCAGACTTTTTAACTTGAATAAACTTTATAGGTACTTCATGAATAACAACAAATCATTAATTATTGAATTAATGAATCCCTCGCAGTTTGGTTTATTATTCTGGAAATAATAAACCTATGTATTTGCTCAGCAAAAAAATTTTATAACACCCTCTCAAAGTTTTTTCTTTTACTTTTCAAGGTGCGTAGACTCCAAAAATTTCCGCCGTAAGCCGTCTGCCGTATCATCCATAACTAATTTATTTTCGGTCTAAAAACTTCATTCTTCGCACGCAAGTGTAATGTTCCTCGCGTTGATTTAAGGTACCTATGTGCGGGTTGGGTAGGATGATACTCATAAATCCCACATGGAACACGACAGTATTAATTTTTTTATTGGTTATTTGATTAATAACACGATGTATAGTTAGAGTGTGAGTCGCGTACAAGGTGCTACGGGAGACTGAATCGGAGGGCGATGTTCTGAGGGGAGTTCAGGAAAACTGGGTCGAGCTGACCAAAGCAGTTCCGTCGAACTGGCTCGTAACATTACCTCTCCCTATGAGGAGCACCTGTCCTCAGGTGTATACATTAAATTCAGCCTAGATGGGAAGCTGGAATACTGGCTGAGTTTTATCATTGAATACAGGCTCTCTGTTGCTGATTCTCCATCCGCTGTTTGAGAATATCTGTCAGGTGGAAGTGAGGGGGGAGCGAAGTTCTTCGAAGTAGATTCCTCACAACGTGCCCGATCCTTGAACGCAGGTGGAGAGGAAAGGAGTACTCCAGAGTCCCGTTTTAAGTCATCAACTTCGCGAATTCTAGCGAAGCTGAATGGGATTTTACAAAGCAGCGAATTGTGTGCTTTGTGACATTGGCATACAAATCGGGAAGTACACATGTCTGAATTATGTGTCGAGGCAAAGCAGTTCGCACACAAATCATCAGAATGAATCACATCCCATCTCTCCTCAACGGTCATCCCTTTGAATGTTTTGCATTTACGGAGGGCATGACGTCCACCGCAAACTTTGCAAGCAAAATTCAGTGTTCCTGGGGATGAAGAGGATGTGATATTTCGGGCGGGATGAGCGATCTGGTGGTCCTTGGCTTTTGTAACACTTTGAGATGTGTCGATGTCTGATGCCAATGAAGATGATTGTTTCAGGTTGTGATGGTTGGGTGTTTTCGTTGAAATGGACGTCTTTGATCCAGAGGCTTTGTTGATGAGGGTATGGGCGTCGACTTGGTACGTGAGTGTACGTTGCACCCATTCAATTGCTTGTGAAATGACCAACCGGCTTGGTAGGGATTGGATAAGTTCATCTAAGTTCCTATCCAATTTCTGTAGAGTGCGGCGGTAGTGAGAAGCTAAAGAATGGGGGCTTGAAGTCGGATTAAAGGCCTTCAACCCTTCAACTAGGTGTTTCCATTGTATTAAATGTATAGCACAACCTACGCCCTCTGATGAGATTTCGACGTTGTTCTGAAACAGCATAGTCACAAAAACTTAACGGCGTTAACACATAACACTGAAACACGATAATTAACCACAGAATTCCTTATTGGGAACGTATTAAAGTCCGTGAGTCCTACCGACTGCGCCAAATGTAATGTTCCTCGCGTTGATTTGTATGTGCGGGTTGGGTAGGATGATACTCATAAATCCCACATGGAACACGACAGTATTAATTTTTTTATTGGTTATTTGATTAATAACACGATGTATAGTTAGAGTGTGAGTCGCGTACAAGGTGCTACGGCAGACTGAATCGGAGGGCGATGTTCTGAGGGGAGTTCGGGAAAACTGGGTCGAGCTGACCAAAGCAGTTCCGTCGAACTGGCTCGTAACACAAGCTCCATTTGGGCCCTTGTTGTCCCCGAAATTTTGCTGCCCGATCGGGATATACCCAAGGATGTTTGGGTGAAAAATGGGTTTAAAAATAGGGTTTTTTGGTGTTTTAGTAACACGAGGTTGTGAGGCTTGTGAGGGTTAGGTTCTAACGACGTTTCAGCCTTAAATTTACGTTAAATTTTGGTCTAAAACCATCATTCTTCCGTACACAGTTAGGGAACACATTTGGGTCCTAGATGTGCTCCGAAGCTCGGCAGTCCGACCGGAATACACCCAGGGGTGTTATGGTGGTGGGGGGGGGGGGGGAAGGGGTGTACAAATGTTGGTTTATTATTTTCAATAATGAACCATTGGAATCGAGCAAGAAAAAAAAAATTCTTACCCCCCCTCAAAATTTGATGGTTTACGTTACAAGGTATGTAGAATCCAAAACTGCAATAAAAATATTTCTGTCTGTCCGCCGTACGCCGTACGTAATATTGATGGGCAAATTATTACACAACGGTTTAGGTAGGTACCGTAAAATGGGGTGACTAAGTGCCACGTTTTGAGGTTTTTTAAATATCCTGGTCTCAATTCTTGAGCTATTGCGCTGAAATCCTTGGGGGACGTTGCTGAATATCTCAGCGATAGAATAATGACTAAAACAATTTTTTTGGGTCGATAGGGGTGGTGGGAGAAATGCAGGTTTGTGGCATATTTCCACCCCATGGGGTGGGGTGACTATGTGCCACTCCGATTTTGATGTCTCCACGCCTGTCTAGTTGACTCTGGCCCATTTTCGACCCCGTTTTCTGAAACTAGAGAAAATTTCCTATACAGGAAAAATGTAGTCACGTTAACATGAAAAATTCTAGGAATTTCTCAGACGACTCAAAAAACACCTAATTTTTCAAACCAGCTGATTTTCATTTGGGCGATAAACAGAAGTCATTTCTATTAAATATGTTTATTAAAATATCTTCTAAAACCTTCTTAAACATGGTAACAAGTTGCATAAATCACGTTCTGCCTCAAATAAAATTTTTGCTACACATTTAATTTTTTTTTTCAGTCTCACAAATAGGATAACTTTTTTATGGGGGCGATAAGTGCCAATAAAGAAAATTTTGACTTCGAAAGATACATTAATCAGACTGTATAAAAGGCTTAAAAATTGACTAATTGCGTCGAAAAATACCTAATATTGTAGGTTAACGAAAAAACTCAAAAGAACTCAAGATCCTACCCACCAAGGGTTGGCAAACGTTGGTTGTAGATTTAATTCACCGTTTCAGATCAACTTTGAAAACTCCGTCGTTTCCAAGTAGAATCGGAGCAGAAATATTCCATTCTACCTGGTCCTCTGGGTACCACAATTCGTCAGGGGGCTGTGGCCATATCCAATGCTTCCCTTTTCGGCTCATAGCAGAAATGCAGACTTCTCCAGCTTCGTCTAAGCCAGAGATGACTCTGCCTGGATACAATCGGCCTTTGCATTTAACTGCAACGAAATCACCCACTGTAGCGATGGGGGTTGAACACACAACGTGAGGAACAGAGTCACGTGAAGCATTAGGTGAAGCTCGAGCAGAAGTCGATGACATGTTGACGTTTGGAGAAATCGGTCTCTGATGATCTGGGCCTTGAGCTGAAGAGGATGGGAAACAATTCAAGGCATCGTCTTCAACGTCGGACTGAGATTGGAAGAGAGACCCAACGCTAGAATCACTCTCAGCATAAGGGATGTCGTCCTCATTTGCACTTGATAGCGAATCGGTGCTCATAGAACTTTCTTCCCTTCGAGCACTCCAAGATCCTCCAATGAATAATCTTTATACGGCCTCGCACCGAGTTTCCTCACATACTTCCGCGGCATAGCTGAGAAAAAACGACAAGACACATTGAAAAATGGGTGGCACATAGCAACCCCTGTTTTGCACTACTTGGATAAACTGCATCATATTTCTGTTCAGAAGACATTTTGGAAAACATCCTTTGCAAGGGGGCTTGATGGATACATGTGCAATTGAAAACGAAACTTACCGACGCACGGGGATCTCCACGAGAACTTGCCCAACAAGAACTAGGACAGCAACACAAAAAAATGTGATATCACAGAAAACACCGATGGACTGATAACACGAACGAGCAACCGCGGGATTGAACGTTCTGCACTTTAGCGTATCCCCGGAGAACCTCTTCTGAAGAGAAAAATGCGGAACCTGGTCAAGTTCATCTCTGACACCGGTAGGGTGCGTCCAAGTGATGGATTCCAGGGTGGCACGTAGTCACCTCACCAGGCACTTAGTCACCCCATTTTACGGTACCTAGTAACGAGTACGGGGTTAGGTACCTACTAACCTACGGAGGGTGTAGAATAGTACATATATGTTATATAGAAGGGTTACTATACAGAGAGCTGGGATCTGTAACAGGAGGGTATTCTGTACAAAATAATAAACCGTTGTGCAGGGATTTGCGCGTTTTTTTTAGGTTTTAGGAACTGAGCTTGTGAGGTATCGTTTACCATGTTTTTTAGGAAGAGAAGACCGAATATGAAGTTGACTTTGACCAAAGAGTGAAGAATTTTGGTTGTAACGAAGGTTAACTCCCATAAACTTACCCATAAATTGGTATAATAACACTTGATTAACACGTATTAACAGGTTAATCGAGGCAGTTAAATAGCGCTATCAATGATCAAAGATGATTTGTTAAAAAAAAGAGCCTAATTCGTGTCTTTGGGAGGCAAAATTGCTGGAAACCATGAAAAATAGCCGTTTTAATTATTGCACATTGAAAGAAACAAGAAATGAACAATCAGCATTTGTATGACATTATCCATGTCCAGTAGAATAATAAACCTATGTGCCAAGGACCCCAGCGCCGGCTCCAGTACTCGGTTTAGGTCTTCCCCGGGCGGGGGGGGGGGGGGGGGGGTACGAGGGTAGATGTTGACAGAAAACAGTGATTGAGCTGAAGGGGCATCTATACAGGTAAGTAATAAACCGTTTTGTAATAATTTGCAGCGTTTTCGTTTCTCATCTCGGTTTGTAAAGTAGAAAGTCTTTTCTAATCTTAGGTGTTCGTATTATTCTTGTGTCGCCTCTACAAAAAATGCTACCCATTCTAGGGTTTTTGTTTCTTTTCCAGAAAATGATTTTGGTTTTGGCCTCAAACCGTAAAAATGTGCGGTTTTATGAGTTCATCCGAAAAATATTCCCACACCACAAAATATGTGTTTTAGGTCATTTGATCCGTTTTTCATTGAAATGAATGAATCAGTTTAGAACCTTCAAATATTGCTTCGGGAAGTAAATAATAGGTAGGTACAAGTAGTATCGGAATACCAATCCTGGCTCACTGCCTTAGATCTCTGATAAAAAGTTTTAACATAAAAGATCAGAACATATATTTTCACTTGAATCCTTGATGTTTTTTATTTTCACTTGAATCCCTGATGTTTTTTATTTTCACTTGAATCCCTGATAAAACTTTTTTACCACAAAACATCAGAACCAGTGACTTTTTTAAAAAATATTTTTTTATCAGAAACTCTAGTGAACTCTAAAAAAATGCAAATTTAGGGGGTCGATATTTTCGAAATTTAGCTCCCTCTGATGTTTTCACTAGAAAAAATAAAAAAATTAAAATGACGTCACGCTAAAAATATTTTTGAATCGTCTTAAATTAAAATGACGAGACGCTCTTCTGAATTTGGGAATCCCAATCTATTTAAAGGTGAGGTCGATTCGACGGGTCCTATGTATTTAAATATTTTTTTAATCTACGGACCCACCTTTAAGAATTCAATTCAGACAGGATAAATAGTATCCATACAAGAATAGACAAAAGAAAAAAGTGGGTGGATAAAAAAAAATGAGGGGTAAGTTAAAAAAAAGAAAATAGTAATAAAATATAAGATGAGCAATAAAATTATATTACCAACTGAAATTTACATGGAGATCCGAGACAAGATCACAGATGCTTATGACCATTTCATTTTTTGCAAAGCTGTGAATATTCCAATAGATAAAAAGAGGAGTATATTCTTAAATGTAAATCCACAAACTCTCATATTAAATTTTGATTCAATCAAACATAAACAGTTTATTAGAGATTTTGTTGAAGAGTCTGGTTATTTTGTACCTTGGAATGAGATTTCATTGTATCCAAATCTACCAGAAAATTTCATTCGAGAGTTCAAGGATAAAGTATGTTGGTATGAAATATCATCTGAGCAAAAACTATCTGAGAAATTTATTCGAGAGTTCAAGGATAAAGTATGTTGGTATGAAATATCATCTGAGCAAAAACTATCTGAGAAATTTATTCGAGAGTTCAAGGATAAAGTAAATTGGGAACGTATTTCATCTAGGCAAAAACTATCTGAGAAATTTATTCGGGAATTCAAAGATAAAGTACATTGGAGACGGATTTCATCTAGGCAAAAACTATCTGAAGAATTCATTCGAGAGTTCAAGGATAAAGTAGACTGGAATGAGATTTCATCTGAGCAAAAACTATCTGAGAAATTTATTCGAGAATTCAAAGATAAAGTATATTGGGAACATATTTCATCTAGGCAAAAACTATCTGAAGAATTCATTCGAGAGTTCCAGGATAAAGTATATTGGGAATATATTTCATTTCACCAAACACTATCTGAAGAATTCATTCGAGAGTATGAGAATTTTATTGACTGGTATTGGATTTCTGGACAGCAAAAACTATCTGAGAATTTCATCAGAGAGTTCAAGGATGTTTTAAATTGGAGATGGATTTCATCTAGGCAAAATTTAAGTGAAGATTTCATTATAGAGTTCCAAGATAGAGTGGTTTTGGATCAGTAAAAAAAATAATAGTTTAAAAGTGTTCGTTTTAATGGGGGTTCTCCATTAAAACATATTGAACAAGATGCAAGGTTGTTCTGTAGGCCAGCAAACGCTATCTACCGACGAATCTGTGAACCGGTTGCATAACCAGGAAGAGGTGGCCGTCTCGCGGGAGGTGGCGCGTTTGACCTCATTCGGCCTTGAAATCAACTACTCAAGATTATAGAACGCCTCTCAGTTCACAACTGGAGTCTTGGCTCATTGGTTATCGTATCGGCTTTATAAGAGAGAGGTCGGCAGATCGCTGCACGGACAAAACCTCAAGATTTTTTTTCCTATAATAATGAGGATACACTTCCCTCGAGATATTAGAAGCGTTACTAGCTGATGGGCCCTTAAGCTAATAATTAATCTAATTCCACCTCGATGGAAGTGAGAGTCGACCTTATCATCAAAATTTCCTTTCTTAACTGTTCTGCTCTCAACATCTACTTAAAATACAGCAAAAACCGAAACTTCAACGTAACTGAAAAGCCAAGTTGAAATGACTCACGGAATTAAAACTCCGTTGTAAGTCGCGAAGGTTGTGCCATTCAAAGATCCCCTCCTATAAAGGGAGGTAGAGATCGTTCAGGAATGGATGCTGTGTGTAGAAGTTGAGCAGCCACAGAATGTGCGGTTAAGTTGGGACATTTTGCTGAAATTTCCTTTGATTTTTTTATGAGAATTGCACCTATAAGTGTAATTCATTTAAAATTTCGTGAGTTGTAATTCCTCAGGATAAAAATTTCCTTGGATTTCCTCTCCGCTTAAATCTTTAATTTTATAAGTAACTGGACTCGTTTCTAAAATCTCAGCTATTTCAAAAATCTCTTTCGTCCAATTTGCTTCGTATTTGTTTGCAAAAGTTTTCTTTGATTTCGTAATTCTCACACGATTTCCAATTTTAAATTTCTTTTTTCCATTTTTTCCAGTCTTTTTGAATAAATATCTCAGAATTTCATTTTCATTTCTCGCATCAACTTGAGCAGGTGTCATTCCAATAGAACGATGAACGTCTTGTTTGTTGTACTCATTAACTAATTCCTGTAAAATATCGACCCAATTTTTATTTCCATTCACCTCGAAACGAATTTTAAATTTCTGATTCAAAGTTCTGTTAAATCTTTCGATGATTGCAGATTTTTCTAAATTTTCCGTGTGATACATTTTAATTTTATACTCGTCTAAAAGTTCTTTGAAAAGTCTATTTTCAAATTCTAAACCTTTGTCCGTGTGAAGGAGTTTAGGAGTAGAATGATTATGATATTTTACATTTTCCAAAACTCCTTTGAAAGCTTTTGAAACTACCATTCCGTTTTTCTTTTTCAATGGAACTGACCAAACGTACTTTGAAAAAGTATCAATGATATTCAACATGTAACCGAACCCCTTGTTTTCATTCTCGTATTGTTTCATTATAATCAAGTCCGCGGCCCAAAGATCATCTTTTCCATGAGTAACAATTTTCCTTTTCTGAAATTTCTTTCTAACGGGTTTATGTAATTCCTTCGCAAATTCCAACTTTTCGTTTTCAGATAAATTTAAAATTTCAGTTTCAGGAATTACGTTAGTTTCCTCATTCGGATTTTTTATGAATTTACTTTTATTAGTTTTACATTTCAGACATTTAGCTGCAATTCTCCACCTTCCGTTCGCAGTTTGTACAATTTCCGCGTTTATATTTTTCGTTCGTTTTTTACATTTATGACAATAAATTTCATCCTCCATGTTTTATTAAAGGCTACCGAAAGATTTTTTTAAATTCTTAAAGAGGGATAGCGATTCGCTCCCCCTAATTAAAGCAAACACAAGCAAGTAGATTTTTTAATGGAGTGAACTCCATTAAAAATAAACCTTAGTATCTAATATTTAAGCTACTTCTTGCCTGATCATATTTTTAGTTGGATCATAAATTAAATTTGTTCTACTTACAATGATGACGTAACAAGTAGTACCTTCTGTGCTACCTGATGCAGATGCTACAGTTTTATTGAATTCTACGTGAAGTATCAAATTACTTTTACTTTGAGATACGTTTTGAGGTTGATCCGACAAGTCAATGCTATAAATTGGATAATCCCTTTTGTAAAATTCTGGTTCGATGTATGGAATTGATGGCTTGGAACTCATTGATTTTTTGAAGTCTAAAAATGCGTTGTACGCCAGAGAATAATCATTTTCATCGAAATCCAAATCTTGATTTTCCTCCGGGTATCTTCTACCACCTAATTCGATCCAATAATTTCTTACGTCTTTATGATTGAATCTAGAATTGTCCTTTTTCTGGTCGTTCGACGCGTCAGTTTGAAAAACTACGAAGCACCATAACGGATTATGCACGTTTCTGTAAATATTTGTAATATCGAACATTAAGGTTTTTCCTGTAACGTTTTTATGTTCTATGCACTGCCAACTTTTGAATTGAAATTGGTACGGCACGCTTCTAAGTTCTGCGATCAAATTAACTTTAGATTCGTTTTTATATTCAATCACTGGAACTCTCAAAACAAAAGATTTTATCTCCACAACTCCATCACTAGGTATAATCGAGGTTGCATCCTTTTTCCAAACTTGAATAACGTTATTATCGCTGTTTCGAATAAAAATTATTTCAAAACCTCCCTTGAAAATTGGAATGGTTATATCTTTGAAAAACCCCAAACCTAAATCACCGAGATAACCAACTGCACTGAAATTACCACCTCCTATTGCTTTCGAATTAAAACCTGAATTTAAAACTTCCCCATTATAATTCTTAGGGCCTGCAAAAGTGACAAGGCCCTGTACCAAGCCAGAAATGCCCGGATTCTCAATTTCGTCTACTACAACATTGTGTTTTTTCACTTCTACACTCGAAAACATTTGACCCACGAAATTATCTATCAACATGACTGAATCTGAACCTGAATACGCCTTGGTTGGATCTTTCGACTTTAAAACTCCCTTTACGTAATACTGAATGTTTTTAGACAGAAATTCGTCTTCTAGATCAATTTTGAAAGTTGTCCTTTTGTTTTCAGCATTCAAATTTAAAGTTGAAGTTGGATTTATTGTACGAAACTGCTTTCGCACAATATCGTCTTGATATTTATCAAAAATCTTTTTAGTTTGATACATACTTTATTATAGTAAAACATAATTTTTTTGATTTTTTTTATTTAGGTACTATGAATAAATCTTTAAATACTTGACTTGTATTTGTCTTTAACGTTAAAGAGGGTGGCCAATTTGGCCACCCCCACTTTAAGAGTTTTGAAAATATTCTTTAAATGTTCTCGACTTGTATTCGACTTTAAGGTTAAAGAGGGGAGGTGATTCGCCCCCCCTCTTTAAGAGTTTTGAAAGAAATTTTTAAGTGTTCTCGACTTGTATTTGCCTTTAATATTTAGGTACTATGAAAAAAATTTTTTATGAGATTTTCTCATAAAAAACACAACTCACTGTAATAACTAAATTTAAACATTTTTTCTAATCGCGTTTATAATTTCCGCTTTTCCCAGTTCTTTTCCCTTTTCTAAAAGTTTCGCTTTTTCCGTATCATTATTTTTATAACCGTTCAAAATGTTGGTTTTCATCTCGTCGTAATTTTTAATTTCTTGTTCAATATTGTTGAATTCCTCATCCGAAATTTTACCATCTTTCAAAGCATTCGTGATTTTTTCCTCTATGGAATTTAATTTTGTTCTCGCCAAAAGTGCGATATCCGAATGTTTATTAATTTTGTTTCCTACATAACTGCCCGAAGTTCTCAGGATTGCAGAAAATGTTGTTAATACGACTGAAAGTGGAACTCCAAAAGGGATTGCCACAGGGAGAGTGATACAAACACCAATCATCCCCAGTTCGGTTAACGTAGTGAAACACTCTATTCCGAAAAACGTTTTCGATAATTTGCAGTATTTTTTTCTCAAATTTCCCCTCATTTTCATTTCGTTTTTTAAAAATTCATATTGTTTTATAATGCGATTTATTCTATAATTGTTGGAATTAAATTCCGGAACTGGAATCTGAGGGTAAATGTTTTTGTAAAACGGAGTAAATTGTATGTCATTTTCAACTGCAGGAGCAGACGGTTTTTGGTTTTCATCAATGTTGTTCATCTTATTTATTATACAAATTATTTACTTTTCAGCAACAAGTAAGCTTTAATATCGTCGAATTGAATCTGTTCATTATTTCCCGTGGTTGTTGACAATTTTATCATTTTTATTTCTTTCAGTCCTTTTCTTAGTGGAATGAAAACTACTTTCTTTGGTTTTTCCGTGTAAATAGTATTAGGTGGCATTGGTTTCTCTATGAAAGAAACGTGTAATAACTCGTTTTCAACGTGCAAATGGGGATGTTCATCATGATTTGTAAAGCTATATTCCGTAATGTTACAATGCCATTCGACTATATTATCAGAAAGAACGAGTTGTTTCGGATTATTCTCTGATACGTAGTTGGTATTCTTTTTAAACAAATTATTGGAACCTAAACAATGTTTCAACTGAAATATATCGCAAAAATTCCCCTCATCCACAATCTTCATGTCCATGGGAAAGTATGCAGCAATTCTGTAAGAATCGTCTTTTAAATACTCGAGATCGAATTTCAAACTATTCGGAGTAACTTGTTGTATTTCTTTCATTTGAGCTTCAGAATACTTTTTCATAGTTTCTTTTTTCTCTAACAAACTAGTTTGAAAATTGGATAAAAAACTAATCAACTTGGCTTTGAATGAACTCACATTGAACGTTCCATCGATTTTATATTTTAGATCATATTTTCCATCAGTAAAAGTATATCTGTAAGCGAACACGAAGTTTTTTATCTCAAACGTTTTCCTAGTTGTAAACAACAAAGCTGACATACCCAACTGATACTCTTTATTCGGATCGAGTGGAATTGGACTCTCAAACCTTAGTGTATCTCCTGAAATTTTTATAAACATTATTTATTTATATATAATAAATATAATAAATAAAATGAGTCAAAAATATAACATAGAGCTTTTTTCATTTGAAGAAAAGACAGCTTCTCACGATTTACTACCTCTGCCCCTACGCTGCCTAGTGGTAGGGCCATCCGGATGTGGAAAAACCAATCTATTGTGCAACCTGATTGTACAACCATGGGGAATTCCGTTTGGAAATCTTTACATATTTTCCAAATCTTTAGAGCAAAAAGTTTATAAAGATTTGAGAAAAGCTTACGAAAAAATAGCGGCTAAAGTTGGAACGGAAATAGCTCATTTTTACAATAATTGTGACGAACTAATTGTACTAGATGATTGTCAGTCGAACAGTTTGATAGTTTTTGATGATTGCGTTAATGTTCAACAACAACAGATTATAAAAGATTATTACATGAGAGGACGTCATAAGAATATTTCTTGCATTTATCTAACTCAATCATTCACTAAAGTTGATACACAGTTGATTAGGGAAAATCTGAATTTTCTGTGTATTTTCAAGCAACGCCTAGTTTACATGAAAGCGATTTACGATGAGTATGTTGGAACAGATTTTACTTTTGATCGATTCAAAGAAATATGCAACGAATGTTGGTACGATAATCATGGATTTCTGACGATAAACCTCGAGAAAAAATTAAAAGATTGCCGATACATGAAAAAGTTTGAGAAAACGTTTCTTGAATAAACGATCAAAAACACCGTTAGACGATCAAAAACACCGTTAAATCACCGTTAGACGATCAAAATAACCGTTAAACCATCGTTGAAACGTTTTTTAAATATACGATCAAAATAACCGTTAAACCATCGTTGAAACGTTTTAAAAATATACAATCAAAAAAAATTTTTTGTTTACTATAATAAATAACTATGCCTACTGTTAAGCATTTAGAAAAAAATTTGTTGAAAAAATATAACGAACATAAAAAAAAGATTGAAACTGATGATTCAGAAACTCGTGATCAAACTGATGATCAAACTGATGATTCAGAATTAGAACCAGAAAATCGAATTTTAATGAGAAAACCCAAAAAAGAAATGACTGTCAAGGAAGCTAACAAAATTCGAAAACTAGAACAAGAGTTAAGAAGTGCTTTCAGAGAAGCAAGAGTGGATATGCTGAATGATAAAGAAACCAAAGAAAGAATGTTTGCTCCCATCACGGAAAAATTAGTTGAAGTGAAAAATGCTGTGAAACAAGCTGACGAGGACTTCAAGAAGTTGGAAATTGTTCCTTACATGCAAGCTCCTATGGCGAGTAGTTCTCCTGTCAAGAAAAGAAAACTGGTGACTTTCGGGCCTACTAATACTCTTGAAATTAAACCAACAGAAGGAGCTTCTGCACTAGTTGATACGACATCAGATGAGACCGTAGTAAACACAAGAAATAGTTTATCAAACATCATAGATATGGTAGATCAGAATCAATCCCCATCGAATAGTGTTGGTCCGAAAGGAATTGGTCCGATTGCTAGACTTTACATCAGACAGGATGATAAACAATTTGGTATATGGGGAGAAGAGGACAAAATTTTCATCGGAGACCAACAAATTCAAGTAAACGGAGATGCAATCGTTATTCAAAAAGAAACGTACAAAGGAACGCACGGATTATGGCGTTTGTTAACTGATCCTCTAGGGCCTGATCCTGATAAATACACTCAAGAGGATTTGAAAGTTTACAAGAAAATTCTCATTCAAACTAATTCTTTATACCAAAAGAATGATCCAACTACTAATAAAGTAAAGTCCAGTACAGGGAAAAAATGGAAAGATTTGATCGCACCTATTTGGAAAGAAATCAAAGCAAGTAAAGTTGGTTCGGGCTTGATAGAATATTCTGAAAATCCAGTGGAATTTAAATACATCGACAACCTCCAACAGCTGCATCAGCGTTTGTACTATTTGTACGCACAAGAACGAGCTGGTAATAACAATTTTCACAATGAAAAATTAGGAATTGTAAAGTTTATAACCGATCAGTTGGAAAAAAACATAGATAATCCCAAAGGAATAGAATATCTGTTGAGAGTTGTAAACAGTTTACCGAAAGGTATAATTAAAAATGGTTCCGGAGTTTTAAATACTTTGCTGAACAAACTTGATGGTTTCGTACCTGAAATGCATTTGTCGGGTGGATACAACTATTGTGGTCCATTTACAAAACTAGATAAACGATTGAAAAGAGGAGATCTGGGAATTAATAAATTGGATGAAGGCTGTAAGGAACATGATAAATTTTACAGGGATCACACAGACACGAAAGAAAGACATGTAGCAGATAAAGCACTGGAGGAATTAGCAAAAGAAAGAATGTACGCGAGTGATGCAAGTTGGAAAGAAAAAACTGATGCAGCTAAAGTGAGTGCTTTAATGAAAAGTAAACAATATTTCGGTATGAAAATTCATTATTAAAAAAATTTACTATAATAAATAACTATGATCACGAAAAAAATAGATTTAACCGAAAATCAATTAACCAAATTGCGAACCGCTTACAAAAAGCGTAGATCTGTTACAGTTCGTTTGACAGCGAAACAAATTTCAGGAAACGGAAAACATAAAATCAGTCTGTGGGAAACTCAATCAAAAACATTTGAAAAAGCGAGAAAAGAAAAGAAAGGAATTACGTTAACTTTGGATTATGAACAACTACATTTGAATCACACGGGTGGATTCCTACCACTGTTATTTGCAGGAATAGGAGCACTTGGAGCGTTATTGGGTGGAGGTGCTGCAGTAGCATCTTCAGTAATAGATTCAAAACATAAAGCTGCTGAAGAAGCGGAAATAAAACGTCATAATCTCGAGATGGAAAAACTAGCTCAAAATGCAAAAAGTTTAAGTATTGGGTCCGGTTTAAAAAAACGAAAAAAACGGAAAACTACCAACCTCTGAGTAATTTAGATTTAAATCGTTATGCGAAAAATTTTAAAATAAAACATTTCCGAGGTGTTTTCATGAAGGATGAACTTCCTAATCGGTCTAAACCCGTTGAATGCGGAATTATTAATTTAGAAAATTCTAATCAAAATGGTAGTCACTGGACTTGTTATTTTAAAAAATCCGAAAAAGAAAAATATTATTTCGATTCCTATGGAAACGCATCACCGCCTAAGGAGTTGGTAAAATACTTGGAAAATAAAAATATTTTTTACAATTCCGAACAAATTCAAAAAAATAACGATCCTCCAATTTGTGGTCATCTGTCTTTGATAGTGTTAAAAGAACTTTCAAACGGAAAAGATTATGAAACTGTTTTAAAAACATGCAGAGGGAAATTGAATTCTGAAAAAACTTGGTCTCTGTAGGAGACAACTCTTAGTATAATATTGTTGTTTTAATGGAAATTTTCCATTAAAAACGTTTTTTTATTAAAATCTAAAAAAATGAGAGGTAAGTTAAAAGGATCTCACCAATAATAGACAAAAGAAAAAGGTGGGTGTGTACCATACACCCACCTTTAAGAATTCAAAAAAATGAGGGGTTAATTAAAAGAATCTCTTTTCTAATAAAAAAATGAATGATTCGAAAAATTATATATCCTATAATAAAATGTATGATACGAGAAGGCATTGTGAAAAGTGCAATGTTAGCACTACTTATAAAAATTGGGCTAGGCACCTAAAGTCTAAGAGTCATGGAAAAAACGACCCGGACCGGACAATGACTATCAGAAAACCTAGAAAAGCAAAACCTGTATTTGTAAATCCGAGGAAATTGCACAAAGTATTTAATTTTAGTGAAAAAGTATTTGAAAAAAACAGAGAAGCTAGAAAAGTGAAATCTGTATATGTAATACCGAGGAAATTGCACAAAGTATTTAATTTTAGTGAAAAAGTATTTGAAAAAAGCAAAGAACCGAAAACGGAAGTTGTTGAAAAGGAAACTGCATTTGAATCTAGATTAGTGACTTACAACATTAAAAATACGAAAGGATTTAAAGATGCTTCCAAATTTCTGAACAGTATTGAAAGAACCACAACAGGTTTAATCAAATGGAAACTTAGAGAAATGAAACTAAAAGTTAATGTAGTTTTAATCGCAGAATTTAAAAAAGGAACTAACAAAAATAACATGGAGTATCAGGAACTCAATTTCAAAACTAAAAACGTAATAATATTGCATTCAGCAGAAGTTGCAAACTGTTACGATGAAATGAAACAGAAAATTCTAAATGAAATGGAAACGTTCGAAATTAAAGGATCTAATTGGCAACTTCATAAGATCAAACATTTGGAACTGAACGTTAACAAGTACGTTCCTTTGAAAGGATCGTCTTACATTGAACTCCCTAAGTTTCTACAAAGTAGGAAAGCAATTATAAATGTGAAAAATGACGATAATAAATGTTTCCTTTGGTCTGTTCTTTCAGCTTTACATCCAGCTGATAAAAATTCTGATAGAATAGGAAAGTACATTAGTTGGGAACATGAGTTTGACGAAGCGTTGAAAGATATCAGTTTTCCTATGAAACTTACAGACGTAAAAAAGTTTGAGAAAAGAACTGGGATTTCCATTAATGTTTACTGTCTGAATGAAAAAAATACTATAGTACCCTTGGAAATAACGAAAGATGAAAAGGAAAGGCACATTGACTTGTTGTACTTGAAAAACGAGAAAACTGAACATTACTGCTGGATCAAAGATCTATGGAAACTGGTAGGTCATAGTCAGCTAACAAAGGATGGTCACAAACGATTTTTATGTAAAATGTGTTTAAATAGCTTTGGAACTCAGGTTAAACTAAACGAACATAAAGTATATTGCGGTGTTCATAAAGCTGTTAAGGCGGAATTACCAGAACCTTATGATAACATCTTACAATTTGAAAATTATAGACACTCTTTAAAAGTACCTTTTACAATTTATGCAGATTTTGAATGTATGTTACAAAAGATTGATACCTGCAAACCAAATCCCGATGAATGCTATACAAATGACATTCAAAAACATGAACCGTACAGTTTTGTTTACTTCATGAAAAATGCCGAAGACGAAAGTAGGAAAAACTATGTAGGCGATTATAAACTTGTACAATATTCTGGGCAGGATGTGGTAAAAGTATTTTACGAAAAAATAAAAAAAGATGCCTTAATGGTGGCGAGAAAATACTATGACGTTAATATTCCCATGAAAGATTTAACCGAAGAACAACAAAGAGAATACGATATTGCTGAGAGTTGCCACATTTGTGAAAGAAAATTTAATGAACTCCCACCTATAATTGAAAATAAACTTGATGTACTGAGGAAAACAATTCAACACTTTATTGATAAAAAAGATGACAATCAAGCAGATATATATAATGAAGAATTAGAAGTTTTGAAGTCAAATATACCTGATAATTGTATAAAAGTACGGGATCACTCACATTTGACTGGAATGTACAGAGGAGCAGCTCATTCGATTTGTAATTTAGAATATAAAAATCCTAAGTTTATTCCAGTATTTTTCCACAATCTTTCTGGCTACGATGCACATCTATTTATTAAAGAATTTGAAAAAGATAATTACGATATTAAACTTTTACCGCAAAGTGAAGAGAAGTACATTTCCTTTTCTAAAATGATAGCTTATGAAATTGATGAACTCGATAAAAATGGTCACAAAAAGAAAAAGACTATAGAATTGAGATTCATAGATTCTTTTAAATTTCTTTCTGCTTCTTTAGATTCTTTAGCTAAAACTTTAACTAAAAATCAATTTAAGGAAATAAAAAAGTATTTCCCAAAAGAACATCTCGAACTAATTACTAGAAAATTAGCTTATCCATATGAGTATATGGACTCTGTTGAAAAATATCGAGAAACTAACCTTCCACCTATAGAGAAATTCTACAGTAAACTAACTGGAGAAAATGTTAAAGAAAATGATTATAAAAATGCTCTAGAAATTTGGTCTACATTCAAAATTAAAAATTTGGGAGAATTTACAGAACTTTACAATAAAATTGATGTTCTTTTGTTAGCAGATATCATGGAAAACTTTAGAAATATATCTTTAGAAAAATATAAATTAGACCCCGCTTGGTATTATACAACACCAGGTTTCGCTTGGGACTGTATGTTGAGAATGACCAAACAAAAGATAGAATTATTAACAGATTATGATAAGATTTTACTCATAGAAAAAGGAATAAGAGGCGGAATTTCTCAATGTTCAAAACGATACGCGAAAGCTAATAATAAATATATGGGAGACCAATTCATCAAAGAAAAAGAAACTGTTTTCATTGAATACTTGGATGCAAATAATCTTTACGGTTGGGCGATGAGTAAATTTTTACCTTATGGAAATTTTGAATGGAAAATGGATCTAGATAATTTCGATATACAATCCATTCCTGATGATTCACCCAAGGGTTATATTTTAGAAGTTGATTTAAAATATCCTCAAGAACTCCACGATTTACACTCTGATTTTCCTTTAGCTCCTGAAAATAACTATGGTGATGAAAAACTATCAAAACTTTTATGCACGTTGTATGATAAGAAAAAATACGTTATCCATTACATTACGTTAAAACAGTATTTACAACTAGGAATGAAATTAGAAAAAATTCATAAGGTTTTAGAATTTGGCCAAAGTGCTTGGTTAAAAAGCTATATTGATTACAATACAAATCTTAGAGCAAAAGCCAAAACAAAATTCGAAGAAAAATTTTTTAAAGAGATGGTTAATAGTGTATATGGGAGGACAATGATGAATGTACGTAAACATGTGGATATTAGGCTTTGTTCTGATGGTTTTAAATTGGAAAAACTAATTTCAAAACCAAACTTTAAAGGTAGAACTATTTTTTCCGAAAACTTAGCAGCTGTACACATGGAAAAAGTAAATATCACATTTAAACAACCAATTTTCATTGGTATGAGCATTCTAGAAATTTCAAAAACTTGTATGTATGATTTTTATTACAACACGGTTAAAAAACAATATAAAAGTGATGTAAATTTATTATACGGAGATACAGATAGTTTAATAATGGAAATAAAAACGGATGATTTTTATAATGATATGAAAAATATGTTGGATCATTTTGATACTTCTGACTATCCAAAAAATAATGTTTACAATATTCCACAAGTTAATAAAAAAGTGTATGGGAAATTTAAAGATGAGTTACAAGGTAAGATTATGGATGAGTTTATTGGACTTCGCCCAAAGTGCTACGCTTTTAAAATATTCGAAACTAATGATGTTACGAAAAAATCTAAAGGAGTAAAGAAAAATGTCGTTAATAAGGGTTTAAGTATAGAGGATTATAAAAGATGCTTATTCTTTAAAGAACCAAACTATCAGAAACAGATATTATTCAAATCGAAAAAACACGATGTGACCACAGTACAACAGAATAAGAAAGCTCTTTCCGCTCATGATGATAAAAGATTTATAATGAAAAATGGCATAGATACTTTGGCTTGGGGTCACTATGAAATAAACATAAGTAGAGACAATTTTAAAACTCGCCTTGAAGAAATAATAAAAGAAAATAATAAAAAAGAAATGGAATTATAGGTAGGATTAAAGTAAATACTAAATTATAATTTTTATAAGGGATCCCTTATAAAAGCCTAATGGGACCTCCTCTTACAAATATTCTGTGCACAAAGTTTAGCATAATTTGATTATCCTCTTCGATGCATTCAAAACAAATATTACCATTTCGTACTCTAACCCTAGAATTTCTGAAAGGAGTAAAATTTAGAATGTTTTCAGTTAGTTTATTTTTTCCGGTAAAAAAGTTACGTTTCACAGTTGGTAAATCCAAAAACTTATGATACTTCCTCACGAAATAATCAGTCAGTTCTCCAGATTCAGATACTTCCCACCACTCACTCTTGGAAAGACAATTTCCATCTTCTAGTTCTCTTAACGTTTTAAAGTGTTCCATTTTTATTTTATTGGAGAGATCCTTTTAACTTACCCCTCATCTGAATTGAATACTTAAAGGTGGGTCCGTAGATTAAAAAAATATTTTCTATAATAAATAAAGAGATATGGGTTTAAATGATGAAGCATTAGATTTATGTGATGAACATGGAGGTTTCTGGGGGTTGGTAAAGACACCTGAATTTCGATTTTATGATAGAAACTGTGACGCACTAGACGAGATTCAACGTGTATTGAGAGAGTATAGATATTCTAAAGGGTTGTTGAAAGAACGTTTTTTGGGTGTTGATGGTAAACCACCGCTCCTAAAAATCCAGGTTCCTAAAAATGCTTCTGAATATCAACTTAGAAAATTGCTTTATAGTGAGAGTAAAGACAAACTAAAGAAGGATTTTGAGTTTCAGTTTCGATACTGTTGCTAAAAGCTCAGGATGTTTGGAATATGAAGGAGATTTTATTTTTAATGAGCTGTGTTCATTAAAAAGTTCTTATGCTACTAACTAGCAGGTTATTTTATATTGTATTGTTGTACACTTTTCCTGTCTGAATCGACCTCACCTTTAAATAGATTGGGATTCCCAAATTCAGAAGAGCGTCTCGTCATTTTAATTTAAGACGATTCAAAAATATTTTTAGCGTGACGTCATTTTAATTTTTTTATTTTTTCTAGTGAAAACATCAGAGGGAGCTAAATTTCGAAAATATCGACCCCCTAAATTTGCATTTTTTTAGAGTTCACTAGAGTTTCTGATAAAAAAATATTTTTTAAAAAAGTCACTGGTTCTGATGTTTTGTGGTAAAAAAGTTTTATCAGGGATTCAAGTGAAAATAAAAAACATCAGGGATTCAAGTGAAAATAAAAAACATCAAGGATTCAAGTGAAAATATATGTTCTGATCTTTTATGTTAAAACTTTTTATCAGAGATCTAAGGCAGTGAGCCAGGATTGGTATTCCGATACTACTAGTACATTATATAGAAGGGTATACGGAGACCTGTGATCCGTACGGAGGGTCCGCGATCTACATAATATGTGTAGAATAGTACATTATATAGAAGGGTATACGGAGACCTGTGATCCGTAACAGGAGGGTATTTAATAATAATAAATAATAAATAATTTAATTATGCTTAGATTATGTAATTGTAAATTGCTCAATAATTTTGGTATTATTTTTTCAAAATTTGATGCAATTACTTTTTTGATCTTCATACTTTTGATCTTCATACTTCATACCTTGTTAGTCATAGGACAAACATACATGACATAATGTTTGAAAATGTAATTGGGCTTGCCCGTTTAATAAATTAATAAATAAATAAACCAGATTGCCACTCTCGCTTGGCCAGTTGAGCGATAAGGAATGAAATTATAAGAAGTGTGATGATGAATGAATCAGATTTATTTATAGATCATCTAGGTACTTTTCTCCTTTTCTTCTCGGCTATCCCTCAACGGCATAGATCGGCATTTCCTTGGATCGACAAGTTCTGGCAATACAAATGCATCAAAGAACACTCGCAGCTTTGGCAGCATGGTTTCAGTCCAAAAATGTCGGTCCCTTCTTAGTCAAAACTTTTTTGAATTTGGGTCCCCACACAATGAAATCGCAGTATTCGCGATCTGCGATTTCGAGCTGGCCCTGAATTTGGAAGAAGTAATCGTTTTTTCTTGACAAGTTGCCCTCTTTGTCCAAACAAAAATTTTTGCATTTCTCTACCGCCTCTTCAAACGTGTAGTTTTGCGCGGAATATGGGCATTTGATTTCGAGGATGCCATCATCATCAACAAGTGAATCAGGCGACGCCCCAAGAAAGCCGAAGGTTTTGTGTACGAATAATCCGCATTCCTTCACAACTTTATTAGGATTATAATACCAAATAATTAGAAGAAAAGGGGGGGGGGGACTCACGAGGGGGTTTCTATGGTCACGCCTGAAGGTCATTCACCTTCAGTGACTGTCACTCGTCTAGCGTGGCCTTGCGCCCCAAATTCCCGCGCGCGTTATTCCCCATTTCATTTGTCTGTTTCCGTCGCTGCTTCTCATTATTTCTGAATTCTGATGGATTCCACATTTATAGGACATCTGGTAAAATATGCCTTGTATCCGTTTTAGGCAAAAAATATTCAAATCAGCTGGTAGTTTGTCTATTTGAAATTCATCCCAATTATTATAGTACATGGACTCCGAGGACGTTTTACGATTGCAGATTGCTCTCAGCGATCCTGCCATGGCGCACTTTTTTGACCAAAAAAGAAAAAGACGAGGGTATCTGCTCCCCTTCCTCCTACTACCCCTCTACCTATGTCCGACATCCCTTCGCCGCGTCAGTGGCAACACTGGCTTGCGGCCAACCCTGCTTTTCCCCCGATTCCCAACCTCACTTTTGTTTTCGCCATCCGCCTGGACACTTTTAAATTTACGCTTTTCGTGTATTTTCGTTATATTCTTTAATTTTAAAATATACGTTTACGCGAGTAGTATCCAAAAGCCAATCCTGGCGCACTGACTTAGATCCTTGATAAAAATTTTTACCACAAAACATCAGAACACATTTTTAAACACAAAAACATCAGAACCAGTGACTTTTTCATTAACCGACTTAGATCCCTGATAAAACTTTTTAACACAAAACATCAGAACACATTTTTAAACACAAAACATCAGAACCAGTGACTTTTTTCATTTATCGACTTAGATCCCTGTTAAAACTTTTTAACATAAAATAACAGAACACACTTTTTAAACACAGTGACTTTCCTTAAAGAGGGTGGCCGATTTGGCCACCCTCTTTAACGTTAAAGGCGACTTAGATCCCTGTTAAAACTTTTTTAACACAGTGACTTTTCGGGGGGTGACTTTTTTAAAAATATTTTTTATCAGTAACTCTAGTGAACTCTAAAAATTAGGAAAAAATGCAAAATTAGAACCTTTTAGGGGTCAAAGTTTTTGAAATTTAGCTCCCTCTGATGTTTTCACTAATGAGGAGTTAGTAGGATGGGAGACAGGATAGTATCCATACAAGAATAAGTGGGTGGATAATAAAAAAAGTGAGGGGGGTAGTTAAAAGAATAACTTTTATAATAAAATGTCAGTGATTGAAATATATAAGAATGCCGTTAAAAAATCAAACTACTCATCTTTCAAGGATATTAAAAAAGGAACTTATACCATCTTGGAAAATTTTATAAAAAATTCGGAATATGGTGAAAGCGTTGTCGTTAAAATTGATTATGATGATGAAGAGATATGTTTGTTTTTACCTAAAAGAATTTCACGTCGACTTCTTAATCACGTTAGAAACAATCCAGAAAGACATCCTGAAAAACTTATTTATAATGGAACAGATAAAAAGACAAATGCCTTTCTGATTGACTTTGAGTAAATATTATGCTTTTCAAAGACTTAGTATCTATTACGTTTTTATAGGGAATCTCTATAAAAACAAACTTTTTGAATCGTCTTTAAAAAAAATATTTCTGCTAATTAGTAGCATAAGAACTTTTTAATGAGCAGTGTTCATTAAAAATAAAATCTCCTTAATACTTCTGAGCTTTAGCAACAGTATCGAAACTGAAACTCAAAATCCTTCTTCAGTGTGACTTTATCTTCATTATAAAGCAATTTTCTAAGTTGATATTCAGTAGCATTTTTAGGAACCTTAATCTTTTTTTCATTAAGACATGTCTTTACTTGCTTCTTTGAAAGGAGTGGTGGTTTACCATCGACACCAAATAAACTTTCTTTTAACAACCGTTTAGAAAATCTATACTCCCTCAATGCACGTTGAATCTCGTCTAGTGCGTCACAGTTTCTATCATAAAATCGAAATTCAGGTTTCTTTACAAACTCCCAGAAACCTCCATGTTCATCACATATATCTAATGCCTCATCGCTTAAAACCATATCTCTTTATTTATTATAGAAAATATTTTTTTTTTTTTAGATCCGGTAAATTACCGGGTCTAAAAGTTTTCAACAGTACGAAAATAATTTAAAACCCAATATATTTAAAGGTGGGGGCGAATCGCCGCCACCTTTTTAAATTAAAAAACTCTTAGGATTTCTAGAGCCTCATGCTATCTAGCTTGTTGCGTGTGAACTAAAGGAAATGATAAATAATGCGAGATTAATATTCCGTACACTATCTCAAAGGAGGCCAGCTAGTTGACCTTGCATTCCCATTTCAGATAGTTCGCTTTCAATTCCTATCTCCATATTCACAATTAGTTTGTCCTCAACTGTTCAACATGGCACAACCTCCTGAATATTTAAAGTTAGCTTATTGTGATGATTATGATTTCTGTGAAGAAATTTTAAAAGTGGAACAATATCACCAGGAATGTTTGAGTTTCGTGCAGAAAGTGAAAAATTGTGTTAGTGCAAGTGAAGCCAGAGAACTAATCACGAAAAACAATGTGAGTCTACCAGGTAGTAGAAAATGTGATTTTCAAAAGCTTTTGAAAATCCCAAAAGTGTCTAATATATCAAGAACTCCAGATCAAATGCATCAGTACCTACAAAAATTTGTTGTATTTGACCATGAAATGGAAAAGGTGAAACTTCCTAATCAAAATAACATTATGGAAGTAGAGAATTACCTTATTAAATCTGGTGATTTGATAAAGAAGCAAACATCAAGACTTTTTTATACTACTGCTGTTTATGGATACTACTTGGAAGTGTATTTTCAACATATGAAGATCACAGGAGAGGATTGGAATCTCTGTTTAAAAGAAAAGCTACATGTGTCCTTGAGTTATAGTAAGAAGTTGAGAAGAGTTGGAGTGATTGTGAAAGACCATCAAAAACTTAAAATGTTGAGTATTTCATTTTTGGGCTCAACTACAGTGATAGTGAATGTTAACCTTGAGGGGGCTCACGCGTGAGCTCCTAGAAGGTCATTCCAGAGAACATTCTGAGCTGAAATATTCTGGACTCAACTACAGTAATATTAAGATCAGCCTGTAACCTTGAGAGGGCTCACGCGTGAGCCTCTTGAAGGATATCTGAGGAAATATTACCAGTTGGAGTTGAAGCAAAATAATGTGTCTGATATATTTTTATTGAGAATGTTCCCAATAAAAAAATTGTTATTTATATTGTTTATCCTTTTTTTCCTCCCATGGTGAGTTTTAGATTTCCTCTTTTATAATATTTTTAAGTGGTATATAGTTGAGAGTGACTTCTGAAACCAAAATTACGTAAGCAAAAGTGTTTTCTGGCACATTCTTTTCAAAATCTGCTCGTAAAATTATATTACTTTTTTGTCCAGATATGGACTGTGGTTGTCTAGTCATATTCACACTGAATATCCAAAAGAAAAAGTCACTGGTTCTGATATATTTTAGGTAGTTTCAGTTTATTGTCTCCTTTGATCTCGTATTAAATTTTTAAAGCCGCGGCTCACATGTGAGCTGCGGCTTTTGATATCAGTTAAAACTTTTTATCAGAGATCTAAGTCAGTAGCACATGATTAGTATTCCGATAATACTAACACCTTTTAAATCGTCGTTCTCGGATGATTAACTATGAAGTCGAATACAAGTCGAGAACATTTAAAGATTTTCAAAACTCTTAAAGAGGGGGGGGCGAATCGCCTCCCCTCTTTAACGGTAAAGTCGAATACAAGTCGAGAACATTTTAAATTTCTTTTAAAACTCTTAAAAAAGTTTTTTTATAGAATCGAAATTCTATAAAAAATATCAAGATAGTGGAATAGAAAATATTAAAATCCAGTTCTGAAAACTTCCCCATGTTTCAAAAGTGATAGTTTGATAGGATCCACACTTTTAACTTCTTTCTTATTTTTATTATATTCATTTAGAATAGTACTTTTCATATTTATATAATTTTTTATTTCTTGTTCAATATCATTGAACTCTTCATCAGATATTTTACCGTCTTTAATTGCTTTTCTGAACTTTTCTTCAATCGAATCTAATTTAGCTTTTGCCAAAAGCTCAATTTCTTTGTGTTTATTAATTTTTTTATTGAAAAATCCGCTTGAAGTCCTTAATATTATCGATAAGGTTGTCAATCCTACAGAAATTGGAGCACTGAATGGAATTATTATTGGTAATGCTATAGAAGTATTAACCAGGCCGAGTTCTGAGAGGGCGAATAAAAATTCAGTACCGTAAAGAGTACTGGATATTTTTCCATATTTTTTTTTCAAACCATTTCTCATTTTCACTTCATCTTCTAAAAATTTGTATTGATTGATAATTCGATTGATTCTATAATTGTTCTCATTAAACTCGGGAAAAATTATTTTTGGATATAATCTAGGATGAGTTATTGGAGTAAATTCTTCAGGAGCTGAAGGTGTTTCATTATTATTTGTGTACATCATTTTATTATAGAAAAAATTTTTTTTATAGAATCGAAATTCTATAAAAATATCAAGACTATAAAATTTAATAAAAGAAATTAAGATTTTCCTTCAATGTTCTCATGCTATTTACAAAATCGTGTCCTTCTGATAGCTTTTTCAAAATTAATAAACATAAATGTCCACAGATAGGCGGATCATATTGGTTTTGGATTTGCTCCTCATTATAAAATAAATTTTCTGAACCTAAATATTGAACAAGTTCTCTTGGTGGTGGTGCATTTCCATACGAGTCAAAATAATATTTTAAATTGTTATTTTTATGAAATGCAGTCCAGTGGCTTCCAGCCTCATCAGAATTTTCTAGATTTATAATTCCACATTCCGTGTGGTTCACTTTCTCTGGTAAATCATCCTTCATGAAAACTCCTCTGAAGTTTTTAATTTTCATTTTTTTCGATAATCTTTCAATATCAAAATTGGTAAGAGGCTGGAAGCTATTTAGTTTTTTGATTTGGTAGGTTTCTTTTTAGGTTTCTTTTTAGGTTTTGAAATAGTTTTTTTCTTTTTCATTCCAGAGCCGATACTTAGACTTTTTGCATTTTTAGCTAGTTTTTCCATCTCGAGATTATGACGTTTTATTTCGGCTTCTTCAGCGGCCTTATGTTTCGAGTCTATAACACTAGAAGCTACTGCAGCTCCACCACCCAATAATGCCCCAAGGGCACCAATTCCTGCAAAAAGTAAGGGTAAAAACCCACCTGAATGATTTATTTGCAACTGATCATAATTCATTTCCAATTCCAACCCTTTTTTGTTTTTGATACATTTATCTAGCTTTTTTTTCTGAGTTTCATTTAACAGGATTTTATGATTTCCATTTCCACTAATATCTGCAAAAGCCAGTCGTACTTTTACTGGAACACGTTTTTTATAAGCAGATCTTATTTTTTTCATTTGTATTTCTGACAAATTTATTTGATGTGTAATCATTTTATTATAGGAAAAAAAGTTTTTTTTTTTTTTATAAGATGTGAATCTTATAAAAAATTAATATACACCCATCCCAAAGTGTCTTTTGGCTTTCATACCAGTTTTTACTATAGCAGCTCCCAATATTTCACTGATATTTGTTGAACTTTTCATAATTTTATCAGCTTCTACTTCCAATTTTTTATCAGCAAGATGCCTATCACTAGTTTTCTCATGATCTCTGTAAAAAATGTCATGTTGTTTACAGGCTTTATCAAGACTATTTATACCTTCATCACCTCTATTTAATCTCTTATCCAATTTAGTAAATGGTCCACAATATTGATAACCACCTGGGAGATGCATTTCTGGAATAACAGGCCCAAGTTTATTAAGAATAGTATTGAAAATACCAGAACCATTTTTTATCATATTTTTGGGTAAATTATTAATAATTTTAATCAAGTATTCAGTTCCTTTGGGTTTATCAATATCTTTCTCCAGTTGATCTTTAATGAAATTTATAATTCCCAATTTTTCATTGTGAAAATTATTATTTCCTGCCTGCTCTTGCGCATACAAATAGTATAGTCTTTGTGTAAGTTGATTCAAATTATCTATATATTTAAATTCTACAGGATTTTCAGTATATTTAATCAACCCAGTGCCAATCTTTTTCTTTTTACTATACTCCCAGATAGGTTTTATGATTTCTTTCCATTTTTTACTAACACTTGATTTTGGTTGTTTAGATTCGGGATTATTATTTTGAAACATGCTATCTGTTTGAATGAGGATTTTTGTATAAGCTTTAAAGTCTTCATTAGTGTACTCATCTTTGGATGGAATATCAGAAGCTATGGGTTTTGTTAAGAGCTTCCATAAGCCTTCAGTACCGGAATATTTCATTTTTTCTATTTCAATATCATTTCCATTTACTCGTATCTGTTTATTTCCAATAAAGATATGATTTTTTAAAGGGTATATTCCAAATTGTCTATCAGGATGAAGAATATATAATTCTGCAATTGGTCCAATACCTAAAGGACCTACAGAAGAGTTTGGTAATTTAACACTTTTTTGTAAAATTGTTTCCATTTCATAATCCCTATCTGCATTGTCACTTGAAAAGCTTTGATTTAATGTATCTTCAGTATCAATACCTTGGGCCTCGGTATCAACATCTTTAAAAGTAACTTTTTTAGGCGAACTGATAGCCAAGGGGTTAATTGTTTTTATTACAGGAATGAGTTCTAATTTTTTACCAAGATCTTCATCAGTCTGTTTCACTGCTTTTTCTACCTTATCTAATCGTGAAGTTATAGGTTCATAAGCCTTTTCTCTTGTTTCCTTATCAGATGCTTGGTTAACTCTTTCTTGTTTTGCTAATTTCTGTAAATTTTTCTTGAGTTTAATCGATTTATTAGCTTCAGCCACAGTCATGGGCTTACGTTTTGGTTTTGTGAAAATTATTTGTTCATCTTCAGAGGGTTGATCAATCTTTTTGATTTCTCTAAGTTTCGCTTCTTTTTCTTTCATCACTTCATTTTGCGCTTCTTTGAATTTCTGTCTAAGCGCTTGTTCTAAAGTAATTTTTGTTGTCATGTTTTTATTATAGGAAAATTTTTTTTTAAAATCGGTTAAACGTTAAAACGCTCAAACGCTTAAACGCTTAAACGCTTAAACGCTTAGGAACGCTATTTTTGCGTTTTTAAGCGTTTTCCAATGCGATTTTTGAAGCGTTTCCCAATGTGATTTTTTGAAGCGTTTCCCAATGCGATTTTTTGAAGTTATCCGTGTAGCGTTTTTATAGGGAATCCCTATAAAAATTAGGGCCGGTAATTCGCCGTTCCTAATTAAGGCAAACTTAAAATCTATATTTTTTATCTAAAATATTTCACCAAATTTCTTTCGGTAACGTCCGTTACTGCGTTTCTTTGTTAGGTCAATCGTTAGAAAACCAATGTCCTCATCCCAACAAGAATAGCATAATTCTTTGAATTGTCCATAAGTGAAATCACTTCCCACATATTCATCATAAATATCTCGCATGTATCTTGGTCCTTGTCTAAATACACATAAAAAAATTAATATTGTTTCTAATGAGTTGTTTATCAACTTTTGACCATGATTGTGTCAAGTAAACGCACGAGATTTTCTTATGACTAAAAAATCAAATTGACTTGTATTTGCCTTTAAAGGTGGCGTCTAGTAGACGCCACCTTTGATAATTGGATTTAATGGGTCCCACCAATAAGAATTCAATGGGTGGATAAAAAAAAAAAAAGGTGAGGGGTTAGTTAAAAGGATGATATGGGAGACAGGATAAATAGTATCCATACAAGAATAGACAAAAAGAAAAAGTGGGTGGATAAAAAAAAATGAGGGGTTAGTTAAAAGAATCTATTTTCTAATAAAAATGAACGATACGAAAAAAAATTATATATCCTATAATAAAATGGATAATATTAAAAAACATTGTGAAAAGTGCAATGTTAGCACTACTTATAAAAATTGGGCTAGACATCTAAAGTCTAAGCGTCATGGAAAAAACGACCCGGACCGGACAATGACTATCAGAAAACCTAGAAAAGCGAAACCTGTATTTGTAAATCCGAGGAAATTACACAAAGTATTTAATTTTAGTGAAAAAGTATTTGAAAAAAACAGAGAACCGAAAACGGAAGTTGTTGAAAAGGAAACTGCATTTGAATCTAGATTAGTGACTTACAACATTAAAAATACGAAAGGATTTAAAGATGCTTCCAAATTTCTGAACAGTATTAAAAGAACCGTAACAGGTTTAATCAAATGGAAACTTAGAAAAATGAAACTAAAAGTTAATGTAGTTTTAATCGCAGAATTTAAAAAAGGAACTAACAAAAATAACATGGAGTATCAGGAACTCAATTTCAAAACTAAAAACGTAATAATATTGCAGTCAGCAGAAGTTGCATACTGTTACGTTGAAATGAAACAGAAAATTCTAAATGAAATGGAATCGTTCGAAATTAAAGGATCTCAATGGCAACTTCATAAAATCAAACATTTGGAACTGAACGTTAACAAGTACATTCCTTTGAGAGGATCATCTTTCATCCCACTCCCTAAGTTTCTACAAAGTAGGAAAGCAATTATAAATGTACAAAATAATGATAATAAATGTTTCCTATGGGCTGTTCTTTCGGCTTTACATCCTGCAGACCGCGATTCTGATAGAATAGGAAAGTACATAACATGGGAACATGAGTTTGATGAAGCGTTGAAAGATATCAGTTTTCCTATGAAACTTATCGATGTGAAAAAGTTTGAGAAAAGAACTAGGATTTCCATTAATGTTTACTGTCTGAATGAAGGAAATACTATAGTACCCTTGGAAATAACGAAAGATGAAAAGGAAAGGCACATTGACTTGTTGTACTTGAAAAACAAGGAAACTGAACATTATTGTTGGATCAAGAATCTTTGGAAACTGGTTGGCCATAGTCAGCTAACAAAGAATGGACACAAAAGATTTTTATGTAAAATGTGTTTGAATAGCTTTGGAACTCAGGTTAAATTAAACGAACATAAAGAATATTGCGGAGTTCATAAAGCTGTTAAAGTAGATCTACCAAAACCTTATGATAACATTTTGCAATTTGAAAATTATAGACACTCTTTAAAAGTACCTTTTACAATTTATGCAGATTTTGAATGTACGTTACAAAAGATTGATACCTGCAAACCAAATCCCGATGAATGTTATACAAATGCCATTCAAAAACATGAACCGTACAGTTTTGTTTACTTCATGAAAAATGCCGAAGACGAAAGTAGGAAAAACTATGTAGGCGATTATAAACTTGTTCAATATTCTGGGCAGGATGTGGTAAAAGTATTTTACGAAAAAATAAAAAAGGATGCCATAATGGTGGCGAAAAAATACTATGACGTTAATATTCCCATGACAAATTTAACCGAAGAACAACAAAGAGAATACGATAGTGCTGAGAGTTGCCACATTTGTGAAAGAAAATTTAATGAACTTCCACCTATAATTGAAAATAGACATGATGTACTGAGAAAAACAATTAAACACTTTATCGATAAACAAAATGATGTTAAAGCAGATGAATATATTGAAGAATTAGAAGTTTCGAAGGAAAATATACCTGATAATTGTATAAAAGTAAGGGATCACTCACATTTGACTGGAATGTACAGAGGAGCGGCTCATTCGATTTGTAATTTAGAATATAAAAATCCAAAGTTTATTCCAGTATTTTTCCATAATCTTTCTGGCTACGATGCACATCTATTTATTAAAGAATTTGAAAAAGATAATTACGATATTAAACTTTTACCACAAAGTGAAGAGAAGTACATTTCCTTTTCTAAAATGGTAGCTTATAAAAGTAATGAACTCGATAAAAATGGTCACAAAAAGATAAAGACTATAGAATTGAGATTCATAGATTCTTTTAAGTTTCTTTCTGCTTCTTTAGATTCTTTAGCTAAAAGTTTAACCAAAAATCAATTTAGGGAAATAAGAAAGTATTTCCCAAAAGAACATCTCGAACTAATTACTAGAAAATTAGCTTATCCATATGAGTATATGGACTCTGTTGAAAAATATCGAGAAACTAACCTTCCACCTATAGAGAAATTCTACAGTGAACTCACTGGAGAAAATGTTAAAGAAAATGATTATAAAAATGCTCTAGAAATTTGGTCTACATTCAAAATTAAAAATTTGGGAGAATTTACAGAACTTTACAATAAAATTGATGTTCTTTTGTTAGCAGATATCATGGAAAACTTTAGAAATATAGCTTTAGAAAAATATAAATTAGACCCCGCTTGGTACTATACAACACCAGGTTTCGCTTGGGACTGTATGTTGAGAATGACCAAACAAAAGATAGAATTGTTAACAGATTATGATAAGATTTTACTCGTAGAAAAAGGAATAAGAGGTGGAATTTGTCTATGTTCAAAACGATACGCGAAAGCCAATAATAAATATATGGGAGATCAATTCAACAAAGAAAAAGAATCTGTTTTCATTGAATATTTGGATGCAAATAATCTTTACGGTTGGGCGATGAGTAAATTTTTACCTTATGGAAATTTTGAATGGAAAATGGATCTAGATAATTTCGATATACAATCCATTCCTGATGATTCACCCAAGGGCTATATTTTAGAAGTTGATTTAAAATATCCTCAAGAACTCCACGATTTACACTCTGATTTTCCTTTAGCCCCTGAAAATAACTATGAAGATGAAAAACTACCAAAACTTTTAACCACGTTGTATGATAAGAAAAAATACGTTATCCATTACATTACGTTAAAACGGTATTTACAACTAGGAATGAAATTAGAAAAAATTCATAAGGTTTTAGAATTTGACCAAAGTGCTTGGTTAAAAATCTATATTGATTACAATACAAATCTTAGAGCAAAAGCCGAAACACCTTTCGAAAAAGACTTTTTTAAACTTATGAACAATAGTGTATTTGGGAGGACAATGATGAATGTGCGTAAACATGTGGATATTAGGCTTTGTTCTGATGGATTGAAATTGGAAAAACTAATTTCAAAACCAAACTTTAAAGGTAGAACTATTTATTCCGAAAACTTAGCGGCTGTACACATGAAAAAAGTAAATATCACACTTAAACAGCCAATTTTCATTGGTATGAGTATTCTAGACATTTCCAAAACTTGCATGTATGATTTTTATTACAACACAGTTAAAAAACAATATAAAAGTGATGTAAATTTATTATACGGAGATACAGATAGTTTAATAATGGAAATAAAAACGGATGATTTTTATAATGATATGAAAAATATGTTGGATCATTTCGATACTTCCGACTATCCAAAAAATAATGTTTACAACGTTCCACAAGTTAATAAAAAAGTGTTGGGGAAATTTAAAGATGAGTTAGAAGGTAAGATTATGAATGAGTTTATTGGACTTCGTCCAAAGTGCTACGCTTTTAAAATATTCGAAACTAATGATGTGAAGAAAAAATCTAAAGGAGTAAAGAAAAATGTCGTTAATAAAGGTTTAAGTATAGAGGATTATAAAAGATGCGTATTCTTTAAAGAGTCAAACTATCAGAAACAGATATTATTCAAATCGAAAAAACACGATGTGTCCACAGTACAACAGAATAAGAAAGCTCTTTCCGCTCATGATGATAAAAGATTTATAATGAAAAATGGCATAGATACTTTGGCTTGGGGTCACTATGAAATAAACATAAGTAGAGACAATTTTAAAACTCACCTTGAAGAAATAATAAAAGAAAACAATAAAAAAGACTAGTGTGTTATCCGTTAAATATGAGTAAGAAAAAAATAGGTTTTAAGTTTGTTTTTATAGAGATTCCCTATAAAAACGTAATAGATACTAAGTCTTTGAAAAGCATAATATTTACTCAAAGTCAATCAGAAAGGCATTTGACTTTTTATCTGTTCCATTATAAATAAGTTTTTCAGGATGTCTTTCTGGATTGTTTCTAACGTGATTAAGAAGTCGACGTGAAATTCTTTTAGGTAAATACAAACATATCTCTTCATCATCATAATCAATTGTAACGACAACGCTTTCACCATATTCCGAATTTTTTATAAAATTTTCCAAGATGGTATAAGTTCCTTTTTTAATATCCTTGAAAGATGAGTAGTTTGATTTTTTAACGGCATTCTTATATATTTCAATCACTGACATTTTATTATAAAAGTTATTCTTTTAACTACCCCCCTCACTTTTTTTATTATCCACCCACTTTTTCTTGTATGGATACTATCCTGTCTCCCATCCTACTAACTCCTCATTAGTGAAAACATCAGAGGGAGCTAAATTTCAAAAACTTTGACCCCTAAAAGGTTCTAATTTTGCATTTTTTCCTAATTTTTAGAGTTCACTAGAGTTACTGATAAAAAATATTTTTAAAAAAGTCACCCCCCGAAAAGTCACTGTGTTAAAAAAGTTTTAACAGGGATCTAAGTCGCCTTTAACGTTAAAGAGGGTGGCCAAATCGGCCACCCTCTTTAAGGAAAGTCACTGTGTTTAAAAAGTGTGTTCTGTTATTTTATGTTAAAGAGTTTTAACAGGGATCTAAGTCGATAAATGAAAAAGTCACTGGTTCTGATGTTTTGTGTTTAAAAATGTGTTCTGATGTTTTGTGTTAAAAAGTTTTATCAGGGATCTAAGTCGGTTAATGAAAAAGTCACTGGTTCTGATGTTTTTGTGTTTAAAAATGTGTTCTGATGTTTTGTGGTAAAAATTTTTATCAAGGATCTAAGTCAGTGCGCCAGGATTGGCTTTTGGATACTACTTACGCGTGTGTTATAGTAGTTACGTTCCGTGGATTTTCGTTATTATGCCGCGAAATACGGTTCGTATCGTGGGATTACGGGTCGACCGTGATGCGGAGATAACCCGTGGCGATGTCGCGTCGTCAACGATTCCGGGGGCTCCCGTTAAACCCTCGAGCGGATTTTCTTCATCCGGCTCACGGTATTCGTCGAAGAAGAGTTCAGCGGTCTCATCGAAGGATCCGGCGACTGAAAGGAAACCGGTAAGTTCGGGAGATTACGCGTCCTCTTCGACGCAGCCTTCAGCTGCCCGTCATAAGGCCTTGACGTCTTCAGCGGTCGTCGGGAACTCCGCATTGTCCGAATTACGGACCACTGCGAGTTCTCGGCCTTCCGCGTCGACGTCGGCAATTAAGGAATCGGCGGGTTCGTCAGCGGTCGTCGTGAACCCCAGCATGCCCGACTTACGGGCCTCTGCGGGTTCTCGACATTACGCGTCGTCCCCCGCCGTTCCACAGTCGACTACGGGGCCTTCAGCGGTGTCGGCGGGGCTCTCCGGTGCCAACTCGTCCCACTTAGGGACCTCTGTGGTCCGAGAGGTCGCTCCCGCGCCCGCGTTGGTCCCCGATTGGTACTTCGGTTCGGCCTCCGTAAATCGAAACTGTCGGCGCACAAGAAAAAACGCCGCAAAAAGAGAGAGTCGTCGTCGTCAATCCGGCAGTTCACTGCCCCCCCTTGGGCCTTAAACCCAGCTCATAAACTCCCAAATAATGATGGCATTGTCGGGGACAATCAATGCGGTTTTATCGCGGGATCTCGCCACAAGTCGTGTGGATTTATTACAACGCTTGTGGCAGATCTCACAGATGGTCTGCTCCTCGCAGTTCCGGTTGTCCGCCATGCGGAGATCACGATTAATCAAGTTCCAGTTGTTTCTAGTCAGTTAACTATTCAGTCTGACCATTGGTGGGATTTGGAAGCCAATTTGGCTGCCCCCTCCCCTTTTTGCAGGCCGAATCCAACATTTTTATACGAATTGGAAGCGAGTCACCGACTCCCCACTACTATTACAGTGGGTGGAAGGTTACCGGCTGCCCTTCGGGCCCTGTCGACCTCCCTTCCACCGGCCGAATTTAACTTCTGGGCCAATTCACCTGGATTCGCCCGCTTTGACGGATCTTTCTAGTAAGCAGAAATTGATGGCGTCTAAATTGTCTAAATTACGTGATCTTGGAGTAGTGGAGGTATGGCCACCGGATGAACCCTGGTTTTGGTCGTAAATTTTTCTAGTTCCAAAAAAAAAAAAAAAAAAAGGATTCCTCTGATTGCCGATTTATTTTCAATTTCAAACAACTTAATAAATTCATTGTTACGGATAAATTTCGTTTAGACGATTACCGATCGTTTTGTGCGCTGCTGGGCCCCGGGGATTTTGCTTCCAAAATTGATTTATCGGACGCTTACTTTACAGTTCCTATTCACCGGACGGATTTACCGTATCTCGTGTTTGAATTTTTGGGCTGTACATATGTAATGACGGCCCTTCCCATGGGCCTGGCTAGCGCGCCATATGTTTTTCACAAATTAATGAAACCGGTGATGGCAACATTGAGGAATTCGGGAATTACGTTAGTAAATTATTTAAACGACATTGCCCTACTAGGCCGGTCTCAGGCCGCCACCACAGGCGCAGCGTTATCCGCTTGCAACCTACTTACCCACTTAGGGTTTGTTATCAACTACTCCAAGAGCGTGATTACCCCCGCTCGGTCGATAGTCTTTTTAGGCCTTCGTTTTGACTCGATTACCATGTATGTTTCCTTACCAGAATCTCAAATTATCCCCCTTAGAGCACAGGTGACGCGCTTCCTCCAAAAATCTTCATGGTCGATACGATCCCTGGCGCGTCTTATTGGATACTTGGTGTCTTGTCTTCCAGCGGTCCGATATGGACGGATTTACATTCGATCCTTAGAACGAGATAAGGTACGCGCGTTAGTTCGTTATCGGAACGACTATTCGGCGCGTTGCACTCTGTCGGACCATGCTCGAGCCGTTGGGGGGCCCACTTACTCCCTCATCAAATTCAGTGGTTGGTGGGGGTCCGATAGAGCTACATGTCATATTAACGAATTGGAGATGTGGGCGGTTTATCAAGACCTGTCTCATTTCGCAGAAAATTGGGCTGATATGTCGATTTTATTACGGATCGATAACACTACCACCGTGGCCATGATCAATAGGATGGGGTCAGTGTCCTATCCGCGCCTACAAGCCATCGCGCTCCTAATTTGGAAATTTTGCGAAGAGCGGAACATATGGCTGCGGGCCTCCTATATCGCCACCGGCGAGAACATCATAGCGGACGAGGAATCACGTCACGAATTCGAACAAGGGGAGTGGGGGTTATCCCACGAGGCCTTTGATTCCATTGTAGCAAATTTTTCACGCCCGGACATGGATTTATTTGCCTCTTCTCTCCTACATAAATGTGATCGTTATATTTCCTCTCGCCCCGATGATCACGCTATCGATATTGATGCGTTTACAATTCCGTGGGGCGGGACCTTTTTCTACTGTTTTCCTCCATTCGTCCTCCTTCCCAGAGTACTCCAAAAGATTCGTAGGGATTCGGTCTGTGGGATCGTGGTAGCCCCTTGTTGGCCTCAACAACCCTGGTTTTCATTATTTCATGACTTGGCTATTTCCGAAATTTTATATTTTGACCCGTCACCTAGTCTCTTGTTCTCTCCGGGGCGCCCTAATTTCCAAGGGGCTGTCGGCGAATGTAGTGGATACACTATGCAGATCGGTAACGTCAGGTACTTATAACCAATACTTATCGTCAATCGCTCGGTGGACCGTTTTTTGCTCTGCGCGAAATTTGGACCCCTCTATAGTTGATACAGCGAAAGTTCTACAATTTTTCAATATTTGCTTGATTCTTCCTCAGTATCCTATAGTACGGTTAACACTCACCGGTCGGCTCTGTCTTGGTTAGCCGATTTTGATTTAGGCTCCGACAAGCTTGTGACTCGGTTTTTTGAAAGCAGTGTGTCGTTTACGACCAATCGCTCGGTGGACCGCTTTTTGCTCTGCGCGAAATTTGGACCCCTCTATAGTTGATACGGCGAAAGTTCTACAATTTTTTCAATATTTGCTTGATTCTTCCTCAGTATCCTATAGTACGGTTGACACTCACCGGTCGGCTCTGTCTTGGTTAGCCGATTTTGATTTAGGCTCCGACAAGCTTGTGACTCGGTTTTTTGAAAGCAGTGTTTCGTTTACGACCGATCGCTCGGTGGACCACTTTTTGCTCTGCGCGAAATTTGGACCCCTCTATAGTTGATACGTCGAAAGTTCTGCAAATTTTTCAATATTTGCTTGATTCTTCCTCAGTATCCTATAGTACGTTTAACACTCACCGGTCGGCTCTGTCTTGGTTAGCCGATTTTGATTTAGGCTCCGACAAGCTTGTGACTCGGTTTTTGAAAGCAGTGTTTCGTTTACGACCAATCGCTCAGTGGACCGCTTTTTGCTCTGCGCGAAATTTGGACCCCTCTATAGTTGATACGTCGAATGTTCTGCAATTTTTTCAATATTTGCTTGATTCTTCCTCAGTATCCTATAGTACGGTTAACACTCACCGGTCGGCTCTGTCGTGGTTAGCCGATTTTGATTTAGGCTCCGACAAGCTTGTGACTCGGTTTTTTGAAAGCAGTGTTTCGTTTACGACCGATCGCTCGGTGGACCACTTTTTGCTCTGCGCGAAATTTGGACCCCTCTATAGTTGATACGTCGAAAGTTCTGCAATTTTTTCAATATTTGCTTGATTCTTCCTCAGTATCCTATAGTATGTTTAACACTCACCGGTCGGCTCTGTCGTGGTTAGCCGATTTTGATTTAGGCTCCGACAAGCTTGTGACTCGGTTTTTGAAAGCAGTGTTTCGTTTACGACCAATCGCTCGGTGGACCGCTTTCTGCTCTGCGCGAAATTTGGACCCCTCTATAGTTGGTTGATACGTCGAAAGTTCTGCAATTTTTTCAATATTTGCTTGATTCTTCCTCAGTATCCTATAGTACGGTTAACACTCACCGGTCGGCTCTGTCTGGGTTAGCCGATTTTGATTTAGGCTCCGACAAGCTTGTGACTCGGTTTTTTGAAAGCAGTGTTTCGTTTGCGACCTCCACGAGCGAAATATGAATCGTCATGGGACCCTGATATTGTAATTACATTTCTTCGATCCTTCTCGACGATGTCCGTACGAAATTTGGCCCGCAAATTAGCTATGCTGTTGCGGTTGACTTCAGGTTCACGTCCCCAAACAATTTTGGCTATCAACCGCTCATGCATCAAATTTTCCCAGTCGGGTGTTCATATTTTCGTTCCAGCGCTCCTCAAAACATCCCGACCCAGGCCAATAGCTCCTACCCTTCACTTTCCCTTTTGTACGGCCGATGAGTCATTGTGCATTCCGACCTTCTTAAAAGCTTACCTTGACCGCACAGCTGAGGCGCCGGGGGGGGGGGGGGGGGGGGGGGTCCGTTACTTGTCACTTCCCGACCGCCCTACAAACCTATTACGGCTGTGACCTTGAGAGGCTGGGTGACTTCCCTCCTCGGCGAAGCGGGCATTGACATTGATACGTTTTCTGCCTATTCCACCCGGCATGCCTCGGTTAGTGCCGCAGCGCGAAAGGGGGTGCCTTTAGCAGTGATATTCAAAGCTGCGGGATGGGTTCAATCTTCGTCTATGTTTGCGACGGTATATAACCGGCCCCTTTGTTCACAAGGTGATTTCGCAGCGGCCGTTATTGCACAGTTAACCTCATTGCACAGAGTTTTCGAGTCAATTAAGATCTGTGGTTTCACCCCTTTTGTGATGTGTCCCTATTACAGGGCCCCAACATTTGACATTGTCATTTAACACTCTGACGCATAGTTGTCCGCTATTTAGGTCTCTCTTTGATAATGACAACGTTAATACATAGCCCTCTGACGGTTTTCTCAGTTCGGTGTAAACACCTCACTGGGTTGACGTACCGTTATGCGGTAACTTCGTGGCGGCAGCGCGTCGAGCCCGGTTTGCTTCGTCTCACCTCACTCGTACAGACGCTCGGCCTGAAGTAGTCATCAGATAATTTTATTTTATTTATTTTTATTTTATTTAATGGTACGCTTAGCGTACGGGTTAGTGGCAGACGGTTCTGGGAACAGCTCGCCTTTTCCCAAAGTCCTCATTTAAAGGGGTAAATAATTTCACAACGTAAGTATTGGGTTATGTATTATCATACCTAAAGTTCTAATTTAGGGGGACCATTAGGGGAAGGACGGGTCTGCTCTCCGAAAGGGGGGGGGGGGGGGGGGAGTGACCCAAATGCCGGACAGACGTCGGCTGGCCTGGAGAGTTTAGCCGGGCAGGCAGAAATCGGCCTTTGTGTTATAGAAATCAGACTGCCTCGTGCTTTAGGCTCTCGGCTTGCCTTCGGTCGTGGCCAGGCGGATGGGCCGGTCCCAGGGGGATGTTGTTAGCGTCCGCGCGGGACTGTGAATCATCTGCAATCGTAAAACGTCCTCGGAGTCCATGTACTATAATTAATGCTCAGCCTACATTGTTGGATAGGCTGAGCTGGATTATAGCTAATGGACGTAGAGGACGTTTTACCACCCACCGCTAAAGTGTCGGTCCTGTTTTTTGTTGTAGGCGGGCCGACACTCCCACCCAACCGCGCGGTCGCCTTCGTGCGGGTCTGTGAACGGAAGTGAGGTTGGGAATCGGGGGAAAAGCAGGGTTGGCCGCAAGCCAGTGTTGCCACTGACGCGGCGAAGGGATGTCGGACATAGGTAGAGGGGTAGTAGGAGGAAGGGGAGCAGATACCCTCGTCTTTTTCTTTTTTGGTCAAAAAAGTGCGCCATGGCAGGATCGCTGAGAGCAATCTGCAATCGTAAAACGTCCTCTACGTCCATTAGCTATAATCCAGCTCAGCCTATCCAACAATGTAGGCTGAGCATTAATTATGTATTGGTTTATTATTTTCAATAATGAACCATTGGAATCGAGCATGAAAAAAAAAATTCTTACCCCCCCCTCAAAATTCGATGGTTTATTTTTATTGCAGTAAAACTGCAATAAAAATATTTCTGTCTGTCCGCCGTACGGGCCACTTTTCTTAGTTACCATGAAAAAAAATTGATGAAATTCGGGTTATAGGTTCCGTTCGGCGTCTAGTTGGTCCTCGAAGCTCGACGTTTCTGTGAGTCATCTCTAAGGGGTTCAAAATAGGGGTTGAAATTTTCAAAACGCCTATACCATTTTTTTACGTGAATATTTTTACGGTTTTAAATAGTTCTTGAACTTGCGAGTTTTTTAAGACCATCCGGAGCATCGTACGTCCAGCCGTTCGTTCACAGTAAGGCCCCGAAGTTTGCACCGACAGGCATCTTCGACTCCAGTGTGAATGAAATTGTATACAATTCAAACCAAATCTTGTAACCAGAGACGCGACCACAATAGGAAATTTGGCGGAGATAAAATCATTGCTAGGGATCACCTGATTATATTGGCGGAGTATGAAGTCGAGTTGTTTGTTCTGTGATATTATTTCATTTGAAAAATGATGGCTCTTTTGGAGTTTGTTGGTAGGTAGTGAAACTTGAACAAACGTTGAAGTATTATTGATGGGTAAATTATTACTACGGTAAATCATTACTCAACGGTAAATTATTACACAACGGTTCATTATACCATCTACGTAGAAGGGGCTGGAGTTTGTTGGTAGGTACTTTTGCAACTTTTTTCACTCCTCATCAACAATTTCTTTTCAGAACTTCATTATGTGTGTTTCTTTTCGTTAGGTACTGTTTGTCATCGGCAGAATTATTTTAGCAACATTTAACTCGTGATTTAGGTAGGTACCTAGTAACGAGTACGGGGTTAGGTACTAACCTACGGAGGGTCTGCGATCTACATAATATGTATAGAATAGTGCATATCATAATAGACGGGTTATCTATACATAGAGCTGTGATCTGTAACAGAAGGGTTTATACAAAATAATAAACCGTTGTGCAGGGATTTGCAGCGTTTTTTATGTTTTATGTAAAAATAAACAGCATATGACAAAACTGCCATGGTAGTTACCTGAGATACACTAAATAATACCAAATAATTTTACAGATTGAAAATCACCCGACTGGTTGCTTAGATAATTTTGGAAAACTGATACTGTTTCTGTCTCTCTCTTTTCTTGACGTATCTGTCTCTCTCGCACACTTGTCGTCCCCTTTAGCCTTAATGTAGACCAGAACACTAGGTTATCTATAGATTTCTAGGGATTTGTTTGGCGTCAAGAAACAACAGGATTGCTGAAACCAGAAACTTTATATTCTACCGTGCAAGCGCGAGTACCAACGACGTCTGTGATATACGCAGTAGCGATGCGCGGGGTCTGAATACGGTGGGGCGCTAGACCAGAACACAAAAACCAACAGATGATAAATGTCTACAAAATACCCCAAGGCAACAACACCCTTCCCTTATTTACTTATATCACTGATATTCCCTTATTTACTGATAGCAGTGACATTCAGCAAAGCTTATCTCATTTAATCAACACTCTATCGTTGTACGAAAAGGTCGGCAATTTCTACTGCAGGACTGCAGCCACCGAATTCATGTGTTAAAAAATTATAGTAAAATAAAATACAGCAAAACAATGACCAGCCGGCTGGTAACTACCTGAATCTTGAATGGAGAAGCTAGTGACTAGAAGCTAGGTGACGCCGATCAATCCACAAACAGCAAACAGGACAAAACGCACTAAGGTACTTACCACAAATACAAATCTGTCATCGGAACCGGACTGATCGCAAAACGCTCAAAATTTGACGCAAAAAAATTACAAACTGAAGCAGGGTTCACAGAGCGAATGTGAACAAATCAGAAAACAGATAACTGTGTGTGTGTGTGTTTTTTTTTCTCTTTTTTTGCCTTCAACGGTAGGCATAGGTAGTCATGATGTTTTTCTTCTAGTAGGATGATTTGTTTCTTCTGAAGGTCTAACGATTTGTCGACTCACCCAGCTATGGATATGATTAGGGGAATATTGGGATGCTATAGAGATATGTCGGAGGGTTGGATAAAATTATGAAATATTATGTTTTTAAATGTGTCGAATTGGAAGCTGAGTTTGATGAATTGTTACATGGATCGGTATACGGGAATTTGGTTATTATTTCTAAAGCAATTACGGATTGGGCGGAATTTAATGCAGTTGTTTAGGATATGGCCGACGTCCCCTAGCTTTTGACATTCACTGCAATTTGGTGATGTTCTGCGAGTGGAGTCCATCATGGCGCGAAACAGTGGTGTGTTGCCATGCCCTAGGGTAATCCTGTTGGATATCGTGAAGAGTGTGGCTGACCCATCCATGTTCCAGTACCATGGCTGCGCAGTAGAGTCCGATGTTATTGCTTTTGTCCTGTGGCCCTTGTCAACTTCATATGCTTAACAAAGTCCAGAAAATTTATTGTTGTGCACCAGAATTTGGCCATGGCGAGCTTATTCTTTAGCAGCAGCATCTGATTTATCATTTCCCGTCAGTTGGCAATGACTAGGAATCGACTGTACAATTAGGCGCATATTTATGTTGTTGGTTGGTTGCATGATGGTTGTGAAGGCAGAGAGAATTTATTGATAATGAAGGGAGGATTGTCTCCCACTTTCAAGTTTCTGAGGGCAACTAAAGCAGATTTTGAATCCAACAAGATCAGAGTCTCAGTAGGATCAGCATGATGTGCTTCTGCGATGTGTTGCAATGCGAGGAGGATTGCCATTAATTCAGCATGGAATACCGAGCAGATTGTGTTGTTTGTGCCTGAAGAGTGGTTATGGCGTTCGCAGAAGTAGGCTGCAGCGACATCCCCATTGTCCAATTTTGAGCCATCTGTTATATTTTTGTTTGAAAGGATGGATATTGTGACTGTAAATATTCAACTGTAATTGATTTTAATTGCATAGGGTTCAGATCGGATTAGGGAACAGATAACTGACAGAGAAAAACAAATCAGAAGAAGCATCATTCTCGTATCGAGATGACAAACTGAATCGAAGGGATCGAATCGATTGTGAAATGAACGATTTTGGGATTGAAATCAGATTCTGAAGCAGTGCCCAACGTAGGCGTGGCAAACAACATTTTTTATTCGACTGAGCTTGCGTGGACGGGCCACTTTTGACATAGATTACTGTCACTCTATATTCTGATAACATAGCTGGGGAGCTACAGGGAGCCAACATGACGGGTCCACATATCGAATATCAATAGCCGCTGTTGAACTTTGTGAAAAATGCTAGGTAAAGTTTACGGAGGGAAATTCAAATGCCAACTGAACAAATGGTTGAGTTCTTTTTACTCCTAGTGTTTCTGGGTGCCAGGGCAGTGGCCCGTGGCCTTATGGACGCAAAGCCCCTGGATATACGTGATATTCACTGTTCCCATTTTTGGTTTATTATTTTCAGTAATGAACCTTTGGAATCGAGCATGAAAAAACGCTGCAAATCCCTGCACAACGGTTTATTATTTTGTATAGAATACCCTTCTGTTACAGATTACAGCTCTCTGTATAGATAACCCATCTATATAACATATTTATGTACTATTCTACACCCTCCGTAGGTTAGTACCTAACCCCGTACTCGTTACTAGGTACCTACCTAAACCGTTGTGTACCGTTGTGTTACCTGTATAGGTTCCAATTCTACGGAGATAGAATAAAGAACCGTTGTGTAATAATTTGCCCATCAATAATACTTCAACGGTTGTTCAAGTTGCAAAAGTACCTACCAACAAAATCCAGCCCCTTCTTGGTAGATGAGCCGTTGTGTAATAATTTACCGTTGTGTAATAATTTACCGTGGTGTAATAATTTACCGTTGTGTAATGATTTACCGTTGTGTAATAATTTGCCGGTGTGTAATAATTTGCCATTGTGTAATAATTTACCCATCAATAATACTTCAACGGTTGTTCAAGTTGCAAAAGTACCTATCAACAAAATCCAGCCCCTTCTGTGTAGATGAGCCGTTGTGTAATAATTTACCGTTGTGTGATAATTCGCCGTTGTGTAATAATTTGCCATTGTTTAATAATTTACCCATCAATAATACTTCAACGTTTGTTCAAGTTTCAGAAGTACCTACCAACAAAATCCAGTAGTCCATCACTTGTCAAATGAAATAATATCGCAGAACAAACAACTCCACTTCATACGCCATCCTTGATTATAATCAGATGCTCCGTAGTTATGATATCCGGGCCGGAGTTATACCGTTTGATTCACGATCGTGTTGACGAATCTTTTTGGTGCACACGAACGGCTGGACGTACAATGCTCCAGGTGGTCTCAAAAAATTGTTTAGCTCAAGACAAATTTAATAACGTAAAAAAAACAATAACCTTCAATCGAAAGTTTTCGAGATACGGCGTTCTGAAAATTTCAACCCCTATTTTGAACCCCTTAGAGATGAGTGACAGTAACGTCGAGCTTCGAGGACCAACTAGACCCCGAACGGAACCTATAACCCAAATTTCATCAATTTTCTTTCATGGTAACTAAGAAATGTGGCCCGTACGGCGTACGGCGGACAAACAGAAATATTTTTATTGCAGTTTTGGATTCTACATACCTTGAAACGTAAACCATCAAATTTTGAGGGGGGTAAGAATTTTTTTTCTTGCTCGATTCCAATGGTTCATTATTGATAATAATAAACCAAAAACAGGCTTACCCTCCTCAAAATTTGAGGGTTTACGTTTCAAGATAATATGCAGATCCGAAAATGGAATTAAAAAAAATTTCTGTCCGCCCGCCCTACACTGTACGCCATACTTCGCACTTTTGTTAGTTACCATGAACCAAAATGTAGGTCCCGTTTGAAGTCTAGTTGGTTCTCGAAGCTCGGCGTTACTGTCAGTCATCTCTATGGGGTGAAAAACAGGGGTTGAAACTTTCAGAACGCCGTAGCTCGAAAAATTTCAACAGAAGCATATGGTTTTTCGTTTTGGTTTATTATTTTCAATAATGAACCTTTGGAATCGAGCATGAAAAAAAAATTCTTAATTTGATGATTTACGTTTCAAGGTATGTAGAATCCAAAACTGCAATAAAAATATTTCTGTCTGTCCGCCGTACGCCGTACGGGCCACTTTTCTTAGTTACCATGAAAAAAAATTGATGAAATTCGGGTTATAGGTTCCGTTCGGCGTCTAGTTGGTCCTCAGCTCGACGTTACTGTGAGTCATCTCTAAGGGGTTCAAAATAGGGGTTGAAATTTTCAAAACGCCTATACCATTTTTTTACGTGAATATTTTTACGGTTTTAAATAGTTCTTGAACTTGCGAGTTTTTTAAGACCATCCGGAACATCGTACGTCCAGCCGTTCGTTCACAGTAAGGCCCCGAAGTTTGCACCGACAGGCATTTTCGACTCCAGTGTGAATGAAATTGTATACAATTCAAACCAAATCTTGTAACCAGAGACGCGCCCACAACAGGAAATTTGGCGGAGATAAAATCATTGGTAGGGATCACCTGATTATATTGGCGGAGTATGAAGTCGAGTTGGTTGTTCTGTGATATTATTTCATTTGAAAAATGATGGCTCTTTTGGTGTTTGTTGGTAGGAAGTGAAACTTGAACAAACGTTGAAGTATTATTGATAGGTAAATTATTACTACGGTAAATCATTACTCAACGGTAAATTATTACACAACGGTTCATTATACCATCTACGTAGAAGGGGCTGGAGTTTTTTGGTAGGTACTTTTGCAACTTTTTTCACTCCTCATCAACAATTTCTTTTCAGAACTTCATTATGTGTGTTTCTTTTTGTTAGGTACTGTTTGCCATCGGCAGAATTATTTTAGCAACATTTAACTCGTGATTTAGGTAGGTACCTAGTAACGAGTACGGGGTTAGGTACTAAGGGTTAGGGTCTGCGATCTACATAATATGTATACAATAGTACATATCATAATTATATAGACGGGTTATCTATACATAGATCTGTGATCTGTAACAGAAGGGTATTCTATACAAAATAATAAACCGTTGTGCAGGGATTTGCAGCGTTTTTAAATTGATCTTGAACTAAACCCGGAGCATTGTACGACCAGCCGTTCGTTTGCAACGAAAAGCTTCGTCAACATGATCGTGAATGAAACGGAATGAATCCGGCCCAGATATTATCATTCCTAGGAATCACCTGATTACAATCACGGGTGGCTGTATGAAGTCGAGTTGGTTGTTTCTTGATATTATTTCATTTGAAAATTATGGATCTTTTTGATTTTGTTGATAGGTGGGACTTTTTGAACTTGAAAAAACGTTATGCTTCATGAATAACAAAAAATAATTAATGATCGAATTATTGAATCCCGCGCTTTTCTATTAGACGTTGTTTGGCCTGGTAGGTAGTGGGTAACTGGAACTGAGGGTAGCAGTTCGAAATTCTCCCACTAGAGTGCTCCCGGTGTGACCGGATGGATCCGGTTGTTCTGTTGGCGGGCTGGCGGTCGATTTTGCTTCCCAATATCGATCGCTCCACACTCACCATTATTAGCCCAAGGCGGCCATTATTATGTTCTGAGATAACCATTGGGGCGTTTACTTGATGTTAACGTTATTCCATTACTTCACTACGTGTTCAATTCCAATAAAGGATTTAATTCACTCTTCGTTCAACCGTTTCACTATCGTGATTTATTCACCCGCTTAAACATTTGGTGCCGAAACCCGGGAGTTTGGTGAAATCTCGAGCGCGTCCGAGATCAGCCCCGTTAACCTCGCGACCTCGTGTCAAATTTTCACCGTTCGCACCGTTTGTACCGTTTGCTCCGTTTCATTTGTCGTTCTCCGATCGCCGTCATGCCGCTTAAGGGGAAATAGCCCGAAAAAAACTTGTAAGAATATTCAACAGATGGCATCACCGTCGAGGGCAAATTAATATTCGCTCTCAGTTCGTTAATAATTGATCGATTTTCAATCAGTAAACTGCATTGGATTCAGAATCAGCATAGAATTTCCGGAAATTGGTTCTGGTGTTCAAAATTTCAAAATTTGTATATCTGGATCACTGGCATTCGAATTTGGCTAATTTTTTTCCCAATTACCCAAATTCAAGAGGGCTGTGTACTGATTACGACGGTTTTTTCAAATTTAAAATTGGACAACTAAAACCCCATCAATTATTGTCCAGACGGTGATGGGCGAGGGGGTTGGGGAGGAAGGTGGCTCTTGAATCGCTCAGGTACCTGACTTGTAATTCTCTTCCAACAATCGTTTCTACCCAGCTAACCATAATTGTGTCTACCAAAACAGTCAGTTTTCCATTTATCATTTTCAATAACGAACCTTTGTAATTGAGCATGAAAAATTCCCCCCTCCCCCAACCAAATGTGATGGTTTCCGTTTCAAGGTATGTAGAATCCGAAAATAGAATAAGTAACACTACAGATTATTATACAACGGTTTATTATTTACCGGTATAGATGATCACTGTTTTCTGAACTCAATACCTACCTTTGTGCTTCCCACAAGAGAGCCCTAAATCGAGTACCTACTGGATCCAACCGTGCAATCACATTTCATAAATGTGCGGCGGAATGAAGAATTCAATAATTATTATTTGTATATATGATTTTTATTCTATAAATTATTTGCTGTTATTCGTGAAGCGTAGCTAACCTTTGTTCAGATTAGAAAACTACCTATAAAAAAACCCAAAACAACCATCATTCTTCAAACAAAGTATCACGATACAACCAACTCGATTTCATACAGACATGCGTAATAAATTATAATCAGGTGTTCCCTAGCAGTGATATCTGAGCCGAATTTATATCGTTTCATTCACGATCAGAAGTGTGACTGAAAGTCAGAGAGTGTGGGCTTTTCGTTGACCGAAAATTTGGATTTTTGGGTGCGTCACCCGATGGCTGGATTGAGGGTGAAAATTCAATCATTGAAATTAAATGCCCTCAACCAGCCAGCAAGTTGACGATAGCTGATGCTGCGTCCAAAAACAAATCATTCTTCATATCTCACAAAGATTTGAAATTGAAGAGAACCCATCCGTATTACTTTCAAGTCCAAGGGCAACTGCACATTACGGGAGCCACTAAATGTTATTTCGTAGTGTACACGGGCGAAGACTTGCACATCGAAGAAATTCCAATCGACGATGAGTTATGGAATCAAAAGATGGAGAAAAAACTCATTTACTTTAAAATTTACCATCACGCTCTGCTCCCTGAATTGGTAGATTCAAGATTGACGAGAAGCAGCCAAATTCGGGAGCCAGAAGTCTCTTTTGATGAGTTCTTATTACTCAGTTGATATTGTTACTCTTGTTATTTATTTCCGAAGAACCAAAAAAGTTATTAATTAATAAATTGACATTGTAACAACTTCGTTGCTACGTTCATACCACTTCTTTAGCAAATCTCACGTTTGCTCTATCATACTTTTTCGATTTATTAGGACATTATGTATGAACAACCTACCAAATTATTTCAAGTGTCTTTCAGATTTGAAAATTTTAGGTGTGATCGTCCTGGAATAACGTCGATTTGAAAAAATAAAATAAAATAACAAATTAATGACTGCGCAGGCACTGCTGTAACGTCCTAATTATCAAGTACCTACCCGTTGTGTACAACAACACGTCAATATTTCGGTTTTTAAAGTAGGTAGGTGGTCTGAAAATTATCGATGTTGAATGAACAGGAATGTGGTGTATACTTAAAGTTTGTGCGTCATGTACAGAGGCGTGCAACTCGTTGAACAGATTGGGGTACAATAAGATTTGAAATTATAATTTCAAACGGACAAATAACCAATTATTACTCAACAGGTCAAATAAATATAACGATGCTATTAATTTTTAAGTGAACTTTGGTCAACTCAGGTTGTATGATACACGTGGGTATGGATAATTTTATACGAGTAAATCAACTGAGAAAGCATAATTATATACCTTCCACAGATTTGTACTTGATTCGCGATAACCGTCGGTGTCCATTCTTCGTAAGTGCGTAGGTAGGTATCTTGGTTGCTTCAGAGAATATATACGGATTTGGAGGTTAAAACAGAGGTACCTAGTACTCGTCCCTAATGTATTACGTCCAACTGGCTTTGAACTTTGAATTCAGGTATTTGGGTAGTAATTTAATTTATTTTTTATTTGTAGTAGGCTATTTGCAGTTTCAGGCGTCTGACCTCGAAGTCACTAATTTTTGTTTAGGAAATCGTATATATTCAATCGGTCGTCCAATTTGGTACTTATAATAGGATTCAAATGCGATCAGTTGGATTGGGAAGTGGGGAGAGGTGCTTAGTTTAATTTTGGTGTACCTACCTAGGTAAGATCCTATACACTAATCAAATAAAAATAAATTACATTTATTAAAATAGGTACCAATAATGTTAAAAAGTAAAAATAAATTATAATATAACTCAAGATTCTTGTTTCATTTATTTGATTTTTTTAATGTTATCATTCCTCCCATGACTGATGCATAAAAAATAGCTCACACTCTCGTGTAGTTTGGCACTTGGTCATGGATGGGCCCAAACAGTTTCATAGCAAATCTCGAACAGGGAGGAAGAAATCTAAAATTCTTGAATGGTGGGGCAAAAACTGTTCTCGGAAATGGCAGGTATCCAAGCTGCTCGGGCGGCGAAACCCCTCCGAAGGGGCCTGGGAAGCCGCCCACCCACATTCAAGAGCTGCCTTCCTCCCCAACCCCCTCGCCCTTCACCGTCTGGACAATAATTGATGGGGTTTTAGTGGTCCAATTTTAAATTTGAAAAAACCGTCGTAATCAGTACACAGCCCTCTAGAATTTGGGTAATTGGGATTTCCGAAAAAATTGTCCAAATTCGAACGCCAGTGATCCAGATGTACAAATTTTGAAATTTTGAACACCAGAACCAATTTCCGGAAATTCTATGCTGATTCTGAATCCAATGCAATTTACAGATTGAAAATCGTTCAATTATTAACGGAAGGAGAACGAATATTAATTTAGCTCATCTTGGTGCTGCCACGTGGTGGCGGCTTTTGGAACTAGTCGTCGGGCTATTTCCCCTTAAAGGCAGAAGGAAATCGCGGCAACCGGACCCACCGTTTCCGAGTGAAGATATCGCCTCGGCACCGCTCGCCCCGATTCACCTCGACCCCGCGGTGGTCGATAATTTGACCGACACACAGCGGGACCTTTTTAAGGAATTACGTCGCTGGTCGGTCAGAGCGATCGCATTCCTCGACCAGCAACCGGTAAGTGTCCTGTCAGATAGCTTGAGGGCTAACTTGCCTTCTTGGACGACGTAGAAGGCGCTCAATTTGACGGACTCACGGAGGAGTCGCTAATCCGGCAAATTGCCACCGTTATCAGTCGTGTAGCCGAGCAAATCCCGAGTCAGCAAGCGGAAATTGTTGATAAGCAAGTTATGACGCACGATCAATGTTATACGGAAATAAGGATGATGAACGAACTGTTGACAACCGTTCCCGTTTTCGGCGGTCAGATCGCCCGCTTTGCGGAGTTCAAGAAGCTGTTTAACCGTGCGGTACACGACATGCCGCACGTCCCAGTAGAGATTAAGTTTGAGAAGTTGCTTACCAAACTTTCTCCAGAACTCCGTTCCGCATTCGAGGGCGGCAGCTATCAGCACGCATATGACTCTTTGGTAGCTGAAAATACTTCCAAGTACCGTTTAGCCCACTCGGTGTTCGCGCAGCGAAGCACCATACCCCGATTGGTCTCGCCCACCGTTGCGGACCTGGACCGATTTGTCAACGAAGCCCGTTCTTGGGTAGGAGCAATGATAGATCTCCCCACTCGTTCTCTACAAGACTACCTCCTGTTTGAGGCTATCTTTATCCGTTTGTCGGCCGAACTCAAGGAGAAGTTCAACAGGGAAGTCATGGAGGAAAAGGATGAGATCCCATCTCACACCGATTTGATGGCGTTTGTTGAAAAGGAACTTCGAATAGCTCGACTCGTCCTCGAGGAGCCACCGAAGAAAGGGGGTTATGCTTCGGCTGCGAGAACCCGTTCGCCGTCACCGTTCCGATCAACTACCGTTTTACCCTCCGGTTCGGGTAGGCAGCCGTCTCCGCTCCGAGCCGCAGCCACGGCACCCGTTCTCAGCGCTACTCATCCAGTCCCCGCTCGGCAAGCGAGATGTCACTTCTGCCATCAGGACCACTTTATGTATCGCTGCCCGGACTTTAAGGAACTGAGTGTGCCCGATCGCGCCCGCACCATTCAGGAGCTCCGAGCGTGTCGGAACTGTTTTTCAACGCTCCACCCAGTGGAAGCATGCCGGTCGGAGAGAAGATGTCACTGTGGTCAGCCACATCATACCCTGCTCCACATGCCCTCCGCTCCCAGTTCCCCCGTTGCGTCCGGCTCGAAACAGAGTTACTTTGTTCCCTCGAATCATTCTTCACCGTCAACCCCGACTGCCGTCCCGGAAGAAGGAGCTATCCAGAGGAGCCAGCCGCCCACAGGACTTGTTGTTCGGCAACCCGCTACCGTGGCCCAGCTCCGGAGAAGGGGTCATCGCTCCGGCCACTCGTCGATTCCGCCGCACAATTTCCCCCTGTTATGAAGGTATGCCAACGTTCATCCCGTTTCTTCCGAGTTATCGCTAGGGAGCACTACCGTTAAGTTTCCTACCGTTCGACGTCAACCTTTAGGTAGAACTAGGTGCATGATCGTCCCTAGGACCGACTGGCTTCGAGGAAGTAACCAACCACTGAAACAATCGTAGTCTTTTCAGGGGCCCGTTTCCTGGGATTGAGCCTTCCAACTTAGGTGTAGCAGGCTCTTCCCAAACCGCTAGCAAGGTTGACGTCACCAATAAGTCCTGTTTGAAGTTATCTCGGTCTGGGCTCCTTCCCACAGCCGTTGTCCCGCTTTCCTCCTGTAAGGGTGTACCAATAAATTTTAGGGTACTAATTGATTCTGGAACCGAAGTCAATATCGTTTCACCGATAGTCGTTCAACTGTTGGGATTGAGATTGATCCCCATGAAGGGTATTGTGGGAGGAATAAGGGGGAGTTCCAATCCAATTCACAACCGCGTGATAATTCAGCTTCACACTCGTTCCGATAGAATAATCCCGCTTGAAGCATTTGTTATGGATCGCCCCTTGTCACCGTTGCCTAGTCAATGTTGGGACCCTGCTTTGTGGCCAAGGACCGCACCCATGGGACCCCTGTTAGCCGATCCACAGTTTTCACCGTCCACCATGTTCAGGCTATCCTGGGGGCCGACGTTTTTTCTCGCCTGCTCCCCCGTTCACTGAGGCTGGATTCTGTGAGACTGATTTGGGCACTCTGGTCCTTGGACCTGTCCCTCCCGCTCGCAAAAGGTCCGTTAGATTTGGCCGCTATGATCATGTGACCAACTATTCCAGTAGTGATTCTGTTAACAAAATAGAACCACACCTGTTCCTCGTCAACGCTAGACGACAAGCTGCTTACCCTTGCTTGTTGGATCCTCACGTTTTCACTGTTCCAAATTTCCTACCAACGGGTTATCACTCTCAAGTACTCAGGGAACTCGCTCCTGTTTTTAAATTGGTAGCAGCTAACCCTAAACCTCAACGGAAGCCGTTCCTTTGTTTCCCGTTTCGTAATGAAAATGTTGAAAACACCGATCGAAATGAGCCCATTCGTTTGACTCCCGTTAGAAATCTGTTTTCAATAGTCCCTCCTGTTGAACCCGCTCAAGAACCGATTGGTTTATTTCAGTTGGCGGCCAGAGTCTGCACTTCCGATTTCCAACCGGTAGCCCCCAGCGTATTTAGTTTCCCGTCTATCACTAGTCCCGTTTCCGATGATGACAGTTTGGTCAAGGCCGTGACTGCCGCGGTTTCAACGGATGATCTGTTGCGTCAGATGTTTGAGATTGAGTCCGTTGAGCCCGTTGCTCCCTGGTCACCTGAGGACCACCTAGCTGAGAGGCTTTTTTTGGAATCGGTTAGAAGAGATGACACTGGCCGTTACACCGTTGCTCTCCCGTTGTCGGAGGTGCCTACCGCTTTGGGTGAATCCAGACACATCGCCCTCAGACAGTTGTACCGCATGGAGTCCCGTCTAAAACGCAACCCTGTTCTGGCTGCTGCTTACCGATTGTTCATGAGTGAATATACTAAGTTGGGCCTAATGAGACTGTTGAAGGCTAGTGATATTTCCCGTTGTCCCAATTATTATATTCCTTACCACCCTGTCCACCGTGAAGGTGATCCACCCGAAAAAATCCGTGTCGTTTTTAACGCATCTCAGTGCACCGCTAATGGTAGGTCTGTGAATGAAATCCTGTTAGTTGGTCCCAAAATGCAGCCCGATATATCTATCATGCTCACCAGGTTTAGAGCCTTCCGTTATGTTTTCATCTCCAATATAAGGCAAATGTTCCGACAAATTCGGCACCCGATTGAGGACCAAGACCTGTTACGAATCGTTTGGCGAGACTCTCCCGATCAGCCTGTTAAGGACTTCGCGCTTACAACCGTTACGTATGGAACAGCTTCCGCACGGTTCCTGGCAAACCGAGTCATTCGCCACTTGGCGGACGAAAACGAACAAAGCTACCCGGTTGCCTCCAAATTTTTGAAGGAAAACACGTACATTGATGATGTGCATGGTGGGGGGAGCTCTTTGAGCTCAGCGTTACAGGCTAGGAACGAACTGCTATCGCTGTTGGCTACCACTGGGCTAGAGCTTCGTAAATGGGCTTCGAATTCCGATCAGTTGCTCTCCGGTATTCCCGATGAGCACCGGTTAGCCCCCTCTGTCGCTGTATGCTTGAACCCTGATGACGAGAAACCGTTAAAAATGTTAGGAATTTCCTGGAACCCCGCATCTGATTCATTCTTCTTTAAGGTTCCAGTTTCCCCCACCATTCATACTAAAAGGGAGTTGGCAAGTCAGGTCGGACGCATCTATGACCCCGCTGGGTGGGTCATGCCTGTTTCCGTCCAAGCCCGTTTCATTCAACGAGAAATTTGCTGTTCCAAGTACGAGTGGGATGACCCACTACCAAGTTCAATTGTTCGCGAGTGGACGGCTCTCGCTAACACCCTTGACTCACTTCAATCTGTTGTCATCCCTCGTCATATCCGTGTGGATGCCCCGGTTCAATGGTTAGTGGGTTTTGCTGATGCGTCCGAAAAGGCTTACGCCGCCACCGTTTACCATGTATCTTTCATGGACGATAATTTCCATACCCCCTTAATTTTAGCTCGAGCCAAAATCGCCCCGATGAAGTCCCAGTCAATTCCCCGCTTGGAACTGCTAGCGGCTGAACTGCTAGGAAAAACCATGACTCGCGTCCGTTCGGAGTATCCATCCGTTCCTGATTCAGCAATAATTGCCTGTTCGGATAGTACTGTTGTCCTATCTTGGCTCACTGCGGACCCCGCTCCGGTGTGGAAAGTATTTGTCGGCAATAGAGTGTCTAAGACTCTCTCCCATCTACCCAAGGAACACTGGTTCCATGTTTGCTCCCCCGATAACCCGGCCGATATTGCTTCTCGCGGGGCCAGACCTGATCAGCTGGTTGAGTGCCCGCTGTGGTGGACTGGTCCTCCCTGGTTGGCTTCAGATCGTTCCTTGTGGCCGATTAGGAGGATTCGCCCTGACCTGAAGCCCGACTCTGTTTCCGCTGAGATCCGTGCCTCATCCAAAATTGTAGCCGTTGGTTCCGCTGAGACGCCTTGGGAAGCCCGATTCGGCTCCTACACCGTCTTACGCCGAGTGACGGCCTGGATGCTCCGTTTTATTAATCATTGTAAAATCCGACGTTCTCACTCGGTGCCCCAGGCCAGATTGCCGTTGAGCACTGCGGAGCTCAGGAGGGCTGATTCGGTGCTTGTTCACCGTTCTCAAGTCCGTGGCCTGCCTGAAATTCTGGAGGCAACCGCTAAAGGAGCCAAGCCCACCAAACTAATGAAACAGCTAGCGATTTTCTCCGATCCCGATGGTATACTTCGCGTAGGGGGGCGTTTGTCCAATATGTCTTGCTCTTTTGAAACCCAACACCCAGCTCTGCTCAAACCCTCCGATTTTTTGGTACCGCTTCTTATTCGTTACGCTCATGCTGCTTGCATGCACGTGGGACCGCTGGCCACCTTGGCCCACCTGCGTACCCGATACTGGATCATTGATGGAAGAAATGCTGTTAATCGAGTTTTATCCGGTTGCACCCGTTGTTTTTCAATTAAACCCAAACCGTTTCAACCCACGATGGGTCAGCTCCCTGAAGCCCGGGTTACCCGTGCCTTTGCTTCGAGCAGGTCGGAGTTGACTTTTGCGGTCCTTTCACCGTTTCGGTCGCTGGGTTGCGCGGTGCTCGCGCTGTTGAAGTATACTTGTCCGTTTTTGTGTGCTTCACGACCAAAGCCGTTCACTTGGAAGTGGTCATGGATCTAAGTACCGATGGGTTTCTCCAATGTTTGGGTCGTCGGGGGGTTCCGTCCGCCATCTGGAGCGACAACGGTCCTAATTTCTTGGGCACCTCCAACCTTTTTAATAGAATCCGTGCCACCAATCCCGCTGACCCTGATTCTGAAATAGGTGAGCGACTTGCCAATAGAGGAGTCGAATGGAAGTTCATTCCGCCTCGGGCACCCCACTTCGGCGGGTTGTGGGAGGCCGCTGTAAAATCCGCTAAACGACTGTTAAAGGTGAATTTAAGGGACCAAACCACCACGCTTCAAACGTTCAGTACTGTTGCCGTTAGAATTGAGGCCATCGTTAACAGTCGCCCACTCGTTCATCAGTCCTCCTCCCCTGATGACATACTGGTGCTCACCCCCGCTCACTTCCTCGTTCAACGCCCTCTTACCGCGCTGCCTGAGAGCATCGTTTTTGAGTTCAGTTCCCGTTTGGCACCCAAGTGGCGGTTCGTCTCCAATCTGGTTGGCCAGTTTTGGAAGAAATGGCACTCCGAATACCTGTTAGAGCTCCAGACCCGATCTAAGTGGAATACCCCTGATCGCCCTGCTGTAATTGGTGATGTGGTGTTAATTAAGGAAGATGACATTCCCCCGCTGTCCTGGCCCATGGGTGTGATCGTGGACTTGATTCCCGGTAAGGATGGGGTAACTCGCGTTGCCAAGGTCCGTTCCGGTAATGGGGAAAAGCTCCGCCCGTTAGTTAAACTCTGCCCGTTACCTAAGGACTGTTAATACCCTCTAGTGCTCTTTAAGGGGGGACCTGTTAGAATGAGTCCCTCATTCGTGGGGGGAGGATGTTTGGCCTGGTAGGTAGTGGGTAACTGGAACTGAGGGTAGCAGTTCGAAATTCTCCCACTAGAGTGCTCCCGGTGTGACCGGATGGATCCGGTTGTTCTGTTGGCGGGCCGGTGGTCGATTTTGCTTCCCAATATCGATCGCTCCCCACTCCCCATTATTAGCCCAAGGCGGCCATTATTATGTTCTGAGATAACCATTGCGGCGTTTACTTGATGTTAACGTTATTCCATTACTTATTTACTTCACTACGTGTTCAATTCCAATAAAGGATTTAATTCACTCTCCGTTCAACCGTTTCACTATCGTGATTTATTCACCCGCTTAAACAGATGTAATTCCCTGGCTGGCTCCAATACTCGATTTAGGGCTTTCCTGGGGGGAGCACGAGGGTAGGTACTGACCACAGAAAACAGTGAGTGATCTACGCAGATCTACCTATACCGGCAAATTATGACACAGTGGTTTCTTACACAACGGTTTATTATTTACCATACGCTTCATGAATAACAACAATAAAAATTAATGACTGAATTATTGAATTCCCAGACCGGCTCCTGTACTCGATTTAGGGCTTTTTGATAGAATTGATTAATTGTGTACAATTTATTGAAAGAAGAAGCATTCATTTCAATGAACATTAGAGTTTGGAGCATCAAGATAAAAGAGAACAACAATCGCCAGTTTGGTGGTCTCACAAAAGCACATCCATGATAACACATCCATGTAAAGGATCAAGTCTCTTGTGAGGGCTCATTTCCCATCTAACACTCCCTCTCCTGAGCAAGAGCGATCAGTCAGTCCAATCTTCTCACGAAGTTTGACGTAGCGAGGTCCTGGAAGTGGCTTTGTAAGAACATCTGCATCCATCTCTTCAGTAGGGCAGTACAGTATCTTCACGTCTACGCTCTGAACGACTTCACGGATGAAATGCTCCTTGAGTGATAGTGTTTGGAGCGAGAGCTAATCAGTGGGTTGGTTGCCAGCTTGTGAGCAGCCTGATCGTCGTTGTAAATGATAATACTCCTCACAGTGAGTCCCATGCCATGAGCCAACTGCTGCAAATGAATAGCCTCCTTTGCTCACGTCGTAACAGGGATGTGTATAATAAATAGCTGGTGCGTCCAAGATTTGCGCAGGCCTGCCACTAATCCGATCCCTATGAAATTCATAAGGGAATCTCTGCAGACTAGGCTAGTCCTAGGAGACCGTAAAAATTTGAGCACAATCTGCCTATTGAGCCTGAGTGAGCTATGGCTGTTCACAGACTTTTACGTTTGCGCATGCGTAGACGCTACCATTTGTACGATGGCGATGAAATTCACAGGGGACCGTCTAGGGGGTAACCCGCACAATTTCTTCAAATTTCATCAAAATCGGACGAATAGTTTCGGAGTTCTGCCCGTGACAAGGAATTTACCACAGACAGACAGACAGGTACACGGAACCAAATTTGTTCAGAAAGCATTGAAACGTAAAATACCAAGAATATGCGTCATAAACCAGGAAATTAAAAGTCACAGAATAGAGATCATGACAGGCGAATATCGTACATATTGTCCAATGAACAGGCCGTTAGCGTGACGTCACTAAACAAGACTGAGGTATACCTAGGCCTTTACCTGAGGAAAGCATTGCCTGAATTATGCTCGAAAGGAAGCAGGTAGAAGACCCCGAAGGTGTCGACGCTTTGAAATACACTTCTTAAAATCTGTTCTTTCTTAAGATGGTGTTTGGCTTATGTACCCATTGATTCTATGGTAATTAACTATGTACTTTAATTAAATAGGTACTTACTTAAATTTAACTACAAAATGGTCACTGACACTCCGAATAACTAACACTGAATAATAATAACACGGAATAATAATAACATTGAAAAAGTGTTAGATGGGAAATGAGCCCTCACAAGAGACTTGATCCTTTACATGGATATGTTATCATGCTTTTGTGAGACCGCCAAAACTGGCGATTGTTATTATTGTTGTTCTCTTTTATCTTGATGCTCCAACTCTAATGTTAATTCAAATGAATGCTTCTTCTTTAATTAAATTTTACACGATTAATCAATTCTATCAGATAATGGGACCAGATGTTTAAACTGTGCGAACTGTTAGTTGTTGAAGGTAAACGTCAGTTTTAGTTGGTGATAAAACGTCGTTGTGTAAAACGTCCCACATTTCATAAGTAGGTATTACGTCTTTTGCTTGGAACTTGTTCCCAAAGGAATTTCACGTAAGTTTTCCATACTTTTCTCACCATGGCTGTAAATACGTACATAATCGATCCCACAAGGATAATTATGAAACCTGGAAAATGCAGGCTGAAGCTGTCCTAACAAAAAGCGAACTTAGGGGCTACACGTCGGGTGCGATTTCAAAGCCAGAAGATGATTCATGTAATCCGAGTGTCAAAGCAGAATGAATGAAAAAGGATTTAACTGCACGATCGGAATACTGATGATTTCACCCAACGAGTTGAAGCAAATAAAACGTTGTACGACTTCTAAGAACGTTTGGGATAACCTTGCAAAACATTTTCGAATTAAGGGACCTGCCAGGAAAGCGACGCTTTTAAAACAACTAATTTTGCAAAGAATGCACGAAAGCGACGATGTTCGTGAATATTTGAATAATTTCACCGATACAGTCGACAGACTTGCCGATATGGAGATCGAAATTAGTGATGACCTCCTAAGCATAATGATGCTTTATTCATTGCCGAATTTGTTCGAAAATTTTCGCATTGCGATCGAATCTCTTCCTACACCCGAAAATTTAAAAATAAATTTTGATTCTTTTTTGAGCAATATAAAAATTTGAGAAATTTTTGAGCAATAAACACAAAAATAAAAATGAAAATTCGTCTAAGCCTAAATGTGACAATTGTGGCAAATTTGACCATGTTTCTGACAAATGTTGGTCTAAAAACAAGAAGGAGTCTACATTTATGGCCAATCATGTATGTCTTTCAACAGTTTCAAGAAATGAGACAGAGTCATTGGTTTGGTGCCTGGATAGTGGTGCAACAGCCCCCCATATATGTGTTCGAAGAAAGAGGTTTTCAACAGTTTGAAGGAAAAGGGTTCCACCCTCAGACATTCCTCAAAATCCCACGTGACTCAGATTATTGGAAACAGTCTTGTAAAATGGACATAGACGACAAAAATTCTGTAAAATTGCCTGACACATGTTTTGTTCCTGATCTCTCCGATAATCTGTTGTCAGTTTCTAAAATTACAGAAAAGGGATATTGTGTGATTTTTCAACAGGACAAAACTGTGGTAAAGAATCCCAATGGTGAGTTAATTATGACAGCTCAAAAATCAGATGGGTTATACGTCATCAATACCCGGTCTGCAGTAAAACCTTCCTGCTTGAAGTCTGAAACCTGTCGAAACGTCTTTCAAGAGAAACTTGGTACGTGGCACAGACCTATGGGCCATTTCAACGAACTTGATCTAAAGGATGCATTGAAGAGAGAGTCAGTACTTGAACGGGACTTCGCACTGAGTGAATCCCTTGACGATTGTGAAATATGTATTTGTGGCAAATTCTCACGTCCTCATTTCCTTCCCTTTCTACAAATAATCCACTCTACACTCGTGTTTATTTTCTTCGACAGAAAAATGAAGTTATTTGACAAATTCAGAGAATACAAATCAGAAGTTGAGACGTCTACAGGTCTGAAAATAAAATGCTTGCAGAGCGATAAGAGAAAGCCGAGTATTGCAACAGCATTGTACCATATTGTACCAGCAGAACGTAAAAATTGTTCTCTTGTGGACAAAGCACGATGTCTGCTAATAGAATCTCGCCTTCCATTGACCTTTTGGGCAGAAACCATCCACACAGCAAATTACTTTGCAATAGAACGCCGTCTTGGACTCTCGGTCACCAAACTCCATTTGAAAGATGGGTAAAACGAAAACTGTCTGTACATCATTTACATATTTTTGGCTCCAAGGCTTTTCCATTGTACAAAAATCCTAAGAGAGGGAAATTTGATCCACATACAAACATTGGCATATTCGTTGGTTACTCCGAGATTTCCAAGGGGTGCAGAATTTGGAGACCAGAACATAATAAGGTCGAGGTAACGGGAGATGTCAAAATCTCTAATCAAATGTTTTATGATCATCAATTCAGTGTTGATACTTTAAAGGACTGACTGTTGATCGTCTTGCTGATGAAGATGACTCAGTTGAAATGATCACTCAACAGTGAATGGTACTAACTCAAACCATGCCACAAAATGAGATTTCTGCAGTAGAAGAAAATATTTCAGCAGACCACACTAGTGGACTCTGAGGAAGTTTCGGAGACAGAGGGAGATTCCCCAAGAGGATCCAGAAGTGAAAGGAAACCCCCTGTTTGGTCCAAAGACTATGAGATGGGGACGCATTTTGGAATGGTGGCTCGTCACTACATTGGAGATTCTCTTGAGGCTCCTTCTGAATAGGAAAATGCTATTCAGGAAGCGATAAGAGCTCATATTATGAATGATACCTGGAATTTGATTCAAAAGTAAAAGAACATGGATGTAATTGGGTCAAAGATGATAGTCAAGAAGAAGTTCAAACCAAATGGTGAACTTGAAAGAAGGAAAGCCAGATTTGTAGCTCGTGGTTTTTCGCAACGACCTGGAACAGATTACTTTGAGACGTTTGCTCCAGTAGCAAAGATGAGTTCGATCAGGATGTTGCTTGGACATGCAGTTGAGGAATGCATGAAGTTTCATCACCTCGACGTGTCAACTACATTTTTGAATGGGGAAATTGACACAACCATTCAAATGGAGATGCCTAAACTTCTTGAAAAATATCTTTGTGAAATTATGATAGAAGAGAGTGAAAATGAAGACAAAATTCTCTACCAGAAAGCCAAGAAGATGCTTGAAGACTTGAGAAAAGATGATTCTGAGAAGGTTTTTTCTAATCAAGAAAGCTGTTTATGGTTTAAAACGGTAGACAATGGTTTACCAAATTAAATGCCAAACTTCTGGAGCTTGAGTTCGAACCCTCAGCATCTGATCCGTGCACCTTCGAATCATCAAAAGGAACCAAGAAGGTCATAATATTGCTGTGTATGTTGATGATTTAATAGTATCATCAAATTCACTGACAGCAATTCAGGAAGTTAAAAGCAACCTGATGAAGAATTGCAATCTGCGAGACCTTGATGACGAAGTATTGTTTGGGGGTGGAAGTAGACCAGAAGGATGCATCAATTACTCTTTCCCAGACTAAATACATTGAAGATTTGATATCAAATTCCAGGATGCAAGACGCCAAGCCTGTTACTACTCCAATGGAAGCAGGAATAAAACTTAGTGTTCCTGAAAAATCCGAAAACCCTGTGATTACCTCTCAAAGCCTGATCGGATCCTTAAATAATGTACTTGGCGGTTGCAACAAGGCCAGATACTGCCCATGCTGTCAGCTATCTCAGCCAGTTTAATTCTCGGTCCTCAAATGAACACTGGGTGGCTGCTAAAAGGGTCCTAAGATATCTCAAAAACACAAAGAACTTGGGAATTCGCTGTACTGAGACCTGTCAACCGATCACAGGCTTTACTGATGCCGATTGGGCTTCCTGCACTGTTGACAGGAAATCATATACAGGTTACATATATTCAGATATGCAGGTGCTCCAATAAGTTGGGAGTCACGTAAGCAAAAGACTGTGGCACTCAGCACTGCTGAAGCAGAATACATGTGTCTGACCGACTCAGCAAAGGAAAAAAATCCCCGGAAAAAAATTTCCAAACTGACCCCACCGGGAAAAAAATCCCCGGCGTCTGTCATAAGCGGAAAAAAAATCCCCGACGCGAAAAACAGAAAGTTCAGCGTTTCTTTCCGTAATCGTACCTACCTAGGTAGGTACTGTTAGAAATAGGTGTAGGTAGCTGGATTTCATTAAAACAATTTTCGACTTTGTCCCATTCGTCCTATCGTTTTGAAACGTACCAGGCATTTGGAAAATTATTTGCCATTCTAGGTATTTCCTTTATATAACTTTTAACAAACATCTGTGACAACTTTATTCACAATCAGTGGATCGGAATCATGAAATGAAGAAGTCCAAAATTCTTGAGTATTGGGTATGAACTGAATAATAATCCAAGGTATGTACTGAACTCCTGCGTTTCCTAAGTTTTATTTTTATTTTTTAAACTCTTTTTTTCGTTGACTGAGACAGATCAGAGTTAGTTATGCAAATCGTACACTTTTAGGTAATTTTGTGAATTAGCTACCTACTCTCTACTATTATTGTAGAAATGGGAAGGACGGAGAAGGGTCGCTGAAGTCACAGGACTGAGGCCGGATGGCGCTGCCTTGTTATTTGTAGCTCAACCTTCTCCGCAACCAGGTATACCTGGAGGGTTGTCGCCGTTCCGCTTGTCGCCTATTCGCAATGCTGGTTTTGGTATATTATTCTGTGAATAATACACCTATGTATTCGCTCAGCAAAAATTTTTTATAACACCCCCTCAAACTTTTTTCTTTTACGTTTCAAGGTGCGTAGATTCCAAAAACGCTGCAAAGTCCTTGTCCCAAGGGTTTATTATTCCATTGGACATACCTACCTACCTACAGAGATGTTAGCTGTTTATTTATTGTTTCTTTCATACAAAATAATTGAAATGGCTATCTCTGGTGGTTTCCACCAATTTTGGCCCCCAAAACTCGAATAAAGTAGGTACGCTCCTTTTTTTTTTATAAATTATCTCTGATCATTGATAGTACCATTTAATCGTCTTGATCCACCTGTTGACACTTTTTCCAGTGTTATTATACAAATTGATGGTGATTTCAAACGATTTCCCAGGTTTTTGACTCATAAAAAATCAATTTCGGGAGCTGAACATCTGGTAGAACCTCAATTTTCTATTCTTTGGTCAAAATCGACTTCATATTCGGTCTTCTCGTCCCCAAAAACATGAAAAACGATACCTGAAAAGCTCATGTTACCAACATGTTGCTAAAACGCAAAAAGTACCTATTTTTATACACATTTTCACTCATAACACCCCTGGGTATATTCCGATCGGGCTGAAAAGTTTCGGGACACAACTAGGGCCCAAATGGAGCATGTGTGCGAAAGAACGATTTTTTTAGACCGAAAATGAAGCCTGTACACGTGATACGGCGGACGGCGTACGGCGGACGGACATTGCATTTTTGGAATCTACGTACCTTGAAACGGAAAAGAAAAAATTTTGAGGGGGTGTTATAAAAATTTTTTGCTGAGCGATTACATAGGTGTATTATTCACAGAATAATAAACCAAAATGCAATGTCCGTCTGCCGTCCGCCGTAAGCCGTACGCCGTCCGCCGTATCACGTGTACAGGCTTCATTTTCGGTCTAAAAATTCTTTCGCACACATGCTCCATTTGGGCCCTAGTTGTGTCCCGAAACTTTTCAGCCCGATCGGAATACACCCAGGGGTGTTATGAGTGAAAATGTGTGTAAAAATAGGTACTTTTTGCGTTTTAGCAACATATTGGTAACATGAGCTTTTGAGGTATCGGTTTCCATGTTTTTCTGGACGAGAAGACCGAATATAAAGTCGATTTTGACCAAAGAGTGGAAAATTGAGGTTGTACCAGATGTTCAGCCCCCAAAATTGATTTTTTTATGAGTCAAAAACCTGCGAAATCGTCTGAAATCACCATCAATTTGTAGAATAACACTAGCAAAAGTTTCAAAACGTGGATCAATACGACTAAATGGCACTACCAATGATCGACGATAATTTGAAAAAAAAAAAAAAAAAGGAGCGTACCTACCTAATTTAAGTTTTGGGGGCCAAAATTGGTGGAAACCATCAGAAATAGCTATTTCAATTGTTGAACATGAAAGAAACAATAAATGAACAGCCAACATTTCTGTAGGTATGTCCAGTAGAATAATAAACCCATGTGACAAGGACTTTGCAGCGTTTTTTTCTCATAGTCGTCAAGAGAGCCGTCCGCTTTTCGTGTCGACTATTTTTGCAATATGTGCTGTTGGTTTAGTGTCAACGAGGTTGTCGACGGTTTGCAGTGTCGCCCATTAGAAAGACTCCCGATACGGCTTCTAAAGCATGATTTTCTGGTCTGGTGATTGATTGGTACAGCTACTATAATTATTATTTTAATAAACGATCGATGGAGTTAACCTACGTTCTTTATTTTCTTAGCGAGTAGGTAGGCGACCTGCCTAAACCATGCTGTTCAACCCAAGTTTTCCCTGCAAAAACAATAATCGTTGCCAGACAGGTGACCAAAATTTAGGGGCTATAACGTTGGCAGCGACTAAATTTGCAAGGACATGGTATATTTTTTTAAATCATTTTGCCCACACAAAAATTTTGGAGGGAACTTGAGCGGACTCTCCTCGTATCATACATATCTACTCGTACTTCATTTTCGGTCTAAAAAATGTTCTTTTGCACACAAGCTCTATTTGGGCCCTAGCCCTGTCCAGAACGTTGCAGCCTGACCGTAATACACCCAAGGATAAAAGGTAAAGGTAAAAAATTGGTGTAAAAATAGGGTTTATTGGTGCTTCAGTAGCATTAGCTTGTGATTCCATGGTTCTTAGGAGGAGAACGAATGTGAATTTGATTTGACCAGATTGAGAAACTAAGGTTCTAACTAAGTTTCAGCCTTAAATTAACGTTAAACTTTGGCCTAAAATCTTCGTTCTTTCGCAGAAAGTTTGGGCAGGGGCGTTGCGTCCATAAGACCACTTGGGCCACTGCCCCGGCACCAAGAAACACTAAGAGTTAAAAAAAACTCCAACCATGTTCTCTGTTACCATTTGAATTTCCCTCCATAAACTGTACCTAGCATTTTCACAAAGTTCAACAGCGACTCGACAGAGTTCTCTAGCTATGGATATTCGATATGTGGTTCCGTCACGTTGGCTTCCTGTAGCTCCACAGCTATATCAGAATATAGTGACAGTAATCGATGTCGTGCAATCGAAATCGAAACCTAGGCTCCTGAATATGGCAGGTCCTGGGACCTAGGTGTCACCATGGCAACCGAGAAAGTGGCCCATCCATCAAGCTCAGTCGAGTAAAAATGTTGTTTACCACGTCCACTTTGGGCCACTGCCCCAGAATCTGATTTAAACCCCAAAATCGTTCATTTCACAGTCGATTCGATCCCTTCGATTCAGTTTGTCATCTCGATACAAGATGCTTCTTCTATTTGTTTTTCTTTGAATCACATTCGCTTTCTCCGTCAGCTTTCAATTTTTTTGCGTCAATTTTGCACGTTTTGCGTTCAGCCCGGTTCCGATGACAGATTTGTACTTGTGCTACCTAAGTGCGTTTTGTCCTGAGCTGTTTGTGGAGTGATCGCGTCAACACACAGATAACTACCTAGCTTCTAGTCAATAGCTTCTCCATTCAAGATTCAAGTAGGTACCAGCGGACGAGTTATTGTTTTGTTGTATTTTAGGTTACCATATTTTTGTAACGCATGAATTCAGTGGCTAACCCTGCAGCAGAAATATTGTCGACCTTTTCGTACGACGATAGAGTGTTGATTAAAACAGACAAGCTTTGCTGAATATCACTGCTATCAGTAAATAAGGGAATATCAGTAATATCAATAAATAAGGGAAGGGTTGTTGTTGCCTTGGGGCATTTTGTAGACAACTCTGTAGGTTTTGTGTTCTGGTCTGGTGCCCCCATCATTTTCGGACCCTACGCACCGCTACAGAGTTTGGGCCCCAATTTTGGAACATTTGGGGCCTAGTTCTCCTCCGAAGCTCGGCAGCCCAGTCGGAATACATCCAGGGGTGTTATGGGGGGGGGGGGGGGGACATGGGTGTAAAAATATGGTTTTACGAGGTTTTTTGAGGTTTTAGTGAAAGTGAGCATGTGACGCATCGTTTTCCATGTTTTTTAAGGCGAGAAGACCGAATAACTATGAAGCTGAATTTGATAGAAGAGGAAGAATACTGATGTATCAACGAAGGTTCAGGCTCCCAAAATTAATTTTTTTATTGGCCAAAAACTGGGAAATTGTGTGAAATCACCATAAATTTGTATAATAACACTAGAAGCAGTATCAACAGGTGAATCAAGACAATTAAATGACACTATCACTGATCAAAGATAATTTGTAAAAAAACGCTGCAAATCCCTGCACAGCGGTTTATTATTTTGTACAGAATACCCTCCTGCTACAGATCACAGGTCTCCGTATAGATAACCCTTCTATATAACATAATGTACTATTCTACACATATTATGTAGATCGCGGGACCCTCCGTAGGTTAGTACCTAACCCCGTACTCGCTACTAGGTACCTACCTAAACCGTTGTGTAATAATTTGCCCATCAATAATACTTCAACGGTTGTTCAAGTTGCAAAAGTACCCATCAACAAAATCCAGCCCCTGTGTAATAATTTACCGTGGTGTAATAATTTACCTTTGTGTAATAATTTACCGTTGTGTAATAATTTGACGTCTTGTAATAATTTGCCATTGTGTAATAATTTACCCATCAATAATACTTCAACGGTTGTTCAAGTTGCAAAAAGTAGGTACCTATAAACAAAATCCAGCCCTTCCGGGTAGATGAGCGTTGTGTAATAATTTGCGATTGTGTAATAATTTACCCATCAATAATACTTCAACGGTTGCTCAAGTTGCAAAAGTACCTATCAACAAAATCCAATAGTCCATCACTTTTCAAATGAAATAATATCGCAGAACAAACTACTGGACTTCATACAGCCACCCTTGATTATAATCAGATGCTCCGTAGTTATGATATCCGGGCCGGATTTATATGGTTTGATTCACGATCGTGTTGACGAAGCTTTTTGGTGCTCACGAACGGCTGGACGTACGATGCTCCGGGTGGTCTCAAAAAATTGTTTAGCTCATGACAAATTTAATAACGTAAACAAAACCTTCTATCGAAAGTTTTCGAGCTACGGCGTTCTGAAAATTTCAACCTCTATTTTTAACCCCTTAGAGATGACTGACAGTAACGTCGAGCTTCGAGGACCAACTAGACCCCGAACGGAAACCTACTTATAACCCGAATTTCATCAATTTTGTTTCATGGTAACTAATAAAAGTGGCCCGTACGGTGTACGGCGGACAGAGAGAAATATCATCATTGCAGTTTTGGATTCTACATACCTTGAAACGTAAACCATCAAATTTTGAGGGGGGGGGGGGGGGGGTAAGATTTTTTTTTTTTTCATGCTCGATTCCAATGGTTCATTATTGAAAATAATAAACCAAAATAGAAGCCTAATTCGTGTTTTTGAGAAACAATAAATGAACAGCCAACATTTCTGTATAAAGTCCAGTAGAATAATACACGCAAATGACAAGTACTTTGCAGCGTGTTTGGTTTAATAGGTATTTTCAATAACGAACCTCTGGAATCAATCATGAAAAAGCAAATTAAAATTAACCCCCCCCCCCCCCCCCCCACACAAAATTTGATGGTACGTAGAATCCGAAAAACTGAATAAAAAACATTGCTGTCCGTCCGCCGTACTTCGCACTTTGCATGGTTACCATGAGCCAAAATTAATGAACGCTGCAAAATCCTTGTCACATGGGTTTACTTTTCTATTGGACATACCTACAGAAATGTTGGCTATTCATTTATTGTTTCGATCATGTGCAATAGTTGAAATAGCTATTTCTGATAGTTTCCACCAATTTTGGCCCCCAAAAACACTAATTACGTTGTTTTTTTCTTTCAAATTATCGTTGATCATTTATAGTACCATTTAATATTCTTGATTCACCTGTTGACACTTTTTCTAGTGTTATTATACAAATTGATGGTGGTTTCAGACAATTTCCCAGGTTCACTAATAAAAAATGAATTTTTGGAATTGAACCTTCGTTACAATCTCAATTCTCCACTCTCTGGTCAGAATCGACTTCATATTCGGCCTTTTCGCCCTAAAAAGCATGAAAAAACATACCACAAAAGTTCATTTTACTAAACACCAAAAACCCTTATTCTCACACCCATTTTTCACCCATAACACCCCTGGGTATATTCCGATCGGGCTGCAAAGTTTTGGGACACAACTAGGGCCCAAATGGAGCCTGCGTGCGATGGCAGGAAGGAGATGAGACGTCCTTCTTGGGCTTGGGGTTACTATAAAAATTACGAAAATTCGTTGAATAAGTAGTGTTAGATGCCGATTGTAAGTTGTTCTGTGAAATTTGGTGAGCTGAGCTTGCTAAACCCGCGAAAATAACGAATAAATATAGTGATAACTAGATGCAAGTAGGTAGTGGGATTTCCTTGTCAACTTAGCAGGAAGATTTCAAGGTAAAATTTTCAAATGTAAACAACGAAAAGTGGTAATAATTTAGGAAGGTAGATAATAATAGGTATAGTTGTAAATTTGTTGAAGCTCAAACAAGTATCTTACCGAAGTTTTGCGACTTCACGCAGTTTGTAATGATTGCTAGGACCAGGCAGACTGCCAAAATTGTTGTCATTTTGGCTGTAACAAAAATAAAAGGATAAATAAACGATTTTGATTGTTATCGTCGTATTTTTCATACTAATATAAATAGCCTGAATGATTATGGAAAATAAAAACACCAATAAAGAATATGAAAAACAAGGAAGTCATGCATACCTACAACTTCATTGCACAGCATTCATTTTGTGTCTGACCAGAAGCTTCTCTGTAAACGGTTTAACTTATTGGATCCATGACAGTTCTTAAGCAATCCCATTGTTCAAATACACCTCACTGTTACTATTGAAACAAGATGTAGTACCATATAATAGGAATGTAAATTATAAGAACCACCAAGTCACATCGACAAAGGTCGAGGGGGGGGGGGGGTCGAGGGGGTATCTTCTTCTTGTATCTTGCTGTATAGTTAAGACACGAAGAAGACATTTTGTGTAATTTTTATTTAATTTATATAGAGGCCTAAATTAATAGGTGAGAATAACGTTGAAACACCACATCTTTGAAAACCTGTATTTATTAAAAGAGCCATGAAACTTCGTGCAGGTAATTAATCAATTTATAAAGAGTAATAGGTAAAATTGTTTTCCTTTCTTTTTTTTCAGTAGAAAACATGAGCTTTGTTCGCACTGACTTCTTCTGATATTAGCTGACTCCTAGAAAACCGTAAGAAACTATCCATGATCTAGTAAAGGCAAGGCTTTGAGTTTGATAATGGTTGGGAATCGAGAAGGCATGGCCAGTTTCTCTTCCACGTCCGCCCTTTCTCCTGGGTACCTACTGGAAAGACGATCAAAAAACTGGCGTCGGATTAGTCAGGGAAACTGGCGAGAGGCGGTCATACAGTCCGAAAAGAGTCCGAGAACACTGCAAACGGCAAAATGCCTTTCTGACAGTATATAACCGTCAGATGATCACTGCTACACTGCCTCACTGCGAACAAACCTATCTTCACAGCTGTTCAATATTGCCCCCCTCCAAACACTCGAGTGTCATCAACCGGATAGTCGAAGTCGTGTTCTCTCTGTAGCTTCTCGGGTGTAACTGTAACTGTTTGAATAGCTGCAGATTCCTTCTTTTAGTTCCTCGATGGTAGTAGGTAGAGAGGTGGTCTTCAACATACACCCATTGGAGGAAAAAAATAAATAAATTTAGTGAGGTGGGGGGAGGAGGGGTGGCTCCTTGGAGGCCAGTGAAGAAGAGCTCTGTCAGGAGATGCCTGACGGCCGATCCAACGTTGTGGGTACCTTTCGCTCCAATAGGCAGGGACAGATAAATGCCAATGAATTAAAGTAGAGTTAAACGTTATCACTTGTTACTCTTTTTGTTTGTTGCTTGTGGTTGTGCCGGCACCTTGTGTGTTCAAATAACGCGTGTTTGTGATCAGTATGAATGAAGAAACATGAGTGGGACACGTAAATCGGACGTGTGGAGTTTTTTTCGATCGGGATATAGGCCAAAAAAACTTGCGAAGTGCCGTTTGTGCAAGGCCGAATATAAAACTTCGGGTAATACATCCAACGTGAAAGATCACTTGATGAGGAAACATAGAACGTCGTACGACTCACTTTCACCATCACAAGATTCAAGTGAGAATAGAAGTAACGGAAGAAGAATCCGTCAATAATTGAGCTCGGACCAAACTTAAGAGAGAAACTCGGAAAGATACAAAACGAATATAGTTGTTGCATTCACAGCAACTGACCAACCATTTTGTGTCGTGGAAGACGAAGGTTTTCGTGAATTGCTGTTCGACTTTGACAGTAAATTTAAGGTGCCTTCAATAGGTACCTACTAATGTGAAAGTCTGTCAGCAACTACTTGACCTCGGTTAGTTAATTTTGAAAAGCTTGCTAGGCCAGCATTTGCGTTGACCACTGATATGTGGACGTCTCTAAATACACGTCCTTATAATTATTACAGTAACTTGTTTTAGCGAATTTTCGAAGAAAAGGAAGCTATTGTTCTCGGTCCAAAATTTTTAAAACTCGAATTTCCGAAAGATTTTTATACCAAAATCCGTTTCAGACCATCCTGAATTCACTGCCGAAAGACACCAAAAATTATATGTGTATATATATATATATATATATATATATATATATATATATATATATATATATATATATATATATATATATATATATACACATATAATTTTTGGTGTCTTTCGGCAGTGAATTCAGGATGGTCTGAAACGGATTTTGGTATAAATATAATATATATATATATATATATATATATATATATATATATATATATATATATATATATTTATATATTTATATATTTATATATGTATGTGTCATTCCAGACGATAACTCTCGAAAGAATTGAGATAAAAAGTTCAAATTTGCACGAAAAATCTGTCTTGGCAATCGACAGGCTAAGTTCGAAGATGGGCAGAATCGGGTCACTCTAAGGGGGAGTTTTGGGGAGTTTTAGGGGGGGGAAATTACCCATAAATTCCCAAAATGAAAAAGTCTGACAAGTGACACCTCATTTTAAAGGTTTTTGTACGCTGAACACGATGGTGAAATCAGAATTGCGATATCTCATTCCATTCTCAAACTGGAGCACTTTGAAGATGAAGGAACGTGGTTATTTCTTGAGATGTTCTTCCTGGTTCGTCTGCTCTAATCTGATAACGGAATGGGATATCGCAATTCTGACTTCACCATCGTGTTCAGCGTTGGAAAATCTACAAACCGAGGTGTTACTCGGCAAAAAATGGAACAAAAAATTTGTTACCTATGTATCCAATACCTACTCTTCTGGTATTCAAAACATTTTTGATTTCCCCCTCCCCCTCCTTCCACCCCAAATTTTACATTGCGTAAAAATACTCCTGTTTTAATTTTGTATGGTATCAAGTTGGGAAAACATTGGCCGAAAATTAATTTTCAGAAAATTTTAGGCGGAGGAGGAAGATGCCGAAAACTTCGAAAATTCGCTCTTATAGCCATGCTGCATGACTGTGGTTTTTTTTATATCGGATTTCGATCTAAAACATGTTGTTTTGGCTACCCGATCACTTCCTGGAAACTACAAGGCAGCTAACAGCATCTGTCATTAATTCCGTTCTTCTTGAATACGGAATTGAGGACAAAACTTCAACGTTACGGACAATGTAGGCTGCAGGAAAGCTGCTATACCTATGGTCACAGGACGTCCTCGACATATGCCGTGTATTTTCCACAATCTCAATCTTGTTGTGAATTGATGTTTTGGAGCAAGAAGACTGCAGTGATTTTAAAAATATAGTCACCAAATGCAAATGAATCGTGACTTATTTCCGACTGAGTGCTCTTGCTAGCGAAAAACTGAGCTCTAATTGGGATTGTTCAGAAAGAACAATCCCAATCCATGTTGAAATTAAGAAGTTCCTACTAGATGGAACTCTGCATTTCTTATGTTACGAAGAATTCTTAAGTTGAAAGATGCGTCAACACATATATATATGCTCTCACTTCCTTGTCAGATTCGCCAGAACCTTTATCCAGAGAAGAGACATCAATTATAAGCGAGGCTGTTCTAGCATTACAGCCATTTTATGAGGCAACGGATAACTTGTCTGGCGAGTCTCATGCTATTTCTAACGTAATACCGATAGTAAAAGGAACTAGGCCTGCAGCTGAAGGAGACTGAGCGCAAAATGAATAGTGACTGTGCCGAGCGACTATGGAAGGCATCGGTTAAAGGAGTAGCTGAATCACATGAACCTACAGAATAGTTGGTTAGGTTCATTCAGTCGACAGCTGGAGTATCCATGCATCGGTTAATGACTAAGCGAATCAGGTCACTCATGTACTAACATAATTAGTTGGGTAGGTTCAGCTCTCTACGACTATATTACGCTTAGAAGCGTTACAAGGAAACGGTCCACACTCGATGTTCGCACATGCGCACATGATAGTTACTGTACGATTCCAATGAAATTCATGTGGAACTATCGAAGTACTATTCCTGATCGACCCTCCATGTTTGATCTCATTTCAACGACATTTAAGATAATTACCTATGGGTGTTTCAAGCATTTCACGCCTGCGCATGCGCAAACGAGTTACGGTACGATTTCAATGATTTTGATATGGGACCGTCTGCGATCCAACCCGCGTGTACCCTCAAAATTTCAGCTTTCTACGACTATTTTTCGCGTAGTTGGAAGCGTTACAAGGAAATGGTCAACATTTCATGTTCGCGCATACGCAGACGAACCAATGAAATTCATAAGGAACTATCAAACATTATTCCTGATGGCCCCTCAAAGTTTGAACTCATTTCAACGATGTTAAGGTAGTTATCGGCGTTTCAAGTATTTCACATTTGCGCATGCGCAGACGACAGTTACGGTACTTCCTTAATGATTCTGGGGGGGACCATCTGTGACCCTGCGCGCACCTACCCTCCGAATTTCAGCCCATTTCGACCATTATTTCGGATAGTTATGGGCGTTACAAGGAATTGACCACAGACGCAAAGAGAGACAGACACGGGACCATAAATGTTCCTTGATGTCTGAAACGCAAAATGGTAGTGGACATTTTCATTTTGGAGGACATAGATTTTTTTGTTCACTCAATGATGTACCCAAGGCTCACCTTCGGTAGCGAGGGAGCAAACATTTTTGGGCTTTCGATAGTTTGAAAAACCATCGATAGCTCCGACAGTTTGAAACTATCGATACTGTCAATAGTGCTATCGATAGTTTGATTTCCCATCACTATCTGAACGCCTCAACGGGAACGGGCTCTTATGAGCACCGGTGATTAGGATGACTGCAAGATAGGGGGAACAGCAAGACAGGGGGGCGGTTGGGAAGAACAGAGCGGGGAGAATGCAAAGCGAGCTGCCAATGCCGTTATGACGAACTATCTCCGACATCCTCAGGCCTATGACGAGAAAAATTTGCAGACATGCAGCACGACTATATATGAGCGAATTTTCGAAGTTTACTCACATCGAACATTTTCATTGCACCCCACACCCTTTTTGGTGCATTGGAGGTAGTGTTTGAAGATTTTATTTATAATTTAAGTGTTTTTTAGTGAATTTTAAACACAAAACTCAAATCTGATCTACTTTTTCTTCTCAATCGACTCAGTTTCAAGTCTAGTCAACAGAGTTTCAACAGACTTCGGGAACGTCAAAATTCTTGTCGAGACAGGGGATGGTGGAAGGATAACATTTAAAAATTGCCCGATTTACAAAATTGTGTTCTCTTTAGTTTTAGTTATCACCGTATATGTTATACATTTTTTAGTATTTTATGACTTTTTGGTGTGAGGGTATAGTTTGCAATGTCTGATCGCGATTTTTATCCGATTTAATGGTCCTTTTTGCAAGTGATTCCGTTTGGGTGTAGGCAGTTATTAATTACCCACCCAGAATTTCCAATGGGCAAATTGATAAAAAGTTGAACCACCCGGCTTTAAGTATCTAATGCCTTACTGAATATGCATACGTTGATGTCATCCACCAGATCCGACTGATAACCTTCGTTTGCATAAATATTTAACGCTCTGCGTCTAAAGCTGGAAATAATATGAGACTGGTCTTCGAGTAGCTTATCCAGACGCCTGGACAACCTTCTCTGGGCACTTTAAATTCTCAGGTGACACTTCCAATGTTATTACTACTGACCCTGACAAACTCAAAAGAGGAAACTCGAGCTGCTCACCTCGGTCAATCACTATCATGCACGGCCGATCCGTTGGTTTTGATTAAACAGCCTGCCTGTTTCCGGCAATAAGTTTTCAATTACACCGCTGTCTAAATTTGCTTGTAGACTAATTTCAATGCAACTGAAAAGTAACATGACTGCACAGAAGCAACAGTCTCCGAGATGACACTGAATATGACAAGAATCTTGGAGGAAACTACAGGTATTAGTGGGTAATGAAGGTAATTGATATGAGCCGGGTTTATACATTAAGATCCATTTACACTACCAACATTTTTCCGGCAAAGTTGACGTAAAAAAAGTGGCCGCAATATTTTTGGATGTTGACAGGCAACTATTCCTCACATAAAAAGTTGATGAGAGCGGTTCGGCAATAGTGCCGAAACTTCGTCAACGTTGCCGGGGGTTGCTCACCTCCTTCCGGTAATTTTTTCTTGGTGCCGGTGTTTTCCACCGAGGTTGGAAAATTATTGCTCGATCTCGGCTACATTTTGGGAGGGATGATGATTTTGAGGTCAGAGGGACATTCGGAAAGATGAACTATGAACGGAACACACACAGAAGCAGTGTCCTTCTTTTGATTTTGGGCGCGGCTATCATGATCAGTATTTCAAAATCCGATTTCGACATCCGGGAAACGTTAATAAATAAGTACTTAGATAAACATCTAGGATTATTTATGACGTAATGGTAAATAAACAACCTCAATTAATTACATACTGCCTCATCCACAGTTTCATTTTGGTTTATTATTCTGTGAATAATACACCTATGTGTATTATTAATCGCTCAGCAAAAATTTTTTATAACACCCCCTCAAATTTTTTTCTTTTACGTTTCAAGGTGCGTAGATTCCAAAAACGCTGCTAAGCCCTTGTCACATGGGTTTATTATTCTATTGGACATACGTACAGAAATGTTGGCTGTTCTTTCAATGTTTCTTTCATGTGAAATTATTGAAATGGCTATTTTTCGATGGTTTCCACAAATTTTGGCCCCCAAAAACACGAATTCGGCTCTGTTATTTTTTTAAACAGATTACTTTTGATCACTGATAGTACCATTTAATTGTCTTTATTCACCTGTTGATACTACTCCTAGTGTTATTATACAAATGCATGATGATTTCAGACAATTTCCCATGTTTTTGACTAATCAAAAATTAATTTCGGGAGCTTAACCTTCGTTACAACGAACTAAATCACTCGCGACGAAATCGTGGAAACCCATTTCAAAGAAAAACGGAGTTATTGAAAAATAGTATATTTCCACTAATACACGAAAAACGCAAAAAACACTGTTATACCGGTTTCGGTGATCAAACCATCGTCAGTAACACACAATGACAGTAACACACAGTTATTGTGTGTTACTGACGATGGTTTGATCACCGAAACCGGTATAACATTGTTTTTTGCGTTTTTCGTGTATTAGTGGAAATAGACTATTTTTCAATAACTCCGTTTTTCTTTTAGCGAATTTTCGAAGAAAAGGAAGCTATTGTTCTCAGTCCAAAATTTTTAAAACTCGAATTTCCGAAAGATTTTTATACCAAAATCCGTTTCAGACTATCCTGAATTCCCTGCCGAAAGACACCAAAAATTGTATGTATATATATATATATATATATATATATATATATATATATATATATATATTTATTTATTTATTTATTTATACTCGGCCCTTCGGGCCTCGCCAGGGGGCAAGCCCCCTGGACCCCGAAGGATGTGTTCTTATACTTCGTATAACAAAGGAGAATTTGCTATGCAATTTACCCCTAGTTATTCATAGGTAACAAAGATAACGTTGGTAATTCTTTATCACATTCCTCTTTGTGCTCATCTTTATCACATTCCTCTTTGTGCTCATCTTTATCACGTTCCTCTTTGTGCTCATCTTTATCACATTCCTCTTTGTGCTCATCTTTATCACATTCCTCTTTGTGCTCATCTTCATCACATTCCTCTTTGCGTGACGCGTTTTTGTGACAGGATATTGTGACAGGACATTTTTTTCACATGACCCCCGGCGTTAAAATTGCATAGCAATTAATATATATTTATATATGTATGTGTCATTCCAGACGATAACTCTCGAAAGAATTGAGATAAAAAGTTCAAATTTGCACGAAAAATCTGTCTTGGCAATCGACAGGCTAAGTTCGAAGATGGGCAGAATCGGGTCACCCTAAGGGGGAGTTTTGGGGAGTTTTAGGGGGGGGGAAATTACCCATAAATTCCCAAAATGAAAAAGTCTGACAAGTGACACCTCATTTTAAAGGTTTTTGTACGCTGAACACGATGGTGAAATCAGAATTGCGATATCTCATTCCATTCTCAAACTGGAGCACTTTGAAGATGAAGGAACGTGGTTATTTCTTGAGATGTTCTTCCTGGTTCGTCTGCTCTAATCTGATAACGGAATGGGATATCGCAATTCTGACTTCACCATCGTGTTCAGCGTTGGAAAATCTACAAACCGAGGTGTTACTCGGCAAAAAATGGAACAAAAAATTTGTTACGTACCCAATACCTACTCTTCTGGTATTCAAAACATTTTTGATTTCCCTTCCCCCTCCTTCCACCCCAAATTTTACTTTGCGTAAAACTACTCCTGTTTTAATTTTGTATCAAGTTGGGAAAACATTGGCCGAAAATTAATTTTCAGAAAATTTTAGGCGGAGGAGGAAGATGCCGAAAACTTCGAAAATTTGCTCTTATAGCCATGCTGCATGACTGTGGTTTTTTTCTTCGTTACAACCTCAATTCTTCACTCTTCGGTCAAAATCAACCTAATATTTGGTCTTCTCGCCCTAAAAAACATGGAAAACGATAACTCACAAGCTCATGTTCACTAAAACCTCAAAAAACCCTCAAAAACCCCTATTTTACACCAATTTAGCGAATTTTCGAAGAAAAGGAAGCTATTGTTCTCGGTCCAAAATTTTTAAAACTCGAATTTCCGAAAGATTTTTATACCAAAATCCGTTTCAGACCATCCTGAATTCACTGCCGAAAAACACCAAAAATTATATGTATATATATATATATTTATAGTTAAAGGAGTTTGTTGAGGATCGGTCAATGAGTTGAGATGTTTTTTCCCGACGTTTCGGCAGTTTATTCCGCCATATTCATGGGCTACAAACAAACAAATTGAAGCCCATGAATATGGCGGAATAAACTGCCGAAACGTCGGGAAAAAACATCTCAACTCATTGACCGATCCTCAACAAACTCCTTTAACTATATTGTTAAAACGGTCGACAACCTGGACATCGATCCAACACACATATATATTTATATATTTATATATGTATGTGTCATTCCAGACGATAACTCTCGAAAGAATTGAGATAAAAAGTTCAAATTTTCACGAAAAATCTGACTTGGCAATCGACAGGCTAAGTTCGAAGATGGGTAGAATCGGATCACTCTAAGGGGGAGTTTTGGGGAGTTTTAGGGGGGGGGGGGGGAAATTACCCATAAATTCCCAAAATGAAAAAGTCTGACAAGTGACACCTCATTTTAAAGGTTTTTGTACGCTGAACACGATGGTGAAATCAGAATTGCGATATCTCATAGCATTCTCAAACTGGAGCACTTTGAAGATGAAGGAACGTGGTTATTTCTTGAGATGTTCTTCCTGGTTCGTCTGCTCTAATCTGATAACGGAATGGGATATCGCAATTCTGACTTCACCATCGTGTTCAGCGTTGGAAAATCTACAAACCGAGGTGTTACTCGGCAAAAAATGGAACAAAAAATTTGTTACGTATCCAATACCTACTCTTCTGGTATTCAAAACATTTTTGATTTCCCCCTCCCCCTCCTTCCACCCCAAATTTTACTTTGCGTAAAACTACTCCTGTTTTAATTTTGTATGGTATCAAGTTGGGAAAACATTGGCCGAAAATTAATTTTCATAAAATTTTAGGCGGAGGAGGAAGTTGCCGAAAACTTCGAAAATTCGCTCTTATAGCCATGCTGCATGACTGTGGTTTTTTTTTCTCCCATAACACCCCTGGGTGTATGTCGATCGGGCGGAAGAACGAGATTTTAGACCAACGTTTAACGTAAATTTAAGGCTGAAGATTCGTTAGAACCTAAATTTTCCACTCTTTGGTCGACATCATGTTCGGTCTTCTCGTCCCAAAAACATGGAAAACGATATCTCAAAAGCTCATGCTACTAAAAAACAAAAAGGACCTATTTTTATCCACATTTTCACTCATAACACCGCTGGGTATATTCAGATCGGGCTGCAATGTTTCGGGACACAACCAGGGCCCAAATGGATCATGTGTGTGAAAGAACGAAATTTTTAGACCGAAAATGAAGCCGGTACACGTGATAAGGCGGTCGGCGGATGGACATCGCATTTTTGTAATCTATGCACCTTGAAACGTAAAAAATAGAAATTTTGAGGGGTGTTATAACAATTTTTTGCTGAGCGATTACATAGGTGTATTATTCACATAATAATAAACCAAAATGCTATGTCCGTCCGCCGTCCGCCGTATCAGGTGTACCGGCTTCATTTTTGGTCTAAAAAAGTCGTTCTTCCGCACACATGCTCCATTATTTGGGCCCTAGTTGTGCCCGATCGGATGTTATGAGTCGGACCCAGGGATGTTATGAGTGAAAATGTGAGTAAAAATAGGTACTTTTTGTGTTTTAGTAACATGTTAGTAAAATGAGCTTTTGAGCAGGGGCGTTACGTCCATAAGGCCACTTGGGCCACTGCCCCGGCACCCAGAAACACAAAAAAAAATGCCAACCATTTGTTCAGTTGGCATTCGAATTTCCCTCCATATACTGTACCTAGCATTTTTCACGAAGTTCAACAGTGACTCGACAGAGTTCTCTGGCTATGGATATTCAATGTTTGTTTCCGTCATGTTGGCTCCCCTGTAGCTCCATGGAGCATTTTATTGGAATATAGCTACACTAATCGATGTCTTGCAATCGGAATAGAAACCTACGCTTCTGAAACTGACAGGTCCTGGGACTGTCGCTGTGTTGTCAACTGGTGATTGTGTTCACAATCGATTGCATTGTTTAAATTCATCTTGTCATCTCCATACGAGATGCTTGTCCTTCGATCTTTCCTCCCCTAAAAATTCTTATCACCTTCGCCATTCTGTTCCTATGTTGAGTTTTCAATTTTCTGCTTACGTTTCGAATTTTGTATGTTCCCATTCGAGTTCCTGGGACAGATTTGGATTTGCGATAATTAAATGCGTTGTGTCCTGTCTGTGGTCTTGTGGATTGATCGACGTCAACATACACAGATAAGTACCTAGCTTCTAGTCTGATTCTCTGCCCTAGTCTGAGAACAACAACATAAAAGGAACAATAGATAAACAGCCAGCATTTCTGTAGGTATGTCCAATGGAATAATAAACCCATGTGACAAGGACTTTGCAGCGTTTCTTTCATGTGAAATAATTGAAATAGCCGAAATAGCTATTTCTGTTCCACAGTTTTGGCCCCCATAACACAAATTAGGTACGCTCCTTTTTTTTCCATATTGTCTTTGATTATTGGTAGTGTCATTTAATCGTCTTGATCCACATGTTGACTCTTTTTCTAGTGTAATTTTCAAATTGATGGTGATTTCAGACGATTTTCCAGGTTTTCGACTCATAAAAAAATCAATTTTGGGAGCTGAACATTCGGTAGAACCTTAATTTTCCACTCTTTGGTCAAAATCGACTTCATATTCGGTCTTGTCCCCAAAAACATGGAAAACGATAGATAACTCAGAAGCTCATGTTACTAACATGTTACTAAAACACAAAAGGTACCTGTTTTGGTTTATTATTCTGTGAGTAATACACCTATGTATTCGCTCAGCAAAAAATTTTTATAACACCCCCTCAAACTTTTTTCTTTTCCGTTTCAAGGTGCGTAGATTCCAAAAACGCTGCAAAGTCCTTGTCACATGGGCTTATTATTCTACTGGAAATACCTACCTACAGAATGCTGGGTGTTCATTTATTGTTGCTTTCATGTAAAATAATTATTGAAATAGCTATTTCTGGTGGTTTCCACCAATTTTGGCCCCCAAAACTTGAATTAGGTACGCTCTTTTTCTTTTTAATTATCTTTGATCGTTGATAGTGCCTTTTAATCGTCTTGATCATCCACGTGTTGACGCTTTTCCTAATGTTATTCTACAAATTGCTAGTGATTTCAGACGATTTCGCAGGTTTTTGACTCATAAAAAAACAATTTTGGGAGCTGAACTACAACCTCAATGTTCCACTCCTTGGTCAAAATCGACTTCATATTCGGCCTTCTCTTCCCCAAAAACATGGAAAACGATACCTCAAAAACTCATTTCACTAACATGTCACTAAAACACAAAAAGTACCCATTTTTATCCACATTTTCACTCATAACACCGCTGGGTATATTCAGATCGGGCTGCAATGTTTCGGGGCACAACTAGGGCCCAAATAGAGCATGTTTGCGAAAGAACGAATTTTTTAGACCGAAAATGAGGCCGGTACACGTGATACGGCGGACGGCTTACGGCGTACGGCGGACGGACATTGCATTTTTGGAATCTACGCACCTTGAGACGGAAAAGAAAAAATTTTGAGGGGGTGTTATAAACATTTTTGCTGAGCGATTACATAGGTGTATTATTCACGGAATAATACACCAAAATGCAATGTCCGTCCGCCGTACGCCGATCGGCGAAAATGTGCGTAAAAAGAACCAAAAATTGCAACCATGTATCATGTTATTAACTCGAAAAGTGAAGGCTAGGTAGAAATCTACTACTTGAAACGTATGTGCTCGTTTCTTCTGACGATGTCTTGTCTACATTAATTTCTTGAGCACCATTCATAGATGATACATGTTAAAACGTGACAACCAAACAAGCGTCATTGTTTACTATCCATTTATAACATTCATTTATATAGTTATAGTATGAAACTAGGAAATAAATACCAAGAACAAATACGAAATAAATTCGTGATAAATCAAGAGCTTTCCAACGAATGGAAAACGATTTTTGTCTGATGAAAATGAAAGAAGTTTCATTTCCCTAGCAACTACTCGGCTGTACGTGAAAACCACTATGCATTGTGCGCGAAAAAATTTGACGCTTAAAATTGACGCTCAAATTTGACGCTCAAATTTGACGCCCAAAATTGACGCGCAAAATCGACTCGCAAAAAATGCTAGTACCCCAGGGCTAAAACATGATACATGTTAAAAAAGGTACTTTTTGTGTTTTAGTAACATGTTAGTAACATGAGCTTTTCTGGCCGTTTTCCATGTTTCTGGGACGAGGAGAGCGAATATAAAGTCGATTTTGACCAGAGTGAAAAATTTAGGTTGTAACGAAGTTTCAGCCTTAAATTTACGTTAAATTTTGGTCTAAAATCGTCGGGCTTCTGCACACAGTTCGGGTCCTAGTTGTGCTCCGAAATACGGCAGCCCGATCGGCATACACCCAGGGGTGATATCGGAGAAAAATGTGTAAAAATAGGGGTTTTCGAGGGATTTTTGAGGTTTTAGTGAACATGAGCTTATGAGGTATCGTTTTCCATGTTTTTAGGACGTGAAGACCGAATATTAGATTGATTTTGACCGAAGAGTGAAGAATTGAGGTTGTAACGAAGGTTAAGCTCCCGAAATTCATTTTTTATTAGTCAAAAACATGGGAAATTGTTTAAATCACCATCAATTTGTATAATAGGTAACACTAGAAGTAGTATCAACAGGTGAATCAATACAATTAAATGGTACTATTAATGATCAAAAATACTCTGATAAAAAAAGCCGAGCCTAATTCGTGTTTTTTGGGACCAAAATTGGTGGAAACCATCAAAAATAGCCATTTCAATAATTGCACATGAAAGAAGCAATAAATGAACAGCCAAAATTTCTGTACGTGTACGTCCGCTTCGATGTTCTCACTCCCGGAATGGCTTATATTCATAGAACTGTTTCATATGTGCATAAACACCCGAATTGATTCACTAAGCAAGAGGTGATCAGACCGACGCAAGCAAATGCCAATTATAGCTTCGTTCGCGGTGTGTTTTTCTGACGGTCAGGGAACCGTCTGAAGCCACTTTCGTGCCAACACGCATGCGCCACCAATACCAACTTTCAAACTCACAATGGACCGGGTAGGTACACCGCGAACGCTTGGGAAGGAAATTAATATGAATGCAACCGCTATGCAACCTGAAAATTCCTAACCTTCCTGATTGTGTCGTGTCGTCGTGGATCTTGATTTTTTCTGCTTTCTGACGTTTGTTTTACAAATCATACCTATTAAGGTTTATTGAAAGGCTGTGACTCGTGCATGTGTGAGAAGTTCATATGTCATCATTGATCAATACTACTTATTTATTTCTTCTTTTTATAACAATAATACTAACGTTCGCCCTATAGGTCACCGTTGATTTCGGCTAATTTATTACTTTTTTCATTTTTCAACTTACTCAAGTCTTATATTACGATTATTCCTATGCTTCTGATGAATGCCTATGCTTCTGTATGTTCCTAGTTGTAATGTAGTTCCTATGTTTTGCTTCGAGTATTCATCTCTTACCAATGTTATGCATTCCTTTATCTCAACTTGTAGGTACTTAGTCGAAGTATTTTTAATAAAAATAAATCGAAATCTCTGTAGTTTTCTTCCTAACTAATCACCTAATGGGATGTTTATCAAATTCGGTGATACCAGTGTACTTTTGTGGAGTAATTGGTGACTGAAGAAATACCTAATCGAAAGTTTGAAGTTCGTTGCTAGGTACCTAACTAATTTTGCTGATAACTGACTACACATTCTTCATGTGCTCATTTTTTGTTAATATAGCTATGTATTCGGTTTCCGCAAGGGTCAATAATCTGATAAAACAGCTGAAATCACCGGAAACGTCTACAAAAAAAGGTAGCATAAACTGTGAGTTCAGCCAGAAAAATACAATTTCAACAATCGAAGATAATTTGTCAAAATTAGGAGTTTAATTCGAGTGGGCCAAAATTGGCAAAAACCAACAATTGCTAGGCCAGTTCTTGGAACACCCACCGTAATCGTAAAATTAGGTAGGTAAGTGGCACTAAGTTTTTCAATTGGGATATTCAACCGACCACCTCATTATTACACACGAAATAAATCTATAGGCAGCAATTTTGTATGTCCATTACAATTTTTTTAAACCCCCTCTAGTTATTTGTGCCAGTAGAATTTGCAGCATTTATCGTTATGGTAGGAAACTTGATTCAGGGACATACAAGTGCTCACTATAAGATCAGTCGTTGAAGGATATGGTGATTGAAATACAAAAGCTTGGGTAGTTATGTAAAGATAATACTATAATATATGAATTCAAGTAGCTAGTAGAGATGCCAATCTTTCCCTAACAGAACGGCCAGTGATGTCTTCTGGGTGAGATTCCATGGATTCATCTTCATCATTTCAGTGCCGTCCTCGGGGAAATCATCGTCCAACGCTGTAAAATGTGGAAATGGTCAGAGTCAGTTGGGGGTTGAATTTCTATACCTACACATCAGCAAGGCATTATAATATAATAGTACTCTATAACTATAATATTATAGTACTAATAATAGTACGCTTTCGGAATTAGAACAGGATCTTCGTTTTGTACACAGGTTGTATCAGGTAAGTAGGTAAGAGATGCAGGCACGATGCGAAAAGTAGAGGTTGACAAAAGTAAACAACTTACTTGATAATGGTAAGAGGAAGAGGCACCATACCGTCGAGCAAACTCTTCGGCTATTGGCCTGCTCACACGAAAATGAACAAAAAAAGTTTCCTCGTCGTATACAGGAAAAACTTCTTCCAGATAGTTTTCATTTTTTTTCACTGGATGGAGTAATTCCAAATCATCTTCCGATGACACCTCCATAGGAGTGATCGACCCCTCATCACTCGATGAACTCATGGCGAGAAGTACCAAAACGCAAGTGAGAGAAGTGGGTAGGGTTATTAGAACGAACGCACAGAACGAATACAACGACGAACGACGGTGCGATGAGAAATGATTTGATTGGCTTAAGCGGGCGAGTGGGGGGGTAGTGGGGGGCGAGCAGTCAGAAAGGAGTACATCGGAAAATCCGCGGACTGATCTGACGGTCTTGGAACTGTCTTCGAACCGCCAGAAAAACACCGCGAACAGCATCCTATGGATGCTATACATATATGTCGGTGGGCTTTGATGCAGTACATTAAGGTATTTATGTTTGATTTTTTGCCAATAAATATATTAAATATTATACAGTCCGAGACCAGTCCGCAAGACCACCGCGAACGCCAAATGATGGATCTGACGGTTTGAAGACAGTCAGATGGCCACCGCGAACAAACCTTATGTCCCCCAGATACCACCGTCACACATAATGATTTATACACTAGACAATTTCCGTGGGTAGGTCCAGCCCTACAGCAGTCACCGCTCCTAACCAAGATTAACATCAACAGGAAAATTTAAAAAACTGGTTCTAGAATATTTTGAGCTTGAAAATAACGAAATTATTATTATAAACAACTTTAAATTAGGATAACACGAATCAGCTGTCGCACCTATTTTCTGAATTGAATAATACTGAATATAAACTAAGTGTATTTACTAACTGCTTAGGAAATAGGAATAACCTATAAATATTCCTGAAAGTTTTTGATCTATGTTCTCCTAACACTTAGCGGTGTGCTTTGTCAAAGAAACTGCGGATACATACATACGAAGACATAAACAGCAGTCGAAGGACGACCCCGGATGGGTCACTGACCTTAGTCTCATAAGCCACTATAAGTTTAGAATTTCTATTATACAGACTTTCTAAAACTCATGTGTTTTATAAAAGTGTTGTTGAATAACAAAAATTGAAAATTTTGAATAGGAGGTTATTAATAGTGGTACAATCATTCTCATATCATTATACCCAGTATAAGAGAAGGTTTCTGCCGTTCCTTGCGTAATTTGCGGTTGTTTGGTACGTAACCAAAACTAGTCAAGAGCCCAATACAGCTCTGATTTTTTGATTTTGAACTCGCAAAGCGATTGGTTCGTATCTAACACCGATGATCAGGGTTGGGATGAATTTGCAATTAGTCTCGACATCCTAAGTTCGGAATTTGGAAGTGTTGCAGGAAAAACGTTCCACAGAAACTGAAATGTATAATCGAAGTGGAATGAAGTGGGGCAAGGAGATCCAGAATTCTTACGTAGTCTTCTCTTTACTCAACTAACTTGAACTTAAGGTGAAGGGTAGCATATAAATAAGGAAGAATGTTGTAGATCTGTTGAATAATTTATATTCAAATCCGTTCCAAGGACCATGAAGTAGGTACCAAGGTACTCTGTGAAACCAAAAGACGCTTCAAATACAGGGAGGTTGGATGAAAATTACCTCCCTAGTTCAATCCACAGCCACCATAGCGATGATCCGATTCCATTTAGAACATGGAAAATCCCGAGTTTCGTTGTGCGAAGGGATTATTAGGGTAAAGTGGTATTATTACGGTACTCCTTTTGGTTTATTATTCTGTGAATAATACACCTAGGTATGTATTCGCTCAGCAAAAAATTTTTATCACACCCCCTCAAAATATTTTTCTTTTCCGTTTCAACGTGCGTAGATTCAAAAAAATAATGCAATGTCCGTCCGCCGTACGCCGTACGCCGTGTACCGGCTTCATTTTAGGTCTAAAAAAGTCGTTCTTTCGCACACATGCTTCATTTGGGCCCTAGTTGTGTCCCGAAACTTTTCAGCCCGATCGGAATATACCCAGGAATGTTATGAGTGAAAATGTGTGTAAAAATAGGTATTTTTTGTGTTTTAGTAACATGTTAGTAAAATGACCTTTTGAGGTATCGTTTTCCATGTTTCTGGGGACGAGAAGACCGAATATGAATTCGATTTTGACCAAAGAGTGTAAAATCGAGGTTCTACCAAATGATCAGCACCCAAAATTGATTTTTTATGAGTCAAAAACCTGGGAAATTGTCTGAAATCACCATCAATTTGTATAATAACACTGGAAGTAGTATCAAAACGTGGATCAAGACGATTAAATGGCACTACCAACGATCAAAGATAATTTGAAAACAAAAAAAAAAACAAAAAAAAGGAGCGTACCTAATTCGTGTTTTAGGGGCCAAAAATGGTGGAAACCATCAGAAATAGCTATTTCAATTATTTCACATGAAATAAACAATAACTGAACAGCCAACATTTCTGTACGTATGTCCAATAGAATAATAAACCCATGTGACAAGGACTTTGCAGCGTTTTTTTTTAAAGTTTTTGGACCTCTCGAAGGCCAAGATTACGTACACTCATGCCCCTACCAGAATCTCGGGTCAAAGTGTCCAGAAATTCGTTTACAAGGCAAACATAAAACATATCCCAAAACTCGGCGCAGAATGTGTTTTAGCTCATGCGTTTCACATAAACCTTTTTCGACTGATATATTGACTGCTCATAGGTTACACCAGGTTACACGATCCTTAGTTCCGTATCATCGGTACTTATATAAAGCTTGCAATCGTGTTCACAATATAAATTATTGAGAATGATCACCTGTGTGTAAACAATTATCATTTAAACAATGACGCTCATACCGCAGCTTGTCGGCCACGCACTCCGCATTGGTTAACGTAATATGGTTAGGTAAATCGAGAGCTATCCAACGAGTGGTGAACGATTTTTTTACGATGATAACTGGCGAAGTTAAAGTTCCGTAGCAACGAATCGGTTGTACGTGAAAATCATTAGAAATTTTTCATAACAGCGTCCCAGATTTCGTTACGAAATTTCGATACCTTTTTTGGCTAGTTAGTCCATGGCTAAAACACATTCTGTGTTAAAAGTTATTTTCCACTTTCCCGAATCAGTTTGCCTAATATGTCTGGTTATAAATATGGCCGTACTGCCATATTGCACTGAGAAAAAACGTCGGTTAAAGTTTCAGAATTTGAACGGTTAGTGCAAAAAAACGGTCAGATTTCGTGTAGTAACCGTATATACGTTAACAGAACGAGACGGCTAACGTCTAACGTCTAAAATGCAGCCCCCGGCACTGGTTTGACCGTTAAATACGGTTGGATGAGTCGGTAAATGCATTAACCGCGTTTTTGGAGACGGTCATTGATGAAATCTTTCCCGACAAAATGGTTTAGCGTATAGGTTAGGAATTTTTACTCGTTTTATAGTCGTTTGTTCAGCAACCTAACCGTCTTATATAACGGAAATATGGTATTTATCCGTATACCAGTACGGTTAGTGCATCTGAAAATCTGTAACAGTATAGTACACGGACGGTTCAGGCAGTGTATTACGGTGGATGAGCCTGCATTGACAGTCTAGTGAAGGCGGTTGGCGGCGCCTTTAACCGTCCATGACGGTTACTACCAGTAACGAATTCCGTTGTAACCGTTTTTGTCGGTCGATAGTTGTTGCAACCGCCTAACTGACACTGTCAAAGTAATTTCATTAACCGTCTTGTAAATTTGAAATAACAGTCTTCGTATCGGTCAAAGAAACATTAGTTGTTTACGACGGTCAATGAATGTTCCAACCGCCTACCTAACACTGTCAAATTAATTTCCTTAACCGCCTTGTACCATTTGAAACAGCAGTGTTGGAATCGGTTGCATGGTCCATGTTTAAAGGAGATACCCAGCCCAAGGCTTACGATCTCCCCCCTGCTGCAAGCAGACAGGGAAAGCAGCTACCGTACATGTGGAATGAAAAAGAAAAACGGAGTTATTGAAAAATAGTCTATTTCCACTAATACACGAAAAACGCAAAAAAACACTGTTATACCGGTTTCGGTGATCAAACCATCGTCAGTAACACACAATAACTGGTTATTGTGTGTTACTGACGATGGTTTGATCACCGAAACCGGTATAACAGTGTTTTTTTGCGTTTTTCGTGTATTAGTGGAAATAGACTATTTTTCAATAACTCCGTTTTTCTTTGAAATGGGTTTCCACGATTTCGTCGCGAGTGATTTAGTTCGTATGTGGAATGATGTTAGAATGGCAAGTGAGCCCTCCGGTTAACTGACTTTCGTCTTCTGCCGGAGGGCCCCGCCTAACACCGGGAGGAGTAAGGTTATAGGTGCAGTGTTTGCTTCACACTTTACGTCGACAGTTATGGTTGGCGTCGACATTTGAGAAATAAGCATCCTGATCCAGTGGTTCCAGCATCCCCCTCTTGTAGCTCGCCAATCCAGCACCTGCATACGTCCACCTTTTGTAGCCCATCTTCCTCACTGTCTCCACATGGCCGTAGCTCCAGGAGCGTTGATGAGGTCAGACGACAAATTTTCACTCCACCACCCATTGCTCAATCACTGCCATTGCCCCCTCACTGTTTTGTCCCCCAGTTGGTAAAGGGACTGGCGATCCCTCACGGTCACAGTTCTGAGTACATGACCACTGTTTTCGCTAGTGCCTTCAGCTCCCTGCACGCCGACGCGGGGGTAACTAGTAAACTTGTTCAAAAATTTGCTGATATTTTATACTCTATACTAACAGAGGGGATAGATCAAACCACTGATTGTACACTTTTCTCTCATTTGAGGTTCAATGGCGAATTGTGTGAGCACCTACTGTCGGGTATGGAGGATTTGAAACATTCGTTACGGAAAGGCTTCAGGTCATTCAAAACCATTCATTTGAGGGAAAAATACTTCAGTAAACTTGGCACGTACATCGAGCCACTTACCATAAAATTGGGTCCCTTAATAACTGTAACCGGTCGTCATCCTCCCACTAGTACAACTTCCACTGCTCAGTTGGTGCCTCTGATTAAAACTCTGACAAGAATTTTCAGCATTCCAGGGTTGTTGGAAGAGGTTGACTCATTTATCAGTTCCACCTCAATGGATGTTGATCTCACCAATGTCATTCACAGCCAAGCGTGGAAGGATACGGTGGTCGACCTTGGTGTACCACACACTTCCACAGTATTGCCCCTCTTTTTGTACTTTGACGAATTTGAGACTGGGAATCCGCTGGGGAGTCACTCGGGTATCCACAAGCTCGGGGCAGTATACATTTCAATCCCTTGCTTACCCCCTAGAATGTCGTCCCAACTATCATACATTTTTCTTCAGTACTTGTTTCACGCAGGTGACCGTTCAACTTTTGGCAATGGCATCACTTTCGCCGCCGTCATCAACCAGTTGAACCTTTTAGTAACTCAGGGAATTGATGTCAAGACCAAATATTACGATGGGAACATAAGATTTGGAGTAGCCGCAATAGTGGGGGACAATTTGGGCCTGCATGGCATGCTTGGCTTCGCAGAAGGGTTTACAGCCAACTACCCTTGTGGGATATGTAGGGCAAATAAGGAACAATGTGGGCAAATGCTTGTTGAGGATGAAAGTTTGCTTAGGGACACAGACAATTACGAACGGGACGTACGTGCTCGCAATCTAAAAAGAACTGGAGTGCGCCAAAAATGCGTTTGGCTGAATGCGAGGGGTTTCAATTTATTCAGGAATGTAGGCGTTGATGCAATGCATGACGTATACGAGGGAGTCGCTAAATACGTCATTACCCTTGTTGTCAACCGTCTTATCAACGAAGGGGCTTTCCCGCTCAGTTACCTCAACAGCCGCATTGTCGAATTCAATTATGGTCCAAATTCTGATAACAAACCTCCCCCACTTACATTTGAACAGCAGAGTGTCAAAGTGAGAATGAGTTCAGCAGAATGCAGCCGCTTCCTCGCCTACTTCGGGCTACTGATTGGTCACAAAGTACCTTATGTAGATTTGGATGATGATCACCTCAGCTCCTCTCAGAAGGCTTTCAAACACTGTACATATTATTACGAAAAGTTGAAGAGCTTATTATGGCCAGGCATGTAAGCGAGGGAACGATAGTCATTTTGCGGAATTTTGTTTCTGATTTGAACGAATTGTACCTCCAACTGAGTGGCACTCCCCTCCAACCTAAATTCCATCACCTTGTCCACTATCCGACCATGCTTCTGAAATTTGGTCCCGTCAGCCAGTTGTGGTCGATGAGATTTGAAGCTAAACATAAAGTGGGGAAGAAGGCTGCAAGAGCTAGCGCTAGTAGGGTTAACATTACAAAACTGTGGCCAAAAAAATTCAACTTGAGCTTAATGAAATGTTTGTGCAAAACACATTGAGGCCGCCTATTTTCACTACGTCTGTGGGTAACTGTCCAGACGTCAATTGCTGTTCAACTTCAACAGCAGCTCCCCAATATTCCCACCCCACCACTATTTACCTCGCACTCCTTTGTCATCTCACCCAATAACGTCACTTATCGGCGACAAGACGTCATTCAACTGCATTTTGACTCTGAGGGCATGTATCCGCTTTTTGCTCAAATCCAAGAGCTGTATTATGAGAAAATGCCTGGGGAATGCTATGCCGCTTACCAACTTTTTGAAACTGAGTACTTCGACAACCATTTCTTTGCTTACAATGTCAGCAGAACTCGAAAAAGGGGTTACGTTGCTTTGAGGAATTTGTTCCACGTATTGCCTAACACACTGAGTTATACAGCAAAACTTATGATCGTTTCGAGGAATTTCATAGTATAATAATATAACTGCTGTACTGGACAAATGGTTTTAATTGTCAGTAATTATTACTATAGGCGCTTGTAGCATTCCGTTTTTCGCACATGCTCTTTTTTTTGTACACCACAGTTACGCCTTTTTTTGGTACACATGCCGTGTGCGAATTGTTACATAGTATTATTCTAATGACTCATGTTAGGAGGTATTTTTGAATATCCGTATTACCGCATTTCAGCTGGCGTTATGAAATTTAAGTTTATTAAGACTAAGAAATTAAAATAAGACGATATAACAATTCGTACTGCTGTACAAAAAAACGCATGTATAATGGATCTTATGATCAGTATTTAAAAAATTAGTACGAATACAAGTAAATTTGACATGTAATTACTCAAATTTAAACTTAAATTTCACTTGTCAAATTTTACTCGTATTCGTACTGATTTTTTAAATACTGATCATAAGATCCATTATACATGCGTTTTTTTGTAAAGCAGTACGAATAGTTATATCGTCATATTTTAATTTCTTAGTCTTAATTAAGTAGTCTTAATCAAGATGAATGAATTTTGAAATTTATTGCGTCATTTACAGTCACATCGTCTTTATTTTTGAAAGACTAATATTTAAAACATATAATATTTTGTGTACTCTATAATGTAAATATCACGTACACTCATTATGAAATGACATGTACAGCTCGCGTTATGAAATTTAAGTTTAAATTTGAGTAATTACATGTCAAATTTTACTTGTATTTGTACTAATTTTTTAAATACTGATCATAAGATCCATTATACATGCGTTTTTTTGTACAGCAGTACGAATTGTTATATCGTCTTATTTTAATTTCTTAGTCTTAATTAAGTAGTCTTAATCAAAATGTCATTTACAATACCTATTTATTTTCATAATATTCAAATATCCTCACTGTGTACCATGTACACTCACCTCTTATGTACATTTCATTGAATAAACTGCTATTGTTCTTATAACTTGTGTTACTCGCTTAACAAAACCTCAATCACAGGTCAGTTTAATCAGCTAGGACAGAATTTAGCAGCAGAAGCAATTTAAAAGCCACGGATACTGCTACATCCTGCCCTAGCAGTACCTATTGATTGACCCTATTGAGGTCAGTTGAAGTGTGGTTTCACAGTATGCAGGGGTATGCAGTATGTAGCAGTAACCGCCTCCGTTATTGCTAATGTATGTTTTAGCAGCATCGGAGGCGGTTACTGTAACCGCTTACTGCAACCGCCTCCAATACTGTTGGAGCACATTTTAACCGACTTCATACGGTCGATGAATACTGCTAGGCGGTCACTGCAACCGCCTCCAAACGGTTACTTTTACAGTATCAAGGTAGGTTTGACAGTATGGTAGGCGGTCAATGCAACCTAGACGGTTACTTCAACCTTATCAAGCTAGGTTTGACAGTATGGTAGGCGGTCAATGCAACCGCCTCCAAACAGTTACTTCAACCGTATCAAGCTATGGTAGGCGGTCAATGCAACCGACTCCAGACGGTTACTTCAACCGTATCAAGCTAGGTTTGACAGTGTGGTAGGCGGTCAATGCAACCGACTCTAGACGGTTACTTCAACCGTTTAACAGTATCGGAGGCGGTCACTGCAACCGCCTCCAAACGGTTACTTAAATATCGTAGGCGGTTACTGCAACCGCCTCCAAACGGTTACTTAAATATCGTAGGCGGTCACTGCAACCGCCTCAAAACGGTTACTGCAACCGCCCCGCACACTGTCAAACCATGCTTTAGCAGTATCAGAGGCGGTTGCAGTAGCCGTCTCCGATTCTCCGATACTGTTGGATCATGTGCTTTAACCGACTAAAAGGCGGTTGCTAATTTTTAACCGTCTCAATGCAACAACCGTCTTCAGCAGTAACCGTAGCGTCATTAGGGGCGGTTATGCATTAACCGTCTTTTGGGGGGCGGCAAATGCAGTAACCGTCTTTTTCGAGACGGTCAACGTTAACCGTATACACACGGTTGCTAATGTTTAGCCGTGTGATACGGTTGGATTTGACCGTCTTTTTGGCTAAAATTTCTCTCAGTGATGCCACCGCTTCCCTTCCAATAGGTACATACCAATGTATTGAGAGGCTCTATTTCCCTTCAAATTAAGAGGTTAGTTTGTTACCTACTCCTTACCTATGTGAAGTTGAATATCTCATGATTTCTGTGGACAGCAGGAGTCATCTGTTACCTATACCTACCAGCAGGCTAAACTTTGGCCACTGCCAAACTAAGAAGCTGATGTTGATAAGCAATTGCGCATGAGTATGTTCGTATGTTACTAGCACAGTCCATATGTATTGAGCGAAAATAAATCTACTTCTATCAGTGGATGGTATACTACCGTACATGTAGCAGAGGTTTTGTTGATTATGTACGCGAGGTCAATGTCACGCAGTTTTATAATCACACAATTGGAGTGATAGAAATCGCGAATAATAAATAATATTATTATCACAGTAGACGAGTTATCTCTACTGGAATCTGGACTCCATAGGTCGTTTTCTGAGTGAACTTGATTTTACCGTGCAGGTAGGTATTCGAATTGAGGCACGTGTGAGTAATCGAGGAACGCACAAGCTGAATCAAACAGGATGTGCCCCCACCTTCACCACTCTCATTACTGCATGCTTGCGTAATCATCTCCCTTCTTAATCACTCGCGTCCATTGTTTTCAATCTGCAAGCGCAAACTTCCAAATATTTGATTCGCGAAGTACAATCACTAAATAACGAATCAGCTGAAGAAGTAAGTACCGAATAAAGCACCCAGAACTTGAAGCAGAGCATGATATAAAAATGAGGGGAGACGCGAAAAAACCAACAAAAAAACCAGGTGGAGTGATTACCTATGACGTAGGATCAAGGTCGGGCTACGAGGTTCTGCACCGGCATCTTACCACTGACTTTTTTGATAAATCTACGAGTATAAAATATATAGTATCTAGTTTTTTATGCGGACCTATGCTGAATGGCCCGCACATTCCACCGGAGAATATAGTTTGCTACATTGTAGCGTGTATATATATATATATATATATATATAGTCTCAAACAGACAAATTACCTATCGAGGTAGGCATTATTAACATCCCCCCCCTCTCACTCAACAACTTTCGTTCAGATTTATTACCTACTTTAATGATCATAATTGAATGTAGGTATAGCTTTTTGTGCAGCGACGCCGGAAACCGTGTCCCAAAATACACAACAGCTATTTTTGGTGCCATGACAGTACCAGAGAGCGTCATCACGGAGCCCTCGCTAGCGCCGAAATTGCAAATTATGCTAGCTGATGGTTGTGTCTCTGCTCGTTGGACCGGCAGAATTTTCTTCAGATATGATTTTACGGAGCCGCGACTTTGATGGTGTGGGGAAACCCCCCCAACAAATTTGAAGATTTTTCGATTCACGGTATGTAGAATCCGAAAATGGAATAAAAAACGCTGCAAAGTCCTTGTCACATGGGTTTATTATTCTATTGGACATACCTACAGAGATGTTGGCTGTTTATTTATTGTTTCGTTCATATAAAATAATTGAAATAGCTTTGGTGGTTTCCACCAATTTTGGCCCCAAAACAGAAATAAGGTAAGTACGCTCCTTTTTTTTAAATAAATTATCTCTGATCATTGATAGTACCATTTAATCGTCTTGATCCACCTGTTGATACTTTTTCCAGTGTTATTCTACAAATTGATGGTGATTTCAGACGATTTCCCAGGTTTTTGACTCATAAAAAATCAATTTCGGGAGCTGAACATCTGGTAGAACCTCAATTTTCTATTCTTTGGTCAAAATCGACTTCATATTCGGTCTTCTCGTCCCCAAAAACATGAAAAACGATACCTTAAAAGCTCATGTTACCAACATGTTGCTAAAACGCAAAAAGTACCTATTTTTACACACATTTTCACTCAGAACACCCCTGATTATATTCCGATCGGGCTGAAAAGTTTCGGGACACAACTAGGGCCCAAATGGAGCATGTGTGTGAAAGAACGATTTTTTTAGACCGAAAATGAAGCCTGTACACGAGATACGTTGGACGGCAGACAGACATTGCATTTTTGGAATCTACGCACCTTGAAACGGAAAAGAAAAAATTTTGAGGGGGTGTCATAAAAATTTTTTGCTGAGCGAATACATAAACCAAACTGGAATTCTATAATAAACCAAATAAACTGGAATTCTAATACCAAATAAACTGGAATTCTAATACCAAATAAACCAAATAAACTGGAATTCTATAATAAATAAAATAAACTGAAATTCTATAATAAACCAAATAAACCAAAATGGAATTCTATGAGTCTAGTTGGGAGGCGAAGCTCGGCGTTTCTGTCAGTCATCGCTAAGGGGTGAAAAATAGGGGTTGCGATTTCCAGGGAGTCGTTAACTCGCTTTTGGTTTATTATTCTGTGAATAATACACCTATCTATTCGCTCAGCAAAAAATTGTTATAACACCCCCTCAAAATTTTTTCTTTTCCGTTTCAAGGTGCGTAGATTCCAAAAATGCACTGTCCGTCCGCCGTACGCCGTCCGCCGTATCACGTGTACAGGCTTCATTTTTGGTCTAAAAAATTCTTTCTTTCGCACACATGCTCCATTTGGGCTCTATTTGTGTCCCGAAACTTTTCAGCCCGATCGGAATAAAGCCAGGGGTGTTATGAGTGAAAATGTGTGTAAAAATAGGTACTTTTTGTGTTTTAGCAACGTGTTAGTAAAATGAGCTTTTGAGGTATCGTTTTTCATGATTTTGGGGACGAGAAGACCGAATATGAAGTCGATTTTGACCAAAGAGTAGAAAATTGAGGTTGTACCAGATGTTCAGCTCCCAAAATTGATTTTATATAAGTCATAAACCTGGAAAATCGTTTGAAATCACCATCAATTTGTAGAATAACACTAGGAAAAGTATCAAGAGGTGGATCAAGACGATTAAATGGTAGGTACTATCAATGATCGAAGATAATTTGAAAAAAAAAAAAAAAAAAGGAGCGTACCTAATTCGTGTTTTGGGGGCCAAAATTGGTGGAAACCACCAGAAATAGCTATTTAAATTATTTTATATGAAAGAAACAATAAATAAACAGCCAACTTTTCTGTAGGTATGTCCAATAGAATAATAAACCCATGTGACAAGGACTTTGCAGCGTTTTTTTAACATTTTTAACTTGATCTCGAATTTGAGAATTTTTTGAGACCACCCGGAGCATTGTACGTCCAGCCGCGAACTAAATAATTCGCGATGAAGTCGTGGAAACCCATTTCAATGAATAAAAACGCAGCTATGAAACTTTGTTTATTCCCAATAATACACGAAAAATACACAGTTATACAGTAACTATTACTGTTTGTTACTGAAGATGGTTTGATCACCGAAACCGATGATGGTTTGATCACCGAAACCGGTAGAACAGCGTATTTTTCGCGTATTAGTGGAAACCGACAACCTTTCAATAACTCCGTTTTGGTTTATTATTCTGTGAATAATACACCTATGTATTCGCTCAGCAAAAAATTTTTATAACACCCCCTCAAAATTTTTTCTTTCGCGTTTCAAGGTGCGTAGATTCCAAAAACGCTGGAAAGTCCTTGTCACATGGGTTTATTATTCTACTGGACATACCTACAAAAATTTTGGCTGTTCATTTATTGTTTATTTCAGGTGAAATAATTGAAATAGCTATTTCTTATGGTTTTCATTCATTTTGGCCCCTAAAACACAAATTAGGTACGCTCTTTTTTTTCAATTCATCTTTGATCATTGGTAGTGCCATTTAATCGTCTTGATCCATGTGTTGATACTACTTACAGTGTTATTATACAAATTGATGGTGATTTCAGACGATTTCCCAGGTTTTTGACTCATAAAAATCAATTTTGGGTGCTGAACATTTGGTAGAACCTCGATTTTCCACTCTTTGGTCAAAATAGACTTCATATTCGGTCTTCTAGTCCCCAAGAACATGGATAACGATAACCCAAAAGCTCATATTACTAACATGTTACTAAAACACAAAAAGTACCTATTTTTGTGCACATTTTCACTCATAACATTCCTGGGTATATTCCGATCGGGCTGAAAAGTTTCGGGACACAACTAGGGCCCAAATGGAGCATGTGTGCGAAAGAACGATTTTTTTAGACCGAAAATGAAGCCTGTACACGTGATACGGCGGACGGCGTACGGCGGACGGCGGACGGCGTACGGCGGACGGACATTACATTTTTGGAATCTACGTACCTTGAAACGGAAAAGAAAAAATTTTGAGGGGGTGTTATAAAAATTTTTTGCTGAGCGATTACATAGGTGTATTATTCACAGAATAATAAACCAAAATGCAATGTCCGCCGTATCACGTGTACAGGCTTCATTTTCGGTCTAAAAAAGGCGTTCTTTCGCACACATGCTCCATTTGGGCCCTAGTTGTGTCCCGAAACTTTTCAACCCGATCGGAATATACCCAGGGGAGTTATGAGTGAAAATGTGTATAAAAATAGGTACTTTTTGTGTTTCAGTAACATGTTAGTAAAATGAGCTTTTGAGGTATCGTTTTTCATGTTTTTGGGGACGAGAAGACCGAATATGAAGTCGATTTTGACCAAGGAGTGGAAATTTGAGGTTGCATCAGATGTTCAGCTCCCAAAATTGAATTTTTATGAGTCAAAAACCTGGGAAATCGTCTGAAATCACCATCAATTTGTAGAATAACACTAGGAAAAGTGTCAAAACGTGGATCAAGACGATTAAATGGCACTACCAGTGATCAAAGATAATTTGAAAAAAAAGGAGCGTACCTAATTCAAGTTTTGGGGGTCAAAATTGGTGGAAACCACCAGAAATAGCTATTTCAATTATTTTACATGAAATATACAATAAATGAACAGTCAACATTTCTGTACGTATGTCCAGTAGAATAATAAACCCATGTGACAAGGACTTTGCAGCGTTTTTATTCTTTGTACGCCCAGCCGTTCTTCAAAGTAAGGCCATGATGTTTGCACCGAAAAGCTTCGTCAGCATGAGTGTGAATATTACGGTATGCATCAAGCCCAGATAAATATCATTGCTAGGGAAAATCTGATTAGAGTCACGCATGGTTTTATTAATGAAACCGAGTTTGATGTTCCGTGATATTATTTCATTTGAAGAAAGACGGTTATTTTGGATTCTGTTGGTAGCTGGTACTTCTACCTATATGTAGTTGATAGGTACAAGTTTTCTTGTTCTCGGCCAAATGAATCATCCAAATTAGTTAACATTTCGGTTTATGTCAAGGGCACACCCTCGTCTGGCTTTGTTACTCGATTCAGAGCTTTCTTGGGAGAAGCACGAGGGTAGGTACTGACCTTAGAAAACAGTGATCTGCGCAGAAGGGGCATCTAGTTTACATATCTATGTTCATTTATTCTACAAATTTAGCACAATACATACCAGATAGTTCATTCCGTGATCGAAAAGTAAAACTGAACAGATGACTACGAAATCTAAATCATGGTTATCATCGTTGAAACACGAAGTCGTTAACAAAACTGATACAATTTGAAAAATTGAATAGCAAAATGAAACATTATAGGTTGCTGCATTCCAGAAATTAAAGGGAGGATACTACTTCAATACCGAGATGAAACGGAATGAATGATGACAGCTGACGAGATAAGTGGAAGCAAGAGATGAGACACGGCATTTGAATGGTACGATCTCTAACGTCAAATGTTTGGTTATATTGTTATGATGGACGTCTCTGGGTCTACCTGTAACTCACCTACGCAAATAATGTTCAAATATTTATCGCTCTCCAATACTCAGTACAAACACCAAACAGGTCCTTTTCACACATACCAGCTATCTACGTCGCTACTAGCGATTTGTAATTTTCACCGATGACCTGTAGACTACTGCTTTATAGGGAGAAAGTCAGAAGGAAATTCCAACTTATTTGTGTAATATGTTGTTGGTTTAGATATTACCAACAATGATTATGTTTTCAGTTTTTGTAAATACCTAGTTCTTTCTTGACCAAAGAAAATCCGGAGTTGAAAAACGTCTGCAAATCTTTTGGCATGACTCGAAAGGCCTAAATGCCACTAATAAAATTTATATGATACTGATATCCGAGAAACATGAACCTTCTAATTTCCAGGTAGGTACTCTAAAGGACACTAAACGACTAAGTATACTAACTTCTAGAATGAAGAGGGCACATGCCACCTCCAAGGAAAAACCAGCTAACCTTCCGATTTTGATAAAGCGATACCTACTCATCTGGCATAGGTACCTCATGCCCAGTAGCGGTGCACGGGCTTTGAAAACGGTGGAGCTCCAAACCAGAACACAAAACCAACAGATTTGTCTACAAAACACCCCAAGGCAACAAAACCCTTCCCTTATTTACTGATAGTGATAGGTATTCAGCAACGCTTATCTCTTTTAATCAACACTCTATCGTCGTACAAAAACGTCCACAACTTCTACTGTAAATAAGCCACCGAATCCATGTGTTATAAAATTAAACATTCGAAACATTTGATTCATGTGTTATTATAGTAAACTAAAATATAACAAAACAATGACCCGTAGGTCATTGACTTGAAGCTAGGTATGTATCACATATGTACCTACCACGAATACAAATCTGTCATCAAAACCGGGCAGAACGCAAAACGCACACAATTTTACGCAAAAAATTAAAAACTGAACTCTAACACAACAGAGAAAGCGAAAATAATTCAGGAAACAACAAAAACAAATCAGAAGACGAAGAAGCATCTCGTATCGAGATGACAAATTGATTCGAAGGGATCGAATCAATTGTGAAAACGAACGATTTTGGAGTAGGAATCAGATTTTAGGAACAGGGCCCAAAGTGGGCGTGGCTAACAACATTTTTACGACTGAGCATGCACGGATGGGCCACTTTTCTCAGTTGCCATGGCGACACTAGGTCCCAGGACCCAGAACCTACCTGCCAGTTTCAGGAGCCTAGGTTTCGATTTCGATTGCCATCGATTACTGTCGCTTTATTCCGATAACATGCTTGGAGCCCACCATGGATACTCTACTAGAATACTGAACATCCATAGAATTTCCATTCCATAGCCAGAGAAATCTGGCGAGTCGCTGTTAAACTTTTGAAAAATGCTAGGTACAGGGTACAGAGGGAAATTCAAATGCCAACTGAACAATAGAGTTTTTTTACTCCTAGTGTTTTTGGGTACCAGGGCAGTGGCCCAAGTGGCCTTGTGGACGCTTGCTTCTGCTCATGCCTTTAACTGACCAACAAAGTTGTGGATACGGGACCATCTGCGATCCAACCCGCGTGTACCCTAAGAATTTCAGCTCTCTATGACTATTTACCGCTTAGTTAGAAGCGCTTCAAAGAAACGTGCAACATTTCATGTTCGCGCATGCGCAGACAAAAGTTACAGTATGATTCCAATGAAATTCATAAGGAACTATCAGGCACTGTTCCTGATCGGCCCTACAAGTTTGAAATTATTTCAACGATATTTAAGGTAGTTATGGGAGTTTCAAGTAATTCATGTTTGCGCATGCGCAGACGAAACGATCTCCTCGATTTTTAAACGGGACCATCTGCGATCCAGCCCGCGTGTACCCTCAGAATTGAAGCTCTCTCTACGACTATTTTTCGCGCAGTTAGAAGCTTTACATCGAAGTGGCAAGTGGTCAACATTTCACGTTCGCGCACGCGCAGACGGAAGTTACAGTACAACTTGAAAGAAATAACATGGAACTATCAAAGTATTATTCCTGATCGACCTTCCAAATTTGATCATGTCGACGACATTTAAGGTAGTTCTGGGCGTTGCGAGTATTTCACGTTTGCGCCAGCGCAGACGGAAGTTACAGTACTTTTTTAATAATTTCAGTATGGGACCATCTGTGACCCAACCCGCACCAACCTTCCGAATTTCAGCCCACTTGGGCCATCATTTCGGGTAGTTATGGGCGTTACAAGGAATTGACCACATACAGACACGGAACAAAAAATGTTCCTTGATGTCTGCAACGAATAATGGCAGTGGAAATTTCCATTTTGGAGGTCATAAATTTTTGTTTACTCAATCACGAATCCAAGGCTCCCTTACCTCTCAGTAGTGACAAAGCAATAAACAATGACAGCGGGCTGGTGGAGTCGATCAAACAAAAACGCTGCAAAGTCCTTGTCACTTGGGTTTATTATTCTATAGGACATACCTAACTACAGAAAGTTGCTGTTCATTCATTTTTCCTTTCATGCGCAATAATTGAAATAGCTATTTTTGACAATTTCCACCAATTTTGGTCCCCCAAAAACATGAATTAGTTCCTCTCTTTTTGTTAACTATTCTGTGAATAATACACAGGTGTGTATTTGTTCAGCAAAAATGTATAACACACCTTCACAATTTTTTTTATTACGTTTCAAGGAGCGTAGATTCCAAAAATGGAATGTCCGTCCGCCGAATCATACATATCTAATTTATTTCCGGTCTAAAAAATTCGTTTTTTCGCACACAGGCTCTATTTGGACCCTAGTTGTGTCCGGAAACTTTGCAGCTCGATCAGAATATACACTAGGGTGTTATGGGTGAAAAATGGGTGTAAAAATAGGGTTCCAAAGAGTGGAAAATTGAGGTTCTTAACCAAGTTTCAGCCTGAAATTTACGTTAAATTTTGGTCCAAAATCGTTGTTCTTCCGCACACAGTTTGGGTCCCCATTTAAGTTCAGGTCCTAAAATTCATTTTTTATGAGTCAAAAACATGGAAAATTATCTTGAATCACCATAAATTTGTATAACAACACGAGAAGCCGTATCAACAGGTGAATCAAGATAATTAAATGGGGCTATCAATGATCAAAGATAATTTATTTATATATTTTTAAAAAAAGGACCACAATTCGTGTTTTGGGGGACAAAATTGGTGGAAGCCATGAAAAATAGATATTTCAATTATTGCACATGAAAGAAATACATGAACAGCCAACATTTTTGTAGGTATATCCAATAGAATAATAAACCCATGCGACAAGCACTTTGCTGCGTTTTTTCTTTCCTCTTCAATCGACGACGGTGCAACAATAAAGCAAGGAGTTGCTTGTTCCCTGTTCATTTTAAACAATATATTATATTCAACGCTTCACTCGATGATTCCACTGCCTGCGTGGCTTCCAGTGCCCAGACGCTCGTTTACCGGCGACGGAGGTTTTTCTGCCCTGTGTGTAAAGCACTAGATTTCTAGGAGCGGCAACGGTAAATAATCCGCGGCGGAAAGAACGCCGTGTGCGTCACCGGCCTAGGGGTGAAAGTAGGGGTCGAAATCTCCTGGACGCCGTTACCTCGAATTTTTTTACGATTTTAAATAGTTTTGAGCTTGGGAGTTTTTTAAGCCCGCCCGGAGCACTGTACGTCCAGCCGTTCGTTCACAGTAAGGCCCCGAAGTTTGCACCAACAGGCTTCATCAACAGGAGGTTTGAATCAAATCGTATACATTCAGCCCTGATATCATCGCTAGGGACGCAGCAACAATGTTGGGAATTGGCCAGAGATAATCACTGCTAGGGATCACCTGATTATAATTACGGATGGCTGTATGAAGCCGAGTTGGTTGTTCTGTGATATTATTCCATTTGAAAACGCTGCAAATCCCTGCACAACGGTTTATTATTTTGTATAGAATACCCTTCTGTTACAGATCACAGCTCTATGTATAGATAACCCATCTATATAATATGATATATGTACTATTCTATACATATTATGTAGATCGCAGACCCTCCGTAGGTTGGTACCTAACCCCGTACTCGTTACTAGGTACCTACCTAAATCTCGAGTTAAATGTTGCTAAAATAATTCTGCCGATGACAAACAGTACGTAACAAAAAGAAACACACATAATGAAGTTCTGAAAAGAAATTGTTGATGAGGAGTGAAAAAAGTTGCAAAAGTACCTACCAAAAAACTCCAGCCCCTTCTACGTAGATGGTATAATGAACCGTTGTGTAATAATTTACCGTTGAGTAATGATTTACCGTAGTAATAATTTACCCATCAATAATACTTCAACGTTTGTTCAAGTTTCACTACCTACCAACAAACTCCAAAAGAGCCATCATTTTTCAAATGAAATAATATCACAGAACAACCAACTCGACTTCATACTCCGTCAATATAATCAGGTGATCCCTAGCAATGATTCTATCTCCGCCAAATTTCCTATTGTGGGAGCGTCTCTGGTTACGAGATTTGGTTTGAATTGTATACAATTTCATTCACACTGGAGTCGAAAATGCCTGTCGGTGCAAACTTCGGGGCCTTACTGTGAACGAACGGCTGGACGTACGATGCTCCGGATGGTCTTAAAAAACTCGCAAGTTCAAGAACTATTTAAAACCGTAAAAATATTCACGTAAAAAAATGGTATAGGCGTTTTGAAAATTTCAACCCCTATTTTGAACCCCTTAGAGATGACTCACAGTAACGTCGAGCTTCGAGGACCAACTAGACGCCGAACGGAACCTATAACCCGAATTTCATCAATTTTTTTTCATGGTAACTAAGAAAAGTGGCCCGTACGGCGTACGGCGGACAGACAGAAATATTTTTATTGCAGTTTTGGATTCTACATACCTTGAAAGTTGAAACGTAAACCATCAAATTTTGAGGGGGGGTAAGAATTTTTTTTTTTCATGCTCGATTCCAATGGTTCATTATTGAAAATAATAAACCAAAATAATGGCTGTTTTGGATATTGTTGATAGGTAGGTACTTTTGCAACTTGAACAAACGTTGAAGTATTCATTGGGAAATTATTACACAACGGGAAATTATTACACAACAGTAAATTATTACACAACGGTAAATTATTACACAAGTAAATTATTACACAACGGTTTATTATTTACCTTATTCTTCATGAATAACTACAAATAAGTAATTAATGATTTAATATTATTGAATCCCGTGCGTTTGCATGAAACTTTAATTCCCGGGCCGTCTCCAATACTCCATTTAGGGCTTTCTGACCACAGAAAACAGTGATCTACGCAGAAGGGGCATCTATGCAGGTAAATAATAAACCATTTTGCAATAATTTGTAGCGTTTTCAAATGAAATAAAAGCAGGTGTTCCCTAGCGATGGATCTGGGATGTATACCGTTTCATTCACGAACATGTTGACGAAGGCTTTCGGTGCAAATGAACGGCTGGACGTACAATGCTCGGGGTGGTCTAAAAAATTCTAATGTATGACATCGACTTAAAAACTTTAAAAACCCCAGACCCTTCTTCGAAAGTTTTCGAGCAACGGCGTTCGGCAAATTTCAACACTTATTTCTCACCTCTTAGAGACGACTGACAGTAACACCGAGCTTCGTGGACCAACTAGACCCCAAATGGGACATATCCTTTTCCACCATGAGTCATTAGACTAGATTGGTAAGCGCAGCCTTATCTAGCCTATCCTGACGCCCCTATAGATAACACATGCGTTGCAAAGGGTAGGTAAATTTCGCAACAACATCTTGCAGCTAATTATACCTATGCATGGATGGGGTTATACCGATGGGTCTCATCCAGGAGGTCTGTATTGTAGAGGTGACGAGATGTGATAGGGTGTTTTCTATTGTAGGACAAAACTGGCATTACAATCTTCAGAAACAATAAATAAATAGGTATGTAAATATGTAAAAATAAGAAGGTCGATGAAATAATATATTTATATTTATGTACGTATAACACCAGAGTAAAAAACTCATTGACGGTGTACAGTTCAGCCTCGATTAACAAAGGCTTCATTTTCCTCTCGAAAATCACCACTGGCAGGCACCCCAGCGATTCCGGTAAGTGGTTTAGCAATCTGACTCCTAACTGGCGTGGGCTAGAGTCCAGTGAAGTCTGAAGACGATGTAGTAGTCCGAAGGTTGGAACGAGCTCGGGTCTTAAATAGCCATGTAAGTCGTGACCACTTTGGAAAAGGGAAAAATTACGCTTGACGTAAGACAGGCTATAATAAATAAACATAGCTGGCAGGGTGAGGCAGAAGAGTTTCTTGAAACAGCCCGGCAGCTTGGATCATGATCCAAATGGAATAGGATTCTCACAGCAGCATTCTGCAGTCTGAACACCGAGAGGCTGTGTCCTGAGTTACCCAATGTGGTAAAACGTTACTACTTACGTTATTACTAACTTATGTTTCGGTAGCGATGTTTCTCTAAATTCGGTTTGCTTAGATACCAAAATTCATTCCGTGTTAAATTCTCGAACAATAAAGCCTTATTCTCGAAAGGTGTTCTTTATAACAATTTATTGTTCGAAAATTATGGAAAAACTTCTCAAGCCACCACGGTTCGACCAGGAACCATCGGCCTCTACCGCCTGTCAAGATTGGCCTCACTGGAGGACTATGTTTGAAAACTTCATTGCGGTTGTCCCCGATGTGACCGAGGTAGGTAAGTTACATCTCCTTGCGGCGCATCTAGCCCCGAACGTCTTTCGGTTCATCGACTCCTGCCCGACACACACGGCCGCTATCAATGCGTTACAGACGTTGTACGTTAAGCCGGTGAATGAAATATTTGCTCGACATCTACCTATTGGCTTCACGAGTTCAGCAACCTGGGGAGTCACTCGACCAGTACCTGGAAACCCTCAAGGTATTGAGTAAGGACTGTCATTTCACGGCAGTTGGTGCAGAAACTCACAAAAATAGTTTCATTAGGGATGCATTCATTAGGGGTATGTCATCGTCTCTCATCCGTCAGAGGCTTCTTGAAAACCTTTCCCTCAGTCTTGATCAAGCTCATACACAAGCTCGCTCTTTGGAAATGGCTGAAAAGCAATCACAAGCTTACTTACAACCTAGAATCCCTTGCGCAAGCGCCCCTACCGATGACGCTGCTATACAACTTTCTGCTACTCCCAAGTCACCCAAAACATGTTTCTTCTGCGGCTCCGACTATCACTCGCGTTCGGAATTCCCTGCTAAGGATAGCTTCTGTAAGAATTGTGACAAGAGGGGACATTTCCAACGGGTATGCTTGTCTCGCAAGCGTTCCAATAATGCGAATTCTCGAACCTCTTCAGTTACTAGCTCTTTGTCTCACGCAATAACTGCCTCCTCACCTAACTGCCTATCAAAGGCGGTTACTCCAGTAAAAATCAATGGCACGAGCTTCTCCTGTCTCATCGATACTGGTCTTCATCAATAGGTCTTTAGTAAACCTTTGCAATATCAAGACGAAACCCTTTTCAGGATCAGTATCCATGGCGGCTACAGGGTTAAGTGTTATTCATAGTTCTTGTACAGTAAATTTGGAGATGTTTGGAAAATGCTATAAGGATTTACAGCTATTGGCTCTTGAAGGGTTGTGCGCGGATGTTCTCATTGGCCACGATTTTCTCAAAAATTACTCAGCCATTGAAATTTCCTTTGGTGGAGATCTACCACCGCTCCAAGTGTGCAGCCTAGCTCACGCCACAGTCCCACCCGTATCCTTGTTTGCTAGCCTAGCCCCAGGAATCAAACCTATAGCCACACGCTCACGACGGCAGTCCCCTGAGGATTCTCAGTTCATTAAGGCTGACGTTGAAAAACTTCTCGCTGATGAGATAATTGAAAAGAGTAACTCTCCATGGCGAGCTCAGGTGTTTGTCGTTAACGGACGTAAGCGCCGGATGGTAATCGACTACTCTCAAACAATCAACCGCTTCACTCATCTGGATGCATATCCACTCCCTCGCGTCGAATCCATAGTTGAACGCGTTTCTAAACACTCAGTATTTAGTACAATCGACCTCAGGAGAGCTTATCATCAGATCCCGATCCTAGATGCAGAAAAACCATTCACAGCGTTCGAGGCTTGTGGAAAGCTATATCAATTCCGTAGAATCCCGTTTGGCGTTACAAATGGGGTTCCCTGTTTTCAGAAGACAATTGACGCTGTCATCGAGGCTGAAAATCTAGAGGGTACCTACCCATACCTCGATGATGTTACAGCCTGCGGAACTTCGAACTCGCAATTCGAAGCTCCCGGCCCGTGGTATTTCGAATCGTGGAGAATGACAGGGGCGCATGCGCACTGACTCTTTAAGAATTGCTCAATTCGATATTCGACGTAATTCGACGATTCGACGTCGAATTAGCCAAACCATGAATACCCCTAATATTGTATGAGGTATGTTAGAGTTTCCAGTAGGCTGCCAGCGTGTACTTAACTATATGAGTAGTTATGCCGAAGAAATCGGCAGAAGCCGTATTCTTCATAGTGGCTTAGACCTCCTCAACCGTAACTGGGCGTAGGTGAAATCTAGAACACTCTAAGACGAGAGGGAGGGGGGGGGGGGGGGGCTCAAGAATTGTTGACCGCATAACGAGTTGAGTCGGAAGTGTTGGCAACAAATTTAATAATTACAGTCGTATTAAGAAAACAGAAGGCTCTTGACTGGAATGGTCACTTTCCGTGTTCGAAGCCGCCTACTGCCGCCGGTTAAGCAGCTTTCTGTACATTTGAGCCCTGAATTTCATGAATGAAGCGAAAGCGGCTTCTGGGATTGTTGTGGATGAAGGCTCTTTTCATCTCAATAGATAGCTATAGCTACTCTCTGAATTTCTCAATATGAGAAGAAATCTAACTAGATCAGACTGCCAACATCAGAGAAGCTTAGAAAGACGGCAAGATCATAAAAAAAGGTAGGTATCTTCCATATTTATAACAGCACGATTATCGGTATGGTTTGAGAGGACGAATTTGGATTTTACACACGTTGGATTTAACACCGTTGCAGAAGAAAATAATCTATTAAAGTAGGTGCATTTTATCAGACGGCGTGATGACTTGAATGATGGGGGTTCGGCAAGCACGAGAATGGTTTATTAGTTAAAAGATGAAAGGGATGAAAGGGAAAGATGAAAAGAATGAAGAATTTCTTTGTTGTGCTCCCTTATTTGTTTCCCTTGTTCGTCTACCCGTCCGTGTGACAGAACCGGGTTGCAGATTCGATGATAACCGATATTTTTGTGTTACCTGTGACAGTTAACTTTTCTCGTTAAAACTGCCTTCAGTAAACAAATTCCGTGACTCCGTTATCACTGCAACACACTAAATTCTGTCCATCAGTGATGGTTCCTATGGATTTCCCGAATCTGGGATAGGTAGGTCCCTCCTACCCATCTCCCTACCTACCAATTTAAGTATGTAGGTACCTAGGTAAGTAACTATTAACCTTCAACAAAGAATTTATTCTCAAATGATCTAAAGTAAGGTACCTACTAATAATTATTTCGTCTTGAAGACAAATATTTGGACCATTCATCGAAAGAGGTACTAAGTAGGTAGGTACAATAAAAACAAACATAACCTAAGCAGGTAGCTACCTACCACCTGAATCCTTGAGAGGTGCTTACTAAAATTGTTCTTAGTCACAGAAAATCCGGAACATTTTATGAATTCCTTAGATGGGTTTCAATGGAGAAAAATTTTATCATGGGATTTCAGAAAATCATACATTGACATAATCGCAGGAACTACGAAACCAACTAGAGCTACTTCTAAAATAAGTAGGTAGCAAACTCACAAGTAGGTAAGTTAGGTACGTAGGCATTAGTTATTAACCTAACACTGTTGAAGTTGGTGTCTACTCAAGGCGTCTCAACTATAACATTATTACCTAGCCAATTATCACTTATCTTTCATGCATCTTATACCTATCTAAGATGCAGGTACCTACAGTTAACGGCAAGAAATCGTGCGATTATAATAACCCGTTTCTACTCACCGTTGTTCAGAGCTGTTATTATTTATTATCATGGTCCAGTAGGTAATTTTCTTAAGAATTTTCCTCGTTCTTCTTTGTCCATTATGAGTAATCTGTCTTCAGAAAGATGGAAAGTCGTCGGATAACCCGTTAACGTGTACGCACTCACCTTTTCGTAATGGAGACGTCGATAGGAATCACCTTCGTATGAAGTTCGTCGACTGAGATGAAAAATGCCCTTCAATATCCAAACACTGACCAACACTCACTGGTCAGCCGGAGCCTGGAGGGGCGCGTTGAAGAATCTTCCCCCACCAGGGCCACCCCCTCCAAAACGACCTGTCAGGACTCCCGGCACAAGAACTGGCGTTGGAAAACCTTCAAACCCTCGTGCGTTTTGACTGCGGATAACGATAAATCCGGATATACAGGATGACTATAAGGCATCACGCAGCTACATAATTATGTACAAATATTATGTGGGATGGCAACGCAACTTGGCTTTTTCTGTCACTCACAACATGACGTCAATTTTCTCCCAACTAATACAACAAAGGTTAGTCGGATTAAGTTGATAGAATTATATGTTCGGACAAGCAGTTCCGAACCGTTCGTAACAAACTGTCCACGCCCATTTCTGGCTGTTCGGACAGCATCAGAACTGGTTGCGAAAGATAATAATAATAATAATAATCATTTATTGAGCTTTAGACGTAGGTAAAAGTCCATAAGTTGCTCACTCAAATTACACAACATCATTAGTTGAATAATTATGGGAGGCGAACGGCCATAAAAGTAAAGAAATCTATATAATAGGTAAATGGAAAAATATTGCTTATGACAAATAAACTGTGATATAAAAGGCATAAACGAAACAAAGATGAGATATTAATGGGTACATAGAGACGTTAAACCAAATCAACACTACCTAGGCACTCAGTAGCAGCCACCAAAAACCGACCCAGAGTAGGCAAAGCTCGAACAGAAGTGGGGAGTATATTCCAGGTTCTTGCCTCAGAAACCACAAATGACCTGGACATAGCTCGAGAATGATGGCGGGGAATCATAATGGCATTGGACCGAGAAGAAGTGGCAGGGATAACTAGAGCATTTAGATAAGAAGGTTCATGCAGCATTTGAAACATTAAGATGACGGAGAGAAAAATATTTGAAAAGCGGTAAAGGAGGGAGGCGGGGGGATCCTACAGAGTGCCTAGTCTTGACATTATGTACATAAAGCAAGCAGGCGTTATAAGCAGCAAGGAGTTTATAAATGCTGCAAAGCAGAGGATAAGGAGTAGGAAAAGAAAGATGCGCCAAATGGCGGCCCTCCAAGTGTAAACATCTCGCTATGTGGTGACCGTAATTCAGTCAATGTTTTTCGGAGTTTTTGCACTTATTTCTTGAAATTTTTTGTTATTTTCTCTCATCATGCGTTCTCAAGGTGACGTCGTCCATCGTAAGCCGCGCAACGGGAAAGGTAAACAGTCTTTTCCTACAAATACAAACATACTCAATTACCATATTATTATCTCTTCGCTTTCTGCCAAAGTCGACTCCGATTCTGCCGTTGGGTCTCATGGAAAAGTTGTCCATTATTTTCCCTAATTTGGACTCGGCAGCACTTCAGAATTATTTTTTATTTTTTTATTTGCTTTTCACATAGCATAGGACCTAAGCCACCCCCCCCCCACCACCGCTACGTACATAGTTAATTACAACATATTTGAGGCCGTCTAAAATTCACAAATTTGCTTTACTGAAGAAAAAAATTTACAAAATGAGAGGTAGAAAAAGAATTGCTGGAAAAAGAAAGGAGAACCAAGAAGAAAGAGGTGTAGTCATAAATCTGCAAAGTGTGCTTTAAAGTTCTGTGCAGAATCGCCGGAGAGTGGGGATAGAGCGCAAGTTAAGGGGAAATAGCCCGATGACTAGTTCCAAAAGCCGCCACCACGTGGCAGCACCAAAATGAGCTAAATTAATATTCACTCTCCTTCCGTTAATAATTGAATGATTTTCAATCTGTAAATTGCATTGGATTCAAAATCAGCATAGAATTTCCGGAAATTGGTTCTGGTGTTCGAAATTTTAAAATTTGTATGTTTGGATCACTGGCGTTTGAATTTGGCTAATTTTTTCGGGAATCCCAATTACCCAAATTCTAGAGGGCTATGTGCTGATTACGACGGTTTTTTCAAATTTGAAATTGGACCACTAAAACCCCATCAATTCTTGTCCAGACGGTGATGGGCGAGGAGGTTGGGGAGGAACCAGCTCTTGAATGGGGGTAGGCGGCTCCCCAGGCCCCTTCGGAGGGGTTTCGCCGCCCATGCAGCTTGGGTACCTGCCATTTCCGAGAACAGTACTTTTTGCCCCACCATTCAAGAATTTTAAATTTCTTCCTCCCTGTTCGAGGTTTGCTATGAAACTGTTTGGGCCCATCCATGACCAAGCGCCAAACTACACGAGAGTGTGAGCTATTTTTTATGCATCAGTCATGGGAGGGATGATAACATAAAAAATAAAAAATAATCAAATAAATGAAACAAGGATCTTGAGTTATACTATAATTTATTTTTACTTTTTAACATTATTAGTACCTATTTTAATAAATGTAATTTATTTTTATTTGATTAGTGTATAGGATCTTACCTAGGTAGGTACACCAAAATTAAACTAAGCACCTCTCCCCACTTCCCAATCCAACTGATCGCATTTGAATCCAATTATAAGTACCAAATTGGACGATCGATTGAATATACGATTTCCTAAACAACAATTAGTGACTTCGAGGTCAGACGCCTGAAACTGCAAATAGCCTACTACAAATAAAAAATAAATTAAATTCCTGAATTCAAAGTTCAACGCCAGTTGGGCGTAATTCATTAGGGACGAGTACTAGGTACCTCTGTTTTAACCTCCAAATCCGTATATTATATTCTCTGAAGCAACCAAGGTACCTACGTACGCACTTTCGAAGAATGGACACCGGCGGTTATCTCGAATCAAGACCAAATCTGTGGAAGGTAGGTATATAATTATGCTTTCTCAGGTGATTTATAAACTAATCCATACCCACGTGTATCATATAACCTGAGTTGACCAAAGTTCACTTAAAAATTAATAGCTTCGTTATATTTATTTGACCTGTTGAGTAATAAATATTGGTTATTTGGCCGTTTGAAATGATCATTTCAAATCTTATTGTACCCCAATCTGTTCAACGAGTTGCACACGACAACGCACGACTGTTGCTCTGTACACGACGCACAAACGTTATACACCACATTCCTGTTCATTCAACAACGATAATTTTCAGACCACCTACCTACTTTAAAAACCAAAATATTGGCGTGTTGTTGTACACAACGGGTAGGTACTTGATAATAAGGACGTTACAGCAGTGCCTGCGCAATCATTAGTAAGTTTTTATTTTTTTCAAATCGACGTTATTCCAGGACGATCAAGCCTAAAATTTTCAAATCTGAAAGACAACTGGAATAATTTGGTAGGTTGTTCATTATGTACATAATAAATCGAAAAAGTATGATAGAGCAAACGTGAGAGTTGCTAAAGAAGGGGTATGAACGTAGCAACGAAGTTGTTACAATATTTCAATTTTTCAATTAATAACTATTTTGGTTCTTCGGAAATAAATAACAAAAGTAACAATATCAACTGAGTAATAAGAACTCATCAAAAGAGACTTCTGGCTCCCGAATTTGGCTGCTTCTCGTCAATCTTGAATCTACCAAGTAGCTCGTCGGTAAAGGGTTCTCGGTAGACGGTTACGGAGAGACGTGCACTGCCTCGACGTCTCCTTTAACCGGTTTACAGAGATGTGAATGTAGTACACGTCTCTCGCCGTTGCTCGTTCATAAAGGGCCCGTGTGTTTCTACGGTAGCACCCTCAACGGAAAGGCAATGGAGGGTTGTGCTTACTTAGCCTGTCCGCTAACCATCCGCCATGATTCCCTCGACCATCAGTCAAATATGTTACGGAATAATCACAGATCATTGAAGGAAGGGTACGGAAGCATCAAGGATAGTGAAGGGTGGGCTACAGATCATCTGGGCAGAGTCCACGGATGTTCACGGGAAAATCATGGATGGGCTACGGGGAAGGCGAAGGAGTGTTACGGGGTAGTCAACGGTGGTGCTATGATGATCCGTACAAAGTCCCGGTAAACACCACGGGCGTCAACGGAACGTTGAAGGATTAACAAGGGAAATCACTAAACTTTTAAGGGATTGATTTTGCTTAGATAGTGCACCACGGAAACCACGGATGTATCCGATGACGATCCTTCAACAATATAGAGGCTACGGATAAATTTATAGAGTGCATCCGTGTCCGCACCACTTCTGAGGGTGATTCCGTGAAAAAGTGCATCCCTGAACTATTGTTTAGTGCCAATCTACCTGGGCGCCTCCGTTCTTTTTTACGGAAAACACCCCCTTTTGGATGTATTATTCTGTGAATAATACACCTATGTAATCGTCCAGCAAAAAAGTTTTATAACACACCCTCAAAATTATTTCTTTTACGTTTCAAGGTGTGTAGATTCCAAAAACGCTGCAAAGTCCTTGTCACATGGGTTTATTATTCTACTGGACATAGGTACCTACAGAAATGTTGGCTGTTCATTTATTGTTTCTTTCATGCGCAGTAATTGTAATAGTGTTATTTTAGATGGTTTCCACCAATTTTGACCCCCAAAAACACGACCTCGGCTCCCAACCTTTTTTTTAAATTTTCTTTTCACAGTATATTTTTGATCATTGATAGTGCCATTTAATTGTCTTGATTCACCTGTTGATACTACCTAGTGTTATTATACAAATGTATTCAGACAATTTCCCAGGTTTTTGAGTCATAAAAAATTAATTTCGGGAGCTTAACCTTTGTTACAACCTCTGTTCTTCACTCTTTGGTCAAAATCAACTTCATGTTCGGTCTTCTCGGCCTAAAAAACATGGAAAACGATACCTCAAAAGCTCATGTTCACTAAAACCTCAAAAAACCTCGAAAACCCCTATTTTTACACCCATTTTCCTCCCGTAATCCCGAGCTTCAGAGCACAACTAGGAGCCAAATGTGTTCCCAAATGGGGACCCAAACTGTCTGCGTAAGAACGATGACTTTAGACCAACATTTACCGTAAATTTAAGGCTGAAAGTTAGAACCTCAGTTTTCCACTCTTTAGTCAAAACCGACTTCATATTCGGTCTTCTCGTCCTAAAAAACATGGAAAACGATACCTCAAAAGCTCATGTTACTAACCCACAAAAAATACCTACTTTATACCCATTTTAGCGAATTTTCAAAGAAAATGAAGCTATTGCAATGGCTTCGAAATTTAAATAATATAAATTTTTGGAAATTTTCTTCATAGAAATCCGTTTCAGACCATTCTAAAACGATTCCTGAAATTTAACACTTTTTTATATGTATATATATATTTATATATATATGTGTCACTCCAGACGATAACTCTCGATAGAATTGAGATAAACAGCTCAAATTTGCACAAAAAATCTATCTTGGCAATCGAAAGGCTAAGTTCGAAGATGGGCGAAATTGGCCTACTCTAAGGAGGGTTTTGGCGCATTTAAAGTGCGCAAAAATTACCCAAAAATCCCCAAAATGTTATTTTCCAACAAGTGACCCCTCATTTTAAAGGTTTTTGCACGCTGAACACGATGGTGGAATCGGACTTTAGATATCTTGATCCGTTCTCAAATTAGAGCATTTAAAGTGCGCAAAAATTACCCAAAAATCCCCAAAATGTTATTTTCTAACAAGTGACCCCTCATTTTAAAGGTTTTTGTACGCTGAACACGATGGTGAAATCAGAATTGCGATATCTCATTCCGTTCTCAAACTGGAGCACTTTGAAGATTAAGGAACGTGGTTATTTCTTCGAAAATTCGCTCTTATAGCCATGCTGCATGACTGTGGTTTTTTCACTCATAACAGCCTTGGATATATACCTATCGGGCTGAAAAGCGTACGGCGGACGGCGGACGGACATTGCATTTTTGGAATCTACTCACCTTGAAACGTAAAAGAACAAATTTTGAAGGGGTGTTACAAAATGTTTTGCCGAGCGATTACCATAAGTTCCTATTTTGATACACATTTTCATTCATAAAACCCCTGGGTATATATTATTCCGATCTGGCTGCAAAGTTTCGGGATACAACTAGGGCCCAAATGGAGCATAATTATGTGCGAAAGAACGAATTTTTTTAGACCGAAAATGAAGTAGTTATTTTATTTATTTATTTGTTTATTAATTCTGAGTACAAGTAAGGACGTATTCCTTATAAATATGTACATAATACAAATCACAATTTATTGTACAGGACTAGGCTGTTTAATACTAAGGTTTTCGTAAACTAAACAAAACGTATTTATTAAATGGAAGGAAATTGAAAGAAAGGAGGGTAGAGAAAGGAGAGAAAGAAGAAGAAAGCATGAATAAATTAGAAGTTATTTTATTGCAGTTTCATGAATTTCGCAATTCCTGCTCTAAAATGCCGCCAAAGTGGACGAAGCCTTTACATCATGAGGCAGTTCAGCCCACAATCTCGCCCCTCTAACATGAATCGACCCCTCCAAAGTTTTTGTCTTGTGGGGAGGTATTGTTAAGTTGTGTGTTCGGGTCGATCCGCTTGGTTTAAATAGGTCAGACACATATTCAGGTGTACCACCGTGCAGGATCCTGTATACAAAACACAGGAATCTAGCACGATAATAGGTTCGTTCGCGGTGGCCATCTGACTGTCTTCAAACCGTCAGATCCATCATTTGGCGTTCGCGGTGGTCTTGCGGACTCGTCTCGGACTGTATAGCATCCATAGGATGCTGTTCGCGGTGTTTTTCTGGCGGTTCGAAGACAGTTCCAAGACCGTCAGATCAGTCCGCGGATTTTCCGATGTACTCCTTTCTGACTGCTCGCCCCCCACTACCGCTCGACCGTTTAAGCCAATCAAATCATTTCTCATCGCACCGTCGTTAGTCGTTATTCGTTCTGTATGTTCATTCTAATAACCCTACCTACCCACTTCTCAGCATTCTACGTAGTACTACACTGGCCGTTCTGTTAGGGACAGATTGGCATCTCTACTAGCGTCTTGAATTCATTTATTATAGTATTGTTTACATAACTACCCAAGCTTTTGTATTTCAATCACCATATCCTTCAATGACTGATCTTATAGTGAGCACTTGTAGGTAAGTATGTCCCTGAATCAAGTTTCCTACCATAACGATAAACGCCGCAAATTCTGCTGGCACAAATAACTAGAGGGGTTAACAAAAAAATTGTAATGGACATACAAAATTGCTGCCTATAGATTTATTTCGTGCGTCGGTGGTCGGTTGAATATCCCAATTGAAAAACTTAGTGCCACTTACCTACCTAATTTTACGATTACGGTGGGTGTTCCAAGAACTGGCCTAGCAATTTATTGTTGGTTTTTGCCAATTTTGGCCCACTCGAAGACTCGTAATTTTGAAAAATTATCTTCGATTGTTGAAATTGTATTTTTCTGGCTGAATTCACAGTTTATGCTACCTTTTTTTTGTAGATGTTTCCGGTGATTTCAGCCGTTTTATCAGATTATTGACCCTTGAGGAAACTGAATGCAGCAAAATTAGTTAGGTACCTACCTAACAACGAACTTCAAACTTTCGATTAGGTATTTCTTCAGTCACCAATTATTCCACAGAAGTACACGTTTCCGGTGATTTCAGCCGTTTTATCAGATTATTGACCCTTGAGGAAACTGAATGCAGCAAAATTAGTTAGGTACCTACCTAACAACGAACTTCAAACTTTCGATTAGGTATTTCTTCAGTCACCAATTATTCCACAGAAGTACACTGGTATCACCGAATTTGATAAACATCCCATTAGGTCATTAGTTAGGAAGAAAACTACAGAGATTTCGATTTATTTTTATTAAAAGTACTTCGACTAAGTACAAGTTGAGATAAAGGAATGCACAACATTGGTAAGAGATGAATACTCGAAGCAAAACATGGAACTATATCACAACTAGGAACATATAGAAGATAGTCTACCCATTCATCAGAAGCATAGGAATAATCGTAATATAAGACTTGAGTAAGTAGAAGAATGAAAAAAGTAATAAATTAGCCGAAATCAACGATGACCTATAGGACGAACGTTAGTATTATTGTTATAAAAAGAAGAAATAAATTAGCAGAGATCAATGATAACATATGAACTTCTCACACATGCACGAGTCACAGCCTTTCAATAAACCTAAATAGGTATGATTTGTATAACAAATTAACAAACGTCAGAAAGGAGAAAAAAATCAAGATCGACGACGACACCACACAATCAGGAAGGTTAGACATTTGAAGGTTGCACAGCGGTTGCAGTCAGATTTCCTTCCCAAGCGTTCGCGGTGTACCCGGTCCATTGTGAGTTTGAAAGTTGGTATTGGTGGCGCATGCGTGTAGGCACGATCAGAAAAGTGGCTTCAGACGGTTCCCTGACCGTCAGAAAAACACACGGCGAACGAAGCTAATACGTCTGAAGGTCCACTCCTAACAGGCAACCTTGGTGGTCACTCACATGCCCGCGAGGTTTTAGGTTTTTACATAACGGATGCATGAGTTGGATAGCACCCTCAGACGGTGAGCAGATTCTTTATCTAGATTTTGAGAAAAAATAGCATCACAGTAGAGAAAGTGGGGCAGTATAAGGCATTTGAAGAGCCTAAGTCGAGTTTCCTCCAGGGTACAATAGGATAGTTTTTTCAGGGTGTGCAGTGTGTGGTACACTTTCTGGGACATGAGGGAAATGTGGTTGCTCCATGTGAGCTTATCACTGAACATGACTCCCTAATTACGAGCATTTGTAGAGAGCTGTATTTCAGTGGTTCCTAGTTTTATTGCTGGGATTTGGGTTGGGATTTGGGACAGGTTCCTGGGGGAAATGAATAAGGCTTTAGTTTTATTTGTATTCAGACTCAAACCATTATGTGCCCAGTTATTAATTTTGTCCAGGTCTGAATTTAGTTTCTTAATGGTGAGTGACAGCTCGTCTTCTGTTAATTTGCTGTGGATATAAATTTGGGTGTCGTCTGCAAAGAAGTGGTAGATACAGTGGTTCAGCACGGCAGGCAGGTCATTAATGTATAAACTAAATAAGAGAGGGCCAAGGATCGAGCCTTGGGGCACGCCATGAGAAGTTTGAGATGGAGATGAGTGTGTATCGCCTATCTTTACCATTTGCTGTCGGTCTATGAGGAATGAGGATAGCAATCTACAGGCTGATGTTGAAAACCCAAATTGTTGCTCGAGTTTGTGCAAAAGAATCTCGTGGGATATTGACCCGAATGCATTGGAGAAATCCAGTAGTATTAAGAAAGTTCCCATGTGGTTTTCAGCTGCGTTTCTGATATCTTCGGTAATCTTAATTAGTGCTGATTGACAGTTATGCTTCTTTCTAAACCCAGATCGGTACTTGCAAAGTAGATTATTGGACTGGACGTGCACAAGGATCTGTTCATTTATTAGGTATTCTAGGGCTTTAGAAGGGGCAGGTAGGACGCTGATGGGTCAAAACTCAACTACCGAAGTAGGATTTGCCACCTTAGGCATAGGAGTAATGTGAGAGATTTTTCAGGGTGTGGGAAATTGAGAAGAAGTGAGTACGAAGTTGAAAATGTGAGTAACGACTGGGGCTATGACTTTTAAAGACAACTTCATTAATTTCAGTGGTACATTATCTCGTAGCATCCTCTATGGTAATACAATGAAAGGAAAAATCAGTCAAAAGATTATTATATATAATATATTTAGGTTCTGAATACATCCAGGGGTAGAGGGTGGCTTAGAGAAATGGTTGTTAAGTACATCTGGATTTAGGGAAATGGCGATACGGTTTTTGGTATTATTGTTTAGTCCCAACTTGTTTATATTATTCCAGAGCTGCTCTGATGGAAGTTTAGGGCTTAGTGATTTCAAGTTATTGCTTCGTTTGGCGTTGCGAACCAACAGATTGGCTCTATTACGCAGTATCTCATACTGATCATGATATATGTGCATTTAGTTGCTTTCCACATGTCCCAAAAGTAGTCACGTTTGCTCATAGTAACCTTAATTACAAGGGAAAACCAAGGCACTTGTTCATTCTTTATTATACAAGTTTTTACTGGTGCGACTCTGTCATACAATTCGATCATGTTATCAGTGAATATGTCAACCATTTTATTTGAATTATTGCAGGAAAAGATCCGAGTCCACTCTAGGCTTTTTCCATTTTCTATGACCACAGAAGGTTCAACCTTGTGCAAATTTCTAAATGTGATGGTTTTTGGGATCCGTCTGAACTTAGGAATTTTGAAGACACCAACTAACATTGAGTGTTTGGATATTGAAGGCACAGTAAATTTTGAAGAATTAAGAACTGATTCTGAATTTTTGATGATGAGAAGATCCAGAGTTGATTGTGAATTGGAAGTGAAATGGGTTGGACCATTTGACAGAATTACGAGTCCAAGTGACTCAACAATTGAATGAAGTTTGAAAGTTAAGCGGGAATAAGATGCAATGTCAATATTGAAGTCACCAGTGATGATTATCTGGTCGTAATTGAAAACTATGGAAGATAATGCCTCTTCCAGTACAGAAATGTCTGACGCAGGAGCTGGAGGTTTGTATACCACCGCAATCAAGACCTTATAGTTTCCCAGAGTGCATTCAGCAAATAAGAATTCAATGATCGAAGTGGGCTCTGATTGAAGGATGATTTTATGGTTTAGATTGTTATTAAGGAAAATTCCCACACCACCACCTCTTTTCAACTGTTGTGCTTTTATAGGAGAGTGTTTGGCATGCTTACCTCCTCTGGGACCCTTCATCCGTTTTACACGGGATCTATCATTTCTAATGAGAGAGTACCCGGGGAGTGATACACTACCATTGGATATTGATGGTTTCAACCATGTCTCTGATAGACATATAGCTTGGAAGTTGTTCGAGTCTATGTAATATCTGAGGTCCTCAATGTGCCTCGGTAAACTCTGGATATTAAAGTGACAAACATTAAAGGAATTCTTAAGGCTAATGTGGACGACAAGTCTGCGAGAGAGAGAGAGAAGATGGAAAATTATTTAACGTTTTTCTCGGCAACCGTTCAACATTTTTTAAATCTGAAAAATGGTCTATTCCCAGAGAATGAATGCAAATGAGGCCAACCAAAAAAATTTGAAAAATCATTCAAAAAATTTTTTTTCCACATTTAAATGTTAATAATTGTAAGTAAATACCTTTTTTTGTACAAAAAGAGGTACAGCCCGGATCTGGGTACTCATTACCTAATTATGTATCATTGAAAAAACCGCCTATGTAGAAAAATAGCATCGGTAGGCGGTTGAAAAGATCAACTTTCGTGAATAGTTGAAAATCAACATTTGAAGGGGAGAACGGAGGCGAATGACATTTCCCTGCTGCCTACGTGCCGCGTGTAGGGGGTGTTCCGCTTTCAAGATTGGAAGGCACCAAAAAACATTTCTGTAAATATGTGCGGTGTCTATGAGTGATGAATGTATGTTTTTGAAGTCATCGGAAAATTTCTTCGAGGAGAGACCTTTTTCGTATGATTTTCCATGCTGACATCAGAATCCGTTGGAAATGCATCAGCGAACTGGGTCACAGAATTTTGATTTTTTGTTTTCGTTTACATCTTTTATATAAATTCCGGACGATAACTAGATAAATTTTCCGATAAAAATTTCTTTGTTGCTCAGAAAAATCCGTCTGCTCAGGATTAATTAAGAGTTCGCTGGCAGGCCAGCTGTTCAAATTTACAATTTAGTGGTCCAAAAAAACCAAAATCCATGATCAACCTTTGGGCATGTGGGATGTCTTTGGACACGTGAAAATATACGATTTTTCGGTTTTCGGCATGTTGAATGGTTGCCGAGAAAAACGTTAAATGAAATTGGGCGATTGCACTGCCACCTCTTATCGGAGAATCACACTACTAGCCACTGGACATTAGCCAGGGGGTAGGATATCTTTCAGCCTATACGGCACTGGTGTAAACGGATCGCTACCTACATTCAGGCACGTCGGTATATGAGAAGCAATAAGGGGCGAATGGGGCAGAGAATGGTACCCATATTCATCGTCTTCATTCAGCTTCAATATATCAACATCGTCTTTACACCACTTGAATGCACCATAGGGTAGAGGTTTTGACATGACGAATCCATACAGATTGTTGCAGTCCTGGTCTGTGACAAAAGTAGATTCCTAGTTGGGGTTATAATCCTTCGTATATTTATTGTTTGCTTTCACGTGTCTGGGAGTCTTGACAAATCCCACCTCTTATCCCTTTTTCAATCATCATAATCTGATCGTCCTCAGTTAGAAGTTCCAGTCTGATTCCTGTGTATTTTAACGTGGCATCCCAAAACTAAAATCGAGAGGGTTTCGTGGAATTTAACTGGAGAAAATTGTAGCGAATCCACCTATTTTACAAAATTATGACTTAGACTTTAATGTATTATGAGAATGAACTGAATTCACAGTATCTGTAAAACTTGGTACGCAGGTACACAGCTCCTCTCAAAACACAGACATCACTACATACCTACTCGTATAAGTATAATGTTATCATTTCGACTTCCTGCCTCCAGTCGTCTTTCCTTTCTTTGTCACCGGCGTTCCTGGGTGTTGTGGTTTTTGAGTTGTCTGATGTTGACTCTGGTTGTAGTAGGTACCTCTTGACAACTTCAGGTGTCGGAGTTGGGATTAAGGATATAGAATGGCGTGGTGTTTCATCCATGGTTGATGTAATGTCCCTCATCGGGTCGGGCGAAACATAGTCGAGAGCGCTTGTCATACTGGATATATTGTTGTTATTGTTGCTTACAGAAGTTTTCCCGTGGGGAGTTCTGCTCGCTTCTGGTCCTTCGTAGGTAGCTGTAAAATTAATAGATCAATATTGAACTTACCTGAAGTTCGATCTTAATTATACGAGGTGCCAGTCCGAAGCTTCCAAAGAATAACAAGCAGCAGGGTTCCACTCGCGGCTGCATACGGTCTTTTTAAAGAGGGGAAAAAAACAAAAGATAGGGAATAATCCCCCTTCCCCTCCGCCCGTCATCATTGGCACTCCCCTCCCGTCAGCTTCAGTATTTTTAAAGATATTCGGCTTATTGGTCCTCGGGAGGGGGGATTTGGGTTATGGAAGCTTCGAACTGGCACCTCGTATAATTAAGATCGAACTTGAGGTAAGTTCAATAATTGATCTATTAATTATACTTCAGTGCCAGTCCGAAGCTTCCAAAGAATAACAAGCAGCTGTTGAAAGAGTGCGGACCAATAAGCGGCCCACGTTCAGGTTAGGAAAGGTAACACATTGGATATAATACACAGTCGTGTGGATATAAGGAACTCAATATTATAATAAAATGAGAAATTCAAAACGTAAAAGTATTTCAATGGTAGATCAGATCGGCGATATTATCACAATATGTGGACTAGTGGCAGGTCACTTGCTCACGGTACGGCCGAGGGTGTGACCTGTTCGGGGTTGAATGTCGCTTCGGGCGAATTCATGCATTGGTCAAGTATAGGTCGGTTATAAAACCTATCGAAAACTGTGGATGAGTGGCTCCATCCAGCCGATCTACGAATGTCTTCGTATGGTACTCCATTCCTCAAAGCCGCAGATGTTGATGCGTGCCTGGTGGAGTGAGCTGTAAAAAGGCTGGTGTTGATTCCGGCTTCCTGCAGGGTATCCTTAATCCAACGACTCAATGTTTGTTTTGTCGCTGGGCCGTGAGGCTTCGTAGTGGAGAGAAATAAGTGGGAATCATTCCTAAACTCCTTAGTCATATCTATGTATGTTCTGAGGGTGGATGGGATGCAAAGCTCTGGGGCCTCCCTTGAAAAAAACAAAAGATAGACAGGGCTGCGGGTGACCCGGTCTGGATGTCTTCAGCAGATCAGGGATGGCGATACGTGCGCCAGATTCCAAGAAAGTGATGTTCTCTAGTCTGATGCAATGAAGGGTCTGTAGGCGCTGCCCTGTGGCTAGAGCCATGAGCGTAACGAGTCTACGAGACACGGATTTTAATGTTGAGGCAGGTGTAGATTTAAAGAAATCGTATACGTCACGGGGATCCCACGTATATAGTTATACTTTGCCTTTGGCCTTTGTCGGAAGACCCCTTTCATAAATCGTTTAATTAGAGGGTCACGATCAATATCTACTAAAGAGATAAGAGATATTGCAGACCTGTGTGAATTGAAGGTCCCATAGCTGTGTGCCGTCGAGTCCAGAAGGGACTGGAAAAATTCTAGAACTGAGGTTGGGCTGAATGAAAAAGGAGAGGCCCCAGAACCCCGACAAAATTGCCACAATAGTCTCAGAGATCCATTGTACTGTTTCAGGGTTCCTGGGGAGAGTGAGTCGATCATGGTATCAACTGCGGTATCAGGGATTCCTTTTAGCAAAAAGGCTGTCCTGATAGTTTGGCGGCCACCAGGGTAAGTCTCGATGCGAGCGGATGTGGTGAAGTCGTCCTGAAAGGGCAAGTCAGGAGGTTAGCGTGAGGGCCAAAATAAATTGGCTCGCCAATTGTGAGTTTGTTAAAGAGCGGGAACCACGGTTGTGATCTCCACAAGGGGACCACTACAATACCGGTCGCGTGGTCAGAAATCACCTTTTGAAGCACCCTAAGGATCATGGAAAAAAGGTGGGAACGCATAGAACCTCAAGCCGCCCCAATGAACCGTGAAGGCATCTATTTTCCAGGCTCCGGGCTCGCGGAACCAAGAAACGTAGGTAATGCTCACATTTAGAATTGTTCGAAGATGCAAATAAGTCAATCCCTGGCTTTCCGAATGTGCGAACAATATTATTGAAATATTTCTGATTAAGGGACCACTCAGTGTCCGGGGGCAAAATTCTTGAAGCTTCATCTGCCTCGAAATTCTCCTTAGAGGATATTTATGTAGGATGAAAATATGTTAACGTTTCGCTGTTCACACCACTGCCAAATCTGTCTAGAAATAGAGTTCAGATGTGGAAATTGAATACTGCCCATTTTGTTGACACAAGCTAAAGCGGTTGTGTTATCCGTCCTAATCAAAATATTACCATTCGATAGTGAATCGGCTAACTCAGAACAGGCTAAGTAAATGGCACGTAGTTCCAAAGTGTTAATGTGATCGTCACGAAGTTCATTTTCCCACCAACCATTTGCTCGCCTATCCTCACAGACTGCTCCCCAACCTGTCAAAGATGCATCGGTGTGTATTTCCATATGGTAAATGTCATTACGTATGTCATTAGACGAAGAGAGAACGTGCTCTCTCCACCACAGTAAATCGGGCCTGGCTTCCTCGGGAAGAGATATTTTTGCTTCGTAATTACCTTGATTCGCATTTAATTCTAAAAATTTGACTCGTTCGAGGAGCTTAGTATACATCCAACCGTACTTGATGGCCGGGCAGGCTGAAGTTAGGAGGCCAATAAATTGGGCGAAATCGCGAATTGATATGATATGGCTAGAAAGTATCGCGTTCACCGAGTTAAGAATTTTATCTCGTTTTTCATCAGGGAGTGAAAGCGACATGTTCTGCGTGTCAATAACAAAGCCTAAATATTTGCATTTTTTACTAGGAATCAGAGCTGATTTATCGTAATTAGCAACGAAACCAAGCGTTTCCAGTTTAAAGTCTTCCTAGCATTCTGTTTACACTCTTGGTAGGTACTACCAATGATATAATAATCATCTAGATATGCTACACAAAGCACTCCCTGTGATCGCAAATTCTCTACTACCGGCCGGCTTATTTTGGTGAAAGCGTATGGAGAACTGGAGCATCCGAACGGAAGCACCAAAAACTCATAGAGGTTCCCTTGAAAGGCAAATCTCAAAAATTTACGATCGTCCTTGTGGATCGGTACCATGAAAAAGGCGTCCCTTATGTCAATTGTACAGGCCAAATAATCCTTCTGGATAAGTCTTCTAACAGTTTTTATGTCCTCCATCTTGAAGTGAGGGGCAATTATAAATTCGTTGAGGGACTTCAAATTCAGAATGAATCTCTTTTCTCCATTGGCTTTGTCCACCAGAAAAATTGGCGATTTGAATTCATTTTTAGTATGAACGCATTTTTGGATAGCACCCATATGCTCTAATTTGCGCACCTCTTCAATCATGAGAGTAATATCCGTAGGTGAAAATTTGCGAGCCACAGTGGATTTGCTCTGGTAAGGAATTCGAGTAAGGGGTAGTCTGTATCCCTCTCGGATCCAGTCCAAAATTACTGGGTTAGAGGTAATTTTGGTCCACTGATCACAAAAGAAACCAGCGAAGGAGGGTGCATTATTTACCTGTCCTAATTGGGTCTGTTCTTGTACGCCTTACCCTTTTGTGTCCTCTGTTGGTTGATTTCGAGGTTGGCCCCCTCGTCTGTCGCGATCGGCTCGAACGATGGGAGGGGCGGAAGAAGTTTCCCTGGTTCGAAACAGGTGTCCGATTGTTTGTAGAAGATGTGGTACGACCACCCTTCTTTCTTTTTGTCACCTGACTAGAATTAGACGAAGGGGTAAACGAGGCTGAAGTCGATGGAAGAGGGGCCTTAATCTCTTTCGACACAATGGCTAAAGATTTTGATGTCTTTATAATTTCAGAAAAATCTGCGGTAAACAATAGGTTTGAGGGGGGGAGTTTATCAACATGATCGCGAACTGTCTTGTTCAAATGTGAGCTAATACAGTTACGACGTGTGATAGACATCTTGTGAAAAAGATTGGCCGTGATTCTGCTAGAATCAGAAATACACTGAGTGAGGGACGTTGAAACGTCGTAAGATAAATTAGTCTTATCTTGTAAAAGTAAATTGAGGGCCTTGCCTTGGGCAGCCAAACTTTTAGCAAGATGATTTTGGTTCTCGACTATAGCGGCGTCTCGAGCCAAATCGAATTTCGATAGTATAGGTATGATTTCGTAATTAAGTTTTGGGGGAATGAGAGTATCTAAGTTTGACGGTAGATCATAACGACCAAATATTGTCGAAAGAGTATCCTTTGGGAGACCATTTGTAAGTATATGGTTCCATCGAGGGACCAAAACTTGATTTAATTCAAATTTACTGGGCGGCTCCACTTCGTGGTGGGTCCCCAAAATTTCGAGCACTTCATCGGTGATTACAACATCATTGTTGATGTCTAAAATATCCCCATCCACAAGTTCGACTTGTGGGACGGAGAGTGCGCCACTAGCTTGGGGTTCAGCATTGTGGGAAATTACATCATCTCGAATCACAGTGTGATGAATTTAAAATTGGCATCACGGTGGTGTGAGGGAAATTGCCCAGGCGGTTATGAGCGAATCACCACCGACGTCTGGGATCTTTTTGGAAGAGGTTTTAGGTGGATTTGCCTAGGCGGTTATGAGCGAATCACCACCGACATCTAGGATCTTTTTAGAGAGGAGGTGTCCAGGCGGTTATGAGCGAATCACCACCGACATCTGGAATCTTTTGAGAGGAGGTAGAGGAGGTTTGCCTAGGCGGTTATGAGCGGATCACCACCGACATCTAGGATCTTTTGGAGAGGAGGCGTCCAGGCGGTTATGAGCGAATCACCACCGACATCTGGAATCTTTTAGAGGAGAGAGAGAGCAAGGTAGGAGGAGAGAAGAGAGAGCTGGTTAGAGGAAGTGTCGAATGAAGCTAAAGTCGCAGGATCCGGGGTTTTATAGGAAAGTGAGTCCTCTCCCTCCAACCCCCTGTTGGGGGTTGATGGTGGGGCTCCAGGTTGTGTACCCTGGGTCCTGTGGCTTGTCTCCCCACTCGTATCGTTTATTAACGGAACCTAACTTTCGTGGTTGAATATTGGTGAGAACTCAAGTTTACTAGAAGAGTGATTCCTGGAGGGACTGACGACAGAGGTCCCCCCAGTTTGAGCCAAAATTCGTGGAGAGCTGAGGGCTATGATGCAGATGTGGCTGAAGGCGCAAGGTGACAGGGGTTGAGGGCCAAGGCAAACATAAATGGGGGCGGAAGGCCAAAGGTGACAACGGCTGAGGGCCACGGCAACAGGTTGAGTGCTGAGGGCGTCGTTCTTACTCTAGGTGAAAGGGCACTTAAACTTAAGGGTATGTACATAAGCGGTTATATAAGTTGGTGAGTGATACATAGTGGGTACATGATCAGGTACATAGATGAGTTGGAAGAAGATGCGTACAATTGTTCGCGAGTAGTATTAGGTAGCGAGTAATATTAGGTATAGGGTTGACAATTGGTGGTGGTCTGTACAATAGGGGGTAAGGTAGATATAGTATTTACAATAGTGAGTAAGATATAGTGAGTAAGATGTAGTAGTGAGTAAGATATAGTAAGATACAATAGTGAGTAAGATATAGTATTTAGGATATGTACAATAGTAGACTTAGATATAGGGTTAGAATATGTACAGTGGTTTTTCGACAATATTTACAGTGGTTTCTTACAATTTGTACAGGGGATATTTACAATATTTACAATGGGTCGTGGTAGTTGGGTTGGGATGACATTCTGGGGGTGCGCGGAAATCCGCCGTTCTTTGGGTATGGATAGGGTGTGGGGTGTGGATGGGTGTAGGTGTAATGGATGTGACGTGTGGGGAGGTGGGTGATGGGTGAGAGAGGTGACACCCTCTAACAGTCTTCACGTTGGTGAAGACTGATAGAGGGGCCCCTTCACTGCCAGGGTGGCGGTGAAGGGGGTGGGCTGGTGGGAGCCGGTACCCGGGACGTCGCGGAGAGGGGCGGCGACGTCGGGGTCCGGTGGGTGAGATGGAGGCAATGTGTGGTGTTTCGGGTGTGGGGGTGAGAGTAGTGTGGTGAGGTTGTTCGGGGAGGACTGGAGCTGGCTTACATCGGGCGAGGGGTACGGTGTGGGGCTTCCCGTCAATTAACAGGGTAGCTGTGGTGTGTGTGGAGCGGATGACCTGGAAGGGCCCGGCGTAGAGGGGTTGAAATGTTTTGTGGATGCCGGGCTCCTTCAGGTACATGTGAGTGGCGGTGTAGAATCGTTTCGGATAGGCTGTGTCGTTGACTGGTGTTGAAGTGTGTAGCGGCTCCCTGTTAATTGACGGGGTGTAAAAAACGGAGTTATAATATAACAAAGTCTATTTCCACGAAAACAATGAATACAAAGTTAAATCGATTTCGACGGTTAGGTCATCATCAGTAACAAACATGAACTGAAGGTACATCGCAAAAGCACAGCTTATATAGTTACAGAACTTGAATCCTATAGGTCGAGAAAGTGAAAGGTAATATCCAATCAGATTGAAACAGGTAATACCTAGTGGAGGGAGAACTTGAATCCTATTGGCTCAGAAAAGTGAAAGGGACTGGGAGAATCTATAAATGCCAATCAAGGCAGACAAAGTGAAAGGGAGCTCAAACAGTGGTGAGGGTAACATTGTGAAGGGGGGGACCAAGCTATTGCAGGAATGAACCTATCAATGGTGAAACATGTTGAGGGACCACCTCATTCAGACATTTACCAGACCTATCACTCTTAAGAATTTCGAACCTTTCAAGTACATCCAACATACCTCCCTTTGGGCAAAAATGAGGAAATTCTACATACTGTCTATTTGTTAAATCAAAACTAAAGTCATGATTGGATTCACTCAGGTGACTTGCGAAAGCAGAATCACCTTTGCTATCCCTGAAATCCTTTTTATGTTCTTTTATTCTTTCCCTAAACTTCCTTCCAGTTTGACCACAATACTCAAGCCCACAAGAACATTTCAGCTTATAAACCCCACTTTTATCCTGAACCATTATCTTATCTTTAACAGAACCCAACGAAGCTTTGAGATTATTTTTATTTTTAAACCCTACTTTAAAACCTCTAGATGATAACATTTTCCCAATTTTGTCAGAAATCTTTCCATAATAAGGTATACTTATCCACTTTTTCTCTTCCAAAACAATTTCTTTAACCAAATTTGATACACTGTCCCTACACTTTTTCCTAAGAACCTTATTCCATATAGAATCAATGAGAGCACCCTCATATCCATTACTTGCGGCTATACTTTTAATAATTGATTTTTCTTTTGATAAATTTTGATCATTCATTGGTAGTGACAAAGCTCTATTGATCATACTATGGAAAGCAGCATGCTTATGAACTAAGGGATGATTTGATGAACTATGAATAGTGATATCACTGTAGGTATCTTTTCTATAAATGGAGAACTCATGCTTTTTGTTAATCAATGAGATGGACAAGTCAAGAAAATTTAGCCTATTCCCACCTAATTCAAGAGTGAATTTAATAAAAGGATCTAATGTATTGATTTTTTCATGAAAAGAATTTAGTAGTCTTTCAGTTCCTGTCCATAAAATTATTATATCATCAACGTACCTATACCAATATAAGAGGTTATTTGATTTATATTTTTCAAAAATTTGTTTTTCAAGATAATCCGTGTAAATATCCGCAAGCAAAGGAGACAAAGGAGAACCCATAGCTACCCCAGGCTGAGTATAATATTTGCCTTCAAATAGAAAATAGTTCTGGTCCATACAAATAGACATTAAACTACACAGTTCATCTTTTTCAAAAACATCAAGATTGGACTGATGGATAAGCCTGTTAACCACATCTTTGCAGCTAGCCACATCAATATTGGTGAACAAACTAACCACGTCAAAAGAAGCAAGTTTGGCATTTGGAGGCACTTGAATCCCGCTAATTCTAGAAACCAGATCGTATGAATTTAGAACAGTATTTTTTGGCCGAAAACTTCGTCGCGAGTGATTTAATTCGTGACGGGGTGTGTTGTGTTGGGAAAATATCGGCTGGTAAGCGGAGGGGGTCTCTGAAAGCGTGTTGGGCCGGACTAGTGTTGTCTGAAGGACGTGCCGAAGTTCTAAGGCTGAGTAATACGTATGGTAGTGTTTTTGTCCAGGAGGGGGATGTAGCTGAAGTAGAGATGGCTTGTTTCAGGACTGAGTGCCACCGCTCTATTTTCCCGTTGGATTGAGGATGATAGGGAGTGGTGCGGATTTTTTGTATCCCAAGGGAACGGAGGAGATCAGAAAAATGGGCCGACTCAAACTGCCTCCCCTGAACGACCGTGATTGTCCGCGGACAACCGTAGCGGCTGATCCATTGATTAAGGAAGGCCGCGGCGACGGTGTCCGCGGTAATATGGGCGAGTGGGATACACTCTACCCAATTTGTTGCACGGTCGATCATGGTGAGGCAGTATCTCTTCCCCTCGGAGGGGGGAAGAGGGCCGACCAGATCTGTTCGACGACCAGACGTGTTCCCACGGGAGGGAGTCGGGAATGGGTTGAGGAGGTACATGGGGGTGAGCCGAGACCTTGTATGTTTGGCACTTCTGGCACCCGAGAACCCAGTTACGTATATCTGTGTTCCAGAAGTACCGTGTTTTTACGAGGTCCCGGCTTGCCCGGATGCCGGGATGGTGGAGGGAATGGTAATGGAGGAAGAGCTGCCGCCTGAGGTCCGGTGGGACGTAAGGGCGCGGTGAGTCGGCCGTTACGTCGCACCAGAGGTCCAGAGGCGGCAGCTGTTGAAGTTTGGAGGCGGGGATGAGGTTAGAGAGGGTTGGGTCGGAATCGGGGTGCTGATGTGATTTAAGGATTTGTGGGGAAGGGAAGGGCAGTAACTCCGCCACCGGCGCGGGGGTGGGGCGGGAGAGCGCGTCCGCCACACAGTTGTCGGCCCCCGGCAGGTAGCGAATATCGGACGTAAATTGTCCGATAAATTCGAGCTGCCGGTGGCGACGCGGTGAGGCGGACTTACGGCTCTGCAGGAGGGCGTGCGTGAGGGGTTTATCATCCGTTACGACAGAGAACTGCCTGCCCTCCACGAAGTCACGAAAGTGTTTTATGGCTTCGTGGATGGCGAGGAGCTCTCTGTCGAACGTGGAGTAGTTCTTTTGGGTGGGGGATAGGGTTTTTGAAAAAAACCCGAGGGGTTGGGGGGTGGCGCCGGTGTGCTGGTGGAGCACTGCCCCGATGGCCCAATCGGAGGCATCGGTTGTGATGGAAAGGGGAGCGTGGGGATCGGGATGGGCTAATAGAGCGGCGTCCACAAGGTCCTGCTTACAAGTTTGAAAGGCGGTTGTGAGTTCGGGGGACCAAGAGATGGGGCGGTTGTCGTTTTTTTTGGCGGGATGGGGAATGGCGTGTATGAGGGGTTGTTGATGTTGGGCTGAGTGTTTCATATGGCGGCGGTAAAAATGTAACATACCCAAAAAACGGCGGAGTTCCGTGACGGTACGGGGCTGGGGGAATTCAGTGATGGCTTGAACCTTGTCCGGGAGAGGTGTGATTCCGTCGGTGGAGACGAGGTGGCCGAGGCAGCGGACGGAAGGTTGGGCGAGGACGCACTTGTCGGCGTTTATTTGTAGTCCTTCGGCGGAGAAAATGTCCAAAATTTGACGTAGGTGGTCGAGGTGTTCCTCCGGGGTGCGAGAGGCGACCAGCACGTCATCCAGGAAGCAGAAAACGAACGGGAGGCCTCGCAAAATATTGTCCATATAACGCTGCCACGTTTGGGCAGCGTTCCTGAGGCCGAATCCCATTTTTATATATTCGAAGAGGCCGAAGGGGGTAATGATGGCCGTCTTTGGTATGTCGGGGGGGTGGATATTTATGTGGTGGAAAGCCCGTGAGATATCGAGGGTGGAAAAAATCTTCGTGTTGTGGAGGTGAGATGAAAAATCTCGGAGGTGGGGGACGTTGTAGAGATCGGGTGTGGTTTTCGTGTTTAGGCGGTGATAGTCGCCACAGGGGCGGATATCCCCATTGGGCTTCTGCACTATCTGCAGGGGTGAAGCCCAAGGGGATTTGGAGGGGCGGATTATGCCGTCTGCTATTAGGCGGTCAAAATGTTTTCGGGCTTGGGTCAGTTGTAAGGGGTGGAGGCGGCGGGCTTTGGCGGTGATTGGGGGGCCGGAGGTCTCGATGAAATGCTGTATTGTGGATATGTGGGCTGAGGGGCGGCGCTGGGGGCGGTATTGTAGGAGTAGGTTTTTAAATTGATTTGGGGGTTCGTTGATGGCGTGGATATAGCCCGGGATGGGAGTGTTGGAGGAGGGGTCGATCAGGCGCGCGTTTTTTACGTCAACCTGGAGGCCGAAATATGCTAAAAAATCGGCCCCCAGGATCGCCTTCTCTACGTCCGCCACGGTAAATTCCCACTCGTACGCGAGCCCGTTGAGGTGTACGGATGATCGGTACGCCCCGTAGGAGGGGATGGTGGTACCGTTGGCGGCGTAGAGAGTTTGACGGTGACAGCGCGCCTGACGACGGAGGATGGAGTTGGGGAAGATGGAAAGCGCAACCCCTGTGTCGATTAGGAAGGGGACATTTGATTTTCTGCATTTGAGGAACAGGCGTTGGTGGGAGGGTGTGGAGTGGGGTAAAATTGCGGCAGTGGGGGCTGGGGGTGGCTGAGTCGTTGTTGGGTTGGTAGCAGGGGTGGTGGGGTTGAGTGTTGGTGGTGGTGGTGGGGGTTTGTCTCCCGCAAAGGCTCTCGGTGTCGGACAGGAGGCGGGGGGGGACCCTGAAGGCTATTCGGAGTCGGAATATTTTTCGGAGGGGGCATCGTCGGAGGACTCCCGCCAATTTTCCGACGAACAGGAAGCGATTTCGATCCCAGCGACGGCACAGGCGGACCCGGCCTGGCTCCAGCGTCACTTAGAGGAAAGTCGAGCACCGGTCGAGGCGGCACCCGACATCCACGACAGAATTCTAACAATTTTGGGGGGGTACGTTCGCTCGGGAGTGCCTCGGGAGTATTATAAAACCCTCCTGGAGAAGTACACGCCCAGGGGCGGGGTGAGTTTTTTGTCCCCGCCGACGATGGACAAGCTGATTAGCGACGCGATTGGGAGGGCGGCCCAACTCAGGGATGCTACCGTAGTACGCGGCCAGGCCATCCAGGCGGCGGCACTTGTCGCCACGGGGGCGGCACTTTCAAGTTTAGTCGCAGACGGGGCGAACCTCAACGACCCGCCGGTGAGAGATAAGCTGCTGGATGCTTTGTGGCACGCCTCAGCACTTCAATGTGCCAACTTTCATAAAATCTCAAGAGAAAGGAAACGAGCGGCTCTGGTCCCATTCACGGGGGAGTTCCGGGAAGTGGCCATGGCGGCGGACATCGGAGACAAACTCTTGTTCGACGGTCAGGCCCAAGCGTGGCTACAGCAGGTTACAGAAACTAAGCGAATTTCGACTCAGCTGATGCCGAAACGTCCGAACCGTCAGGGTCGACAAGCTCACGTCGCAACAGCACCACGGGCCCCCCGCCCGCCTCAACAGGAGTCGGGAAACGCCATGCGCCCCGCAGCACGGACCACCTACCCGTCGCCTGCTCAGAGGGGCTCCTTCAGGTCGTTCCGCGGCCACAACCGGCGTCAACGCCAGGGATACCAGAGGAGGACGTCGCCCAAAGGTCGCCGATAGGCACAGAGGTAAGATATGCTGGTCGTTTGACGAATTTTTATCACGCCTGGGAGGCGCTAGGGGTGCGCCCCACCATTCTAGAATGGGTTAAAGGATACAGGATTCCATTCGATGGGTACCCCCCCCCCCCCCTTTCTAAGGAGCCCTCAGTTGGGCCGAGTATCCCTTCAGCCCACGTCCCTATCATGAATGAGTTCGTTCAGAAGTTATTGAATATTGGGGCAATTTCAAAATTCCCTAAGGGGGAACCCTTTTTCCAATCCTCAGTTTTTCTCATCCCTAAGGAGAATGGCCGTTTTCGGTTCATTCTAAATTTAAAAGGGCTGAACGAGTGGTTGAGGGTGGATCATTTTCGGCTGGATGATCATCGATCGGTGTTACAAATATTGCAGCCCAACATGTTTGGGGGGATGGTAGATTTTACCGATGCATATTTTTTGGTTATCGTACATCGAGACCACAGGCGATACCTAGTGTTCACCTGGGGGGAAAATTTATTTTGCATGAACTGTCTCGCGATGGGCCTAGCTTCCGCTCCCTATATGTTTCACAAGTTACTCCGCCCAGTGGTAGGGGCGTTGAGGGAAAGGGGGGTTGTGATCATTAATTATTTAGATGACTCGCTGATCCTAGGGAGGTCGTACGACACGTGCGAGGCGGCGATTAGAACGGCCTTATCACTATTCGAGAGTTTAGGGTTCATTATCAATCGCGAGAAGAGCCAGCTTTCCCCCGCGCAGGTAGTAACATTTTTGGGTTTTATTTTTGATTCAAGGAAAATGACCATACGCACCCCGCCCACGAAAGCGATAAAGTTACGGGCGGCGGTAGATAGGGCCCTTCGGGAGCCACGGATGGCGATCCGACAACTAGCACGGATCATCGGAGGGCTGATAGCGGTAAGTCCCGCGGTGCCCTACGGGTTACTCTATGTACGGGCACTCGAAAGGGATCGCTATTTGGCATTGCGGGCGCAGGCAGATAATTATGACGCCGAGTGCTTATTATCTAATTTGTCGCAGGAGGATTTACGTTGGTGGCGGGAGGCTTTATTCAGGCCTCCGGCTCGGATTCGTCAGGACGTTTACGAGAAGGAAATTTTCACGGACGCCAGTGATACCGGATGGGGGGGGGGTGCGCTGATCCACACCGAGTGGGGGGGTGGTGGTCGGCGACCCAACGAGAGGCCCATATCAATGAAAAGGAGATCCGGGCTATCCTCCTCACCCTACGGGCGCTGGCTTCGGGCTGGTCCCACAAATCCGTTATCCTAAGGGTGGACAACACCACGGCAATAGCCGCCGTGAACAGGTTTGGCAGTGTGCGTTTCCCACATTTTCACAGCCTAGTCAGAGACATATGGCAGTTTTGTGAGGAACGACAGTTGTGGGTTTTTGCATCGTACATTCCTTCGGCGGAAAACGTTACAGCGGACTTTGAATCTCGCAGGGACAATAGGCATACGGAATGGGGGCTTAGGCGCCACCTTTTCCTGGAAATATGTAGTCAATTGGGATCGCCTAATATTGATATTTTTGCGTCCCAGGACCTACACCAGTGTTCCCGTTTTTTCTCATGGTTCCCGCACCCAAGGGCGGAAGGGGTGGACGCGTTTACTCACGATTGGGGGGGTGAATTTTTCTATGCCTTCCCCCCTTCACTGTTCTTCCTCGGGTGTTACATAAGATACGGACGGACAGGGCCAGGGGCATAGTGGTGGCCCCGGAGTGGCCGTCCCAAATTTGGTTCCCAATTTTTATGGATCTAGTAGTGTCCGTTATTATTCGTTTGACACCGGATCTTAACCCTTTGTTGTCGCCTTACAGCTCGGAGCACCACCCAGCGGCGCCGACGTTAACCCTGATGGTAGCGATATTATCCGCAGATCCTTCCTGGCTCGAGGGTTCTCAGCCGCGATAGCGGATACCTTGGCCACCTCGATCGCTGCGTCGACCTACCGGCAATACGGCTCGACGTACAGGCTATGGATAGCTTTCTGCCAGTCACGCTCATGGGACCCCTTGCAGGTATCAATCATTAAGGTGCTTTCCTTTTTTCAGCATGTGTTAGACTCCACGCCACATACCTACAATTCGTTTAATACGCATAGCTCAGCTTTAGCCCTGCTTACCGATCAGGATATAGGGCATAATGGGGATATCCGGCGTTTTCTTAAGTCAGTCTTTAGATTGAGGCCGACGGGGGCGCGATACCAGTCAACTTGGGATCCCACCCAGGTGTTAGAGTTTTTCCGGGCCTCTACGGATCAATCGATCGATTTTATGTCACGAAAGCTGGTGGTGCTGCTCTTGCTGGCATCGGGACAGCGGATGCAAACGATCCGGGCTATTAGGAGGCCGGATATTCACTTCTCAACTTCCCAAGTAACGATTTTTGTTCCGCAACTGCTTAAATCTTCTCGGCCGGGGGCGGTAGCCCCCTCCATCACCCTTCCTTTCTTACCAGCAGATCCAAAGGCATGTGTCCCGTCGTGCTTAAAGTCGTACCTCCATCAGACTTCACATTTAGCGTCCCCCACGGGGCCCCTCCTCTTGACGACTAGGGGGCGTCGAGGCCAAGCGTCATCCGCGACGCTGGCTAGGTGGGTGACGGAGATTTTTTGGGCAAGGCGGGGGTGAATATTAACTTGTTCTCGGCCCATTCGACTAGGCATGCCGCGGTTTCCGCAGCGGCCAGGAAGGGGGTCCCCATTGATGTCATTTTCACGGCGGCCGGATGGTCAGCCCGTTCCAAAATGTTTTGCCAGGTTTATAACAGGCCACTCTGTTCGCAGGACTCATTTGCCAGAGCGGTGTGGGATGCGGCGCCGTCGACCTCGGTCACCGACGTCCAGTGATGGGGTTATTTCAATTTGTATGTTTAATTTCGTCTGACACTTTCATGTCAGCCTGCCTGAATAATCTCTTATGACTTTTTTTTTGTTTCTTGACATCTCATAGCTCAGTCTGCCTTTAACCGGTGTGGGTTAATAGCATATTTATGATGTTCCATATTCACATGTTACATTCCTTCAGAAATGGATTCACTTCATTTATTATAGCCCGTTGGCATCATTTTGGCTAATTGTGTGTTCTATTATCCATCTGACATATGCTTCCAGTAATGGGTTTATCGCAATTATTATGTTTTGGGGTTCTATTATCCACATAGTATATTTTTCCAGTAATGGGTTTAGCGCAATCATTATGTTGGAGTCCTTCTAGCCGTTGGTTTTTTTGTTTTTTTTTTGGACAACTTTGATAGGTCAGTCCTCCCTTAACCGGTGGGGATTAATCTCATATCAGGCTCTATGTCTTCATTGGCAATTGCGTAATTTTTTCCAGAATGTCACGAGAGTGGGATTTAGGCTGTTTCCAACATACTTTCAACGGTGGGAGCAGGATCTGGGGGACGGACCCCCAATAGGATTCCTTGCCTACACCTTGGCCCGGAAGGCCCCCCCCCCCCACCGGGGGGGGGGGGGGGGGGGGATCACCCAGCCAGGAACAGTTTTTTGGTTTTGCACATTCCCTTTGGCCCTGGCGGGAGTCGGGGTAGCGGGGTGAGGCCATCGGGCCGGTGTACCCGAAGGAGTGGGGAGCCTGGTGGATGGAGCCTTCTAACAGCTGCCAGTTATTAACAAATCTCTACCTACCGAAGTATAATTGAACATTCAACCTACCTGATGGGACAGGTTGATTATAATTATATTAGGTAGGGATGAGATTTGTTAATCACGTCCCACCCGGTTTTTTGCTTATGGGGTTTTTCTTTTTCCCCGGCGGAGCCGGGGGTGTCAAAAAAGCCGCTCCCCTCCCTAGGCATCCACCAGGGATTTCCTTCAAACTGAATGGCGGCCACGGATCGATACAGCCAGAGGGCTGGCGAGGACCAGGCTGCCAACATGACAGACGGAAAAAACTTCGTCTTTTTCATCTTTGAACTTGGTTGGCTCTAAGCGCAGAAAAGAGGCTGCTGCCAGTTATTAACAAATCTCGTCCCTACCTAATATAATTATAATCAACCTGTCCCATCAGGTAGGTTGATTGTTCAATTAATTAATACACAACGGTTTCTTACACAACGGTTTATTATTTACCTTATGCTTCATGAATAACAACTAATAATTACTTAATGATTCAATTATTGAATCCCGCGCATTTTTACGGAGTTGTGATTCCCGGGCCGGTTCCAGTACTCTATGTAGGTTTTCCGGGGGGAGGGGGAAGCTCGAGGGTAGGTATTGACCACAGAAAACCGTGATCTACGCAGAAGGGGCAGCTATACATGTAAATAATAAACCATTGTGTAATAATTTGCAGCGTTTTTTACCTATAGCTCTTGAAATCAAAATCCTTTTCATCAGGCAAATTCTTTAGGAAAATGTTTTTGGAATAATGTAAATAGCTCTCTAACTGCTGATCGAAACAATAAACCTTAATCAATAATCTGTTTGAATATTGTTTATCAGAAAGTTTCTTGGGATGTTACTTCCTAGTGGGATCGTTCCCAGTAAGTCCTATCCCCTCCTCAACAGGTTCCGTTTCGTTACTGTGAGTTTTACGTATATCATTATGACCAAGGTATAAATTGCTGGGCTATCCAGGAGCTGAGCTATAAAAAGAAGAGTGAGTCATGTTTAAAAGAACTCGGAGGCGATTCCCAGAAACGCTTGCAACCTCGAAATCTCCACCGGACGTCACCCTGGCATTCATTCCACCAGGCGCTCACCTCGTTCGCGCCTACCTATACCACTTATAGCTCCCATAGATGAAACTGGAACCGAAAAATTAGTGGATTCACGTAAGTGGAATGCGGTGTACAGCTTACAGAGAAATAAGTCTATGCTAATGGTACTAATGGTGCTAATGGTAGTCCTATTCACTAAGGGGCCTATTCACTAAGCCATAACTCAAAGACAATCATTCCTACATCAGTAGGGGGTAGAGGTAGACAAAGTGACGTCACAGGTCACCATGGGTAGTACCTTCGTCACCTCGTACCCACGGTGTGTGTACGTACGTCACAAACGTACTTCGCCACGTGTAGCTGCTATAATGTCACACCAGATGACAGCCACCTCCAGCCAACGCCTCCAACCGCCGCCTCCATCCGTGTACACGTGAATATGGTAGATGTGTCATGGTATTCACTCGAATTTCACGTTAAATCTTAGGAAAATGTTCATATTCACACGAATTTTGTGTAAATATGGTCGAATTTTATCGTATTTCCTCGAAGTTCATGTGAATGTGGTAGGAATATGTTTGTATTCACATAAATTTCGTGTAAATATGGTTGAATTTTATTCGTATTCCCTCTAAGTTCATGTGGGTGTGGTAGGAATATGTTTATAGTCACGCGAATTTCGTGTAAGCATTGTAGAAATATAATGGCATTCCAGTGAATATGGTAGATGTATCATGGTATTCATTCGAATTTCACGTTAAAATCTAGGAAAATGTTCATATTCACACGAATTTTGTGTAAATATGGTCGAATTTTATCGTATTCCCTCGAAGTTCATGTGAGTGTTGTAGGAATATGTTTATATTCACGCGAATTTCGTGTAAGCATTGTAGAAATATAATGGCATTCCAGTGAATATGGTAGATGTATCATGGTATTCATTCGAATTTCACGTTAAAATCTAGGAAAATGTTCATATTCACACGAATTTTGTGTAAATATGGTCGAATTTTATCGTATTCCCTCGAAGTTCATGTGAGTGTTGTAGGAATATGTTTATATTCACGCGAATTTCGTGTAAGCATTGTAGAAATATAATGGCATTCCCTCGAATTTCATGTGAATATGGTAGGAATATGTTCATATTCACACGTATGTCGTGTAAATGCTGTCGAAATATAATGGTATTCCCTCGAATTTCATGTGAATATGGTAGGAATAATTATTATGTTCATTGTAGCATCACCGGTTCGGTAATTATTATTAGTACCACGCTAGAGACCCCTTCATACAAGTCCATTTCCAAGGATAGTTATTCAATTTTGAGTGTAAGTGGTGATGCCGTGCTTCCGGTAGGTGCGTCTCTAAGGAATTAATAGTTATACCGTTTTTTGAACTAAATTGGTGACTAGTGGGGAATGCCGTCTTTCCGGTATGCAAGGAGCGGCAGATCATTGTGTAATCTGTGTAGGTGTTGTGGATAATCGATATCGACTCCCATGATATACAACAAATGGACAAAGATTTGCTTCATTTAGTAGCTATAGCGGTTGACTGTGTATCAATGAACTAGCCAGGGATGGTTTTTCGTATAGAAATGGTACCATAGTTTGTTCTGCATGTAATTTAGAATTGAATGTAAATGATCTTATACAGGAGGACGTACCTATGGTGATCCATTTGGCATGCGAACCTACGTGTCCTTTTATTGAGCGATGCCAGATATTTACGTTACATGATTTCTATTTAATCGGTACCTATGTGTACGCAGTCATACGTATATGCTGAGGGTCCCATACAGCCATCGTGTGTTGAACATGATAATGCTTGTGCAACGGTGGGGTGTGCAACTTGTTGTACACAATTAACCTGTAAAATTTGTATGAGTAATACAATTGAAATTTAGTTATATATGGTGCTTCCACGTGAGTACCTAGGTACGTGTAGACTGGGTAGTAGTCGCATCGATTTTTGTCCAATATGCAACGCGTTTATTTGGTCTTTTATGTAGCGTATTTATCCCATAAACGGAATAGATGGCTCGTTAGCCTTAAGATTGTGCTATAGACACCTAGATATATGGGTTATTAGTAAGCTAGGGTGAGAAAAGGATGAAGTAGATACCTACCTATCGACTGTGTCGGATGTTTGCATTATTAACCGTGTGCATTTACTTTTAGTCTCATGCACATGGGGCCCTAGTAACTACATTGTGTATGTTAGTGGTTTACATGTGTGTTTACACGTGTGCACACGCACGCAAGCTCGCACGCACACACACACACGTTATTACACGTGATTGAATGTTAATGATATTATACAAGGGCGGGTGTAGTCACCGGTGGTGATCCATTTGGCACTCGAACCTACGTGTCCTTTTATTGAGCAATGACACAAGTCGTCGGGTGTAGGCGACGGTGACCTGTGCCAGCTGGAGGCGACCGGTGCTGGATGGGGGTGTAATTGCTGATGGATGGTGATGAGGCATATTATATCCGCAAACGATTATATTTGTCTACTTACCTGGGTGTGATGGGTACTTACCTAGGGTTGCGTGCGTCTAGGTATAGGTACGTCTAGGAAGTGGTTTCGATATCATGCATCGAAAGGTGATCCATGGTTGGCAGGGGCCGCCGGAGGCGACCGTCGCCGGGGGGGGGGGGGGGGAGTCTACCGCCGTTGGATTGAGGCACCGCTTGATGATGAGCCATATGGCAGATGTCTGTAACAGTTTCACTATAGCTCAGTAGTTAGCGTGTCAGACTAAAGTGGCGACAAATTTTTTTTCCCACTCGTCATCAGACTTCGTTTGATCGACGCACGAATCCCGCGGATGTACGTGACGTCAGAGGGCATATTCGCGTGTTTTCAGGGGGCCTATTCACTAAGCCAAAGAGACATCTCTTTCAGTCCGACTCTCTCTTTTGGCAGAAGAGATTTTTATAGTATCCATGACAGGGTTATTCAGTAACTTTTCAAAGAGAGAGTTGGCGGCCATCTTGGCATTCTCGATCTCTTTCAGAGAGACACCTAATTAGGTGTCCTCCCTCGAAAGAGAGAGTCTATTTCTCGTTTGTTTCACAGTGATCGTGTAATATCCTCCTTCATCCGTGTAATATCCTCCTTCATCCACAACCACATCGGTACTTTTGATGGTGTATTCTTTCATTTCATAAAGGTAAGTCAATTTTAATTAAAAATAGATACATAATCAATGATTCATGAGTAAAAACGTCCAAGTACGGGTTGAGGTAGGTACCTACCTACCTAAGAGTGGCCGTTCATTAGGTGTAGATATAATACAAGCATTAAGCCCCCTAATTCGACTTTTTCTGTTGATAATTGAGACTTTTTTTTCAATTTCATTTAAACTTTTATCCGATTCATGAGTAAAAACATCCAAGTATGGATTGAGGTAGGTAGGTACCCATTGAATAGGTATTACTAATGCGTTCATTATTAAGGAATTGAGCTCCCGGGGGCACAAACATCTCGCACTTCATGGATACTATGGCATTTTCGTGTATTAGGATCCATATCTCTTTCTCAAGGTCTCTGGAGCTATTCAGTAAAATAGACGAACCCGGGAGACATTGGAAGAGACTGTCTCCCAGGGGAGACTATCTCTCGCGGGAGATTTTCAAAATAGATAATCTCTTTCCACTGTCTATTTTAGTGAATAGGCCCCCAGTAATACTTACCAGGTACTTGCCTACACCATGAAGAGGCTTCGGCGGGTGGAGGGGGTAGCTGGAGGCGGCGGTTGGAGGCGTTGGCTGGAGGTTGCTGTCATCTGGTGTGACATTATAGCAGCTACACGTGGCGAAGTACGTTTGTGACGTACGTACACCACCGTGGGTACGAGGTGACGTAGCTACCCATGGTGACCTGAGTCGTCCAGTGGGTGCTGGAGGCGGCGTCTGGAGGCGGTAGGCGGCTGGTGTGGAGTGACATTAAAGCAGCTACACGTGTCGAAGTATGTTTGTGACGTAAGTACACACACCGTGGGTACGAGGTGACGTAGGTACTACCCATGGTGACCTGTGACGTCACTTTGGCTACCTCTACCCCCTACTTACATCTGTTTGAATTGGGTATGCTGTATAACTGTAATCTACTGCATTGTTACAATTTTCTATTCTATTTTATATATATTATTTGCAAGTCATTCTTGGTAAGCGATATATAGCTGAACGTTTGAGGATTTGTGTGTGCCGAAACTCTTTATTATGGTTCCCTCAATCCCAGACTACCAGTCCTATCCCTTGTATTACATTTTGCCGTCAGACATGACTATTGCCATTCATTTATGTATTTATACTGCTTAGAAAACTACCTACTACTCATAATATTCATCCACTTATTTTTATCCCCCCCCCCCCCCAAACCACCCTGTTGTAAAAATTTACCCGCAAAAAAAAGTTCCTTAGCCACAAAGGATTGATAAATGCAAAAACTTGTGGCCCCACCCCCACCACAACAATCCCGTTTTGTTGGCGAGTATATTTTTACAACGGGGTTGTTTCTGGGACGGTATCACATCTTTTTGCATTGATGAAGTAAACATTTTTTCCCAGCAGGTACCTAAAAATTTTCCAAGTACCTACTCACTACCTACTCAGTACCACCCACTTAGTACCTACCCAGTAAAACCTACATACCACTACCTACTTAGTGCCTACTCAGTACTACTTACTTAGTACATACTCAGTACTACCTATTTAGTTAGCACCTACCCACTACCTACTTACTTTTTTTGGCGGGTATATTTTTAGAACAGGGTTATGTGAGTGTATTGGGGGGGGGGGGGGAGGATTTTACATCTTTTTGCATTAATTGATGAAGAAAAAATTTTTAGAAAACAATTTTTCCCCAGTACCCACTTAAACATTTTTTCTCGGTACCAACCTACTTACCTACAAATTTTCAAATTGTGGGAGGGAGGACAAAATGCACAAAAGGCACCTCCTTGGAGCATAAGGAATGTGTGTGCAAAAATTAAGCTCGATCCGTTACGTTTGTGGGGGTGTTCCCTGTCAAAGAGCAAGGACAAGAAGAAGAAGAAGTAGAAAAATGTGAAAAAATTGCGATTTTCCAGCTCCATAACTCCGGCGACTGATGGTCTCGGAGGGTTGAAATTTGTTCTCAGGGGCTCCTAGAGAATGGATGTGTGAAAAATAAACACCCGGAGACCCCAGGGGGCCGAGTTACGGGGGTGGTCATGGAAGAAAGAATGAAACACCCTTTCTTTGTTCGGGGGAGGGCTGGGGGGATAAAATAAAAACCTCCTACTTGTGTAAACAGTGCCTTGTTCGCTGTCGGTGTACGGAGGTTTTCGGTATTCTTGAGCGTCCCTAAGATGTCAGCATCTCTGTTTTTTTCACACATCTTTTTGGTTTATTATTTTCAGTAACGAACCATTGGAATCGAGCATGAAAAAAAATAATTCTAAGCCCCCCCCCCCCCCCCCCCACAAATTTGATGGTTTACGTTTCAAGGTATGTAGAATCCGAAAATGCAATAAAAATATTTTTGTCTGTCCGCTGTAAGACGTACGCTGTACGGGCCACTTTTCTTAGTTAGGTACCATTAATCAAAATTGATGAAATTCGGGTTATAGGTTCCGTTCGGGGTCTAGTTGGTCCTCGAAGCTCGGCGTTACTGTCTTCTAAGGGGTTCAAAATAGGGGTTGACATTTTCAGAACGCCGTATCTCCTTTAGATAGAAGGGTATGGTTTCTTTTACGTTATTACATTTGTCTTGAGCTAAACAATTTTTTGAGGCCACCCGGAGCATTGTACGACCAGTCGTTCGTGTGCACCAAAAAGCTTCGTCAACACGATCGTGAATCAAACTGTATATAGCATTTCCAAATCTAATTCAACATTTTCCAAACCAAATTCAACATTTTACAAACCAAATTCAACATTTTACAAAACAAATTCAACATTTTCCAAAACAAATTCAACATTTTACAAAACAAATTCAACATTTTACAAAACAAATTCAACATTTTATTAAATCAACCAGCATTGAAAAGAAGATGAATTGGGCATTATCCACAATCTGGAGTGAAAACGCCATAAAGAAGAGATGCTCCGCCTGTTCCTTTTTTATGCGTCTCGACGGTCTCCTAATGTCTCCTCAATGGATACGACTGATCATCCGTCCAGGTACATCAGAGTTCTGAGTTGTGTCGTTGTGTATGGCAAAGTGGTGATATGAGTGACTCCTATGACTCTTCCAGTGATGATGCCAGGAGGAGGGGAAACCGGCGAAGAAATGAAGCGTTGGTGAGTAGTACAGATGAAGATGACATTGTTGCAGATGTTGAAATGAGGAGGAATAGAAGATCAGGTCCGCGAGGGAAATATCAGACCGTTTCTCAAGAGAAAAATAAACTATTCCTAGCACTGTACGAAGAAGGGTTTACTATTAAAGAAGCGGCTTGTAAGTCTTCGATGAATTATTCCACTGCCAGATGTATTGTACACAAATTAAACAATGAAACGCCACAAAGTCAAACGAGAAGGCGGGGTGGAGCCTGCCGTACCAAACTTACGCCAAACGTTCTTGCAGCTATAGAAGCAATAGTTGAGGAACAACCGCATAATTCTGAAGAAAATCGCGGAGAAACTTTCGGAACAAGGTATTACCCTAAGTACATCCTCAGTCGACAATGGCCTTCGGAAGTTGAGGATAACGCTCAAAAAAGCCTCTATCGAACTGGATCGAATGAACTGTGAGCGAACCATACAACTGAGAAAAGAATTCGCCCTTCGTTTTAATGAGTCAGCACCTCGTAATCGAGAACAAATAATATTTATCGACGAGTCGGGGTTCAATTTGCATTTGAGGCGAACGCAGGCTCGATCAAAAGTGAATACCCGAGCTGTAGTCACGGTACCCACTGTCAAGGGACGAAATGTCTCCTTGATCCTTGCCATTGGGACTCAGAGAGTCGTTCATTACAAAATTGTAACATCAGGAACCACCAATGCCCAATTTTTTGGTGATTTCTTGAACGAACTCCGAGAAAAACTGCAATACTCAGGTAACGAATTCGTACTGGTGATGGATAATGCGCAAATTCACCGCTCTACCGAAATTCGACAACTGGTTGATTCAAGTGCATTCGATGGAATAAGTCAAATGTTTCTTCCACCTTATTCCCCGATGTTGAATCCAGCTGAGAGTGCATTTTCTAAAATTAAGACCGTGGTGAGGAATATTCTCAGCGAAGAACGAGACCGTCTTACCACGTGCAATTGAACGCGGAGTAGCGGCTATAACTCCATGCGACTGCTCGAATTATGTTATGAACGCTTTGCTTCTTCTACCAACAGCGGTAGCTGGCCAACCTTTACACTAGTACTAAATTTCGTCAAAAATGTAATGAATGTTGCATTTGTTTTGTAAAATGTTGAATTTGTTTTGTAAAATGTTGAATTTGTTTTGTAAAATGTTGAATTTGGTTTGGAAAATGTTGAATTAGATTTGGAAATGCTATAAATCCGGCCGGGATATCATCACTAGGGAGCACCTGATTATAATCAAGGATGGCTGTATGAAGTCGAGTTGGTTGTTCTGCGATATTATTTCATTTGAACTTGAACAAACTTTGAAGTATTATTGATGGGGTAAAGTATTACGCAACGATAAATTAATACACAACGGTAAATTATTACATAACGGTAGATTATTACACAACGGCAAATTATTACACAACGGCAAATTATTACACAACGGTTCATCTACCAAGAAGGGGCTGGATTCTGTTGATCGGTACTTTTGCAACTTGAACAACCGTTGAAGTATTATTAATGGGGCAAGTTATTACACAACGGTTCATTATAGGTATTGACCACAGAAAACAGTGACTTCATTATTTGCGTTTCTTTTCGCCGTTTTAGTTACTGTTTGTCATCGGCTGTATTATTTTAGCAACACTTAACTCGTGATTTAGGTATGAACCTAGTAACGAGTACGGAGTTAGGTACTAACCAACGGAGGGTCTGCGATTCACATAATATGCATAGAGTAGTTACATTATATAGACGGGTTATCTATACAAGAAGTCCACTGACGTGAATACGAACGGATTCTGAATGCTTTTGTTCAAACCGTAAAGAATCTCAGGAGTAATAATTGATCATACTTGTTGATGTAAATCTGCGGGGTATTTTGTGAATGTCGGAAGCTGTAGCTCCCACACTATTCGTGGCCTCGACCTTTACAAAACTGCAACGTGAAACTACTACTCGCGTCATATTTTGCCCGACGCTGAACTAAAGTGACGGTACAAGGGCGTGATTAGTTGCGGGAAGAGGTAGCAATCTAGTGAATGCTTGACCGAATTTAATGAGAGTGGTCTCAACGTGATCAGCGAGTTCCTGAGACGGACGCAGACTATAGAAAAATCGCCGAAATGTCCTCTTTCGACGTGAATGGGGCTTTCCTTCGCGACCCGATTGTATGGTTTCTGCGAAGCACCGAGTTCGCAAAATCTGTGAATTTGAATGGACCACTTTTGACGCCAGACGCATTGACGAATACTATCGCCCGGGCGAAGCTATATGCTAGTTTTCTATAAATTAATTTAATTCACCACAACTTCGAAGCGAGAGAAATGAAGTCCAGAGGATTCCCAGTAAGGCCTAATATTAATTTTACGCAGATTATGTGGTTCTTCCACATTAGGTAGGTACCTACCTAATTTTCCTACTTATAAACGACCTGCCTTCTATCCTAAAATCAACTGGCGCAAGGAATTCATAGTCCAGACTTCATTCATTCCACACTGACGAAAGTGGAAAATAGCTGTTTATAGAGAACAGCTAGAGGATAACTATTATGGAGAGAGGGAGAGAGTAATTTATTACTAGTAAGTATAGAGAACTGTTAGTTGACGACTCGGCTTTTGTTGCCCACAGGCAGCTATTTCCTATAACTGAAATATATAAGTTTATGTAGATCCGTTAACATCTTATCTCTTATCGAGTACTATCAAATGGTCTTAATACCCCTAAGACCATGAATTGATACAGGGTCTAAACGAGAGTTCACCCAACAACGCTGTCTATTGTGAAATTCATTCATCCATGGGCAATTTTAAAAATTCTCATTTTTTGCCAAATTCTGTTCAGTAACGGAAATTAACAGTTAATGACCACATAATGAGGTGTTTATGTCGAAAAATGTAGGCATTTAAGTATTATTCACAGAATAATAAACCAAAAGTACTGTAACTTTCGTGTACGCATGCGCAAACGTCGAATACTTGCAACGCCCATAACTACCTTAAATATTGTTGAAATGCGTTCAAACTTGGAAGGCCGATCAGGAATAATACTTCAATAATTCCGCATGAATTTCATTGTAATCGTACAGTGACCTTCGTCTGCGCATGCACGAACGTGAAGCGTTGACTATTTCCTTGTAACGCTTCTAACTACGCGAAAATTAGTGACAGCTTCCTGAGAGCTGAAATTACCCAACTAATTATGTTAGTCCATGTGATCTGAGTTGTTCAGTCATTAACCCATGCATGGATACTCCACCTGTCCACTGTATGAACCTACCCATCTATTCTATACGTTCATGTGATTCAAGTGAGGATGCTATACTGTCTACTCGAATTGGCATACCTTTTTTTTCATTTTTAAATTCTTGACAAAAACTCCTTACTGTCTTTAGTGAACTTCAGTTCGAGAGGAGCTGATTTGGTCAAAATTGCATGAGGTAAGGTACCTACTCTCTAGGTCTATGAACAGATATCTCCGAGCTAACCCGCATAATCCCTTTAAATTTCGCCCATGCATCGCATTTCGGAGTAAGGCGTGTGGCACGCAAACAAAGCATTCTCCACCTCTCGAAAGTCACTAGGATTCCGCTACTTGATAGAGTGGGAAGTCGTCCTATTCGTGTCTAGTAATTCGTGGGGTAGTTTGGATAGGTATTTTCCTATAAAGACCAAGATATCAGGCCAAGTCTTCCGTACATTTTCCATGCTAGTAAAGCATTTCTATATGTCCTCATTTATACATTTTTTTCTGTTAACTTTCCTTATCCCGTTTTCGCCTATAACTAAAAACCCACGAAAATGTTGCCATTTTCAACATTTTCTGCCTCAGCAAACTCCCAAGGATGCAAAAAAAAAAAAAAAAAAATCCACCCCCCACCACCAGGAACCATGTTAGGCCCCGATGCATAAATGCATCAGTCGTCACTGGTAAGCTAATTTCAAGGAAATGGACAGCAATTCGGAAAACAGCTTTTATTTCAACCCCTAAATGGGGAAAGACTGTATAAAAGTCACAAAATTGAACAAATAGTTTACAAAGACGGCACAATGCTAGAGTTATCGATAAAGTGGGGGGGGGGGGGGGGCTAGGCTGAATTGTACTCAACGAAGCATGAAACACATAACCACACATCACATTTTATGCAGATGGTTTTCACTTGAGATTTACACGGCTTATTGGCACACCTTCGTCTGTTCTCAATTGGCGATATGAAATGATCCATGCGATCGTACCTCAATGACTGAAGAGCCCGGTTTCTGGCATGAGCTGATGGCCCAGGGGCTTTGGGTGGGATTTTGTACTTCAGAAGGTAGGTTTGAACGATTTCTCTGAGGAAGTTCAAGTTAGGTTTTTTGGCGTTGCAAGCGTGATGGATTATGAAGGCGTTATTCAAGGCAACGTCGATCAACCATGTGCTCAATGGGTACCACCACTTCTTCCCCCTGATGCCAATCCTATATCCATTCACATCTTGGTCCATTCGGTCAGTGCCTCACATGCTCTCATTGTACTGGTGAACACAGGTCGGTTGAGGGATTGGAACATACTTTCTCTCAGGCTTAGAGTATCGTTTGGCTGACTTCTTTGGCTCGTAACCAAATTTTGTGGAAGCCACGGTAAAATTGTCTACCGTAGCTCCTAAATCTTCATCTGCAGAATCTTCATCGGTGTGCACGGCAGGTTCTGGTGAAGTGATGAATACTTCTAGAGGATCATCACCATCATCCGAATCACTGAAAGACCCAATAGTATCATCATGTTTACCCTCGATGATATCTAGGGCCTCTTGAGCGCTGATACCTCGAAGTGTCCAGTCATCACTGAAAAAGAAGAAATATCCTGATATTAGCACTCCTGTGACGACTGTAGCATATATGCATCACCTGAGTTTTGAAGTAAATAAACAATAGGTAAATAATCGCTGAAGTTCATGAGTTAGAGTAACTTCTTCATAATAGACTAAAGAACGAAATAACGGGCAATCATTTCAATATGTGAAAAAATATTGGGAACAGAGTACTTACCACATCTTCAAGTCACAATTTTCCAGTCGAGAAAAAACCACCAAGACAGTAAAATCACTCGCGCTCACAGGACTACTGCAGATAGACTGGCAATTTGGTAGAATGTTGGTAAGGACCAGTGGAAAGGTGGGGAACTCAAGAGAGACCTGTACGTTCATGTAGAAACATGCAGGAACGTGCAGAAACCGCCTGTCTGTTTGATGCATAAATGATTCAGTCGGCGGAAACGGGTTATATACCCACACTGATAGAATAACTAACTCTCCTTCAATACTTCAGAACTCCACAGAAATGACCGAAGTGAGCCGGAACCAACGTCATTTAATGATTTATTCATTACATTGCACGGTGCATACGATTTAATTACCTTAGAAGCATTTAAATTGGTTTATTTTTCAAGGAAAATATCGCTTGGGCAGGAATACCGAATAGCATTTTGAATTCCGTTTCTTCGAGCAAGCTATAGGTACACGGATTGTGAACAGTCAATCAGACTCATTAGAATTCGGATTAGAAATTAGAAATCTCTTTGAGAGTCAGACCGCAATTCACGCCAGCAGAGGCAACACACTTGGTTTCCACTAAGTATGTATTGCACAATGTAATGCAGTTTGAAGCGGATTCGAATTCCAGCAACATCTTGACTTTAGTTTATAGTGAGTGTATCGACATATCTTTTAATCTCATAGGTGACCTGTATGTGTATGATGCATTTCCGGGCGTTAGTTTATTTTGATTTGATATGGCAAACCTACTTATTTGATTTGAACTACTTAGTGTTGGGCCCCTCCCGGGTCTTGAACGTCTACCTGAAGTAGGTACTTACCTTCTTTATATTTAGCTTTCTGATAATTTTTGGAACGTGGAAAAAATTTGCTCCCGAAATTAAATGTCCCTTTTGAATAATTGTAGAGCTGCTTTTTTTCTTTCTTTCTTTTTTTTTGTTATGAAACTTCCCTCAAAGGCGGAGGGGCCCCTTTAAATAAAAATAAATTAAATAACTCAAATAATGGGGAGACGCCCAGCATTACCTGACGCCGGCCCTTAGGGGTGATGAAAGAAGTTGGGAAGAGAAAGTGGGATGAAAGGAAGTGCCCCTATAGAATGACCATTAGTTTAAATATGAGCCCTGCAAGACCCGGGTGATGCACTCCACAGAGATGCCCAGCTCGCCTAACTCTGTGGCATGGCAAAGTCGCTGCCAGCACCTTGATGTTATCAGCCACCACTTCCTTTTACCAGGACAGTGATTGCCGCAAATCATTCATATTTTACTCTAGAAGAACAGGAGGGTGAATTCACAGCAACTAATGTGATCGGGGAGATGATCTCCAGCCAGGGATCTGGGAGAGGATTGTGTCCTACATAGTCCGAATCCTCAAGACAAAGGTTGACGACCCGTATCTCAGGTGAATATAATAAACTGGAGGCAGCAAGGAGGCATCAGAAGGGGGCGTGACATTGCCCAGTGATCGACCCCACTCCGAAGTAATGCTGAACAAGTGATTCTGGGGTGCTTTAGGTCAAGAGGATAAGGGTTAGTGGGTTTTTAGTGAGTGAAACCCCACAAGGCTGCGTAGTGCGGACCCTCCAAAGCGTAAGTCTTTTTCAAGATTTTCCCACTGCTTCCCTCACAAAAAAAAACTTGCTACTCTTAGCCCTCCAGGTCTGCACCATGCCCACGCAGGTATTGGCATCCTGGACATCCAGGATAATTGCAGACCCGTCGTCCACCATGTCCCGCTTCACCCCACTGCTGCCTGGCAAATGGTAAAGCCTCTCCCTCCCAAAATCCCAGTCGCTAGATGATAACGCACATGCCCCCTGCCTGGTGACCGCATCCTGACGCTGGATGTAGCCACCATGTTTCAATGGACAGACTTTCACCACATGATTCTCATTTGCGCCCTGACAGGCATGGCCAAGGGTGTTAACAGCCCCGTGACTACCTCTGGAACACCTTACTACTGTGGCTGGTGAGGCCACACAGACGGCATGAAAGTTATGGTAGTCCCAGGCTCCTATGCCCTCCGAAGCCTAATCCACCTACTGGGATGAGAAAGGGACTTCGGAGCATGGTAGAATAAATCTTCCTCTGAAAGGCAGAATCGTAAGCGCCGTTTTCCGTGTTTTACAGGAGAGACGAAAAACTGTGGACGGATCTTTTTAATGCCTAAACCGTTGAAACTTGATGTTTTAGCGTAATTCACACCATTTTCTGTCGAGTTATTTTTAAAAAAATGGCATAAAAGCTCTGGGAAGTAGTAATTTTTCGAAGAAAAGGCGCTTAAATTATTCTTGATGTTTTGAAGAACTGGGAGAACAGCTGCAGATACGATACACATTTCAGCACTTAAGGATATTCTTGATGTCTTGTGGGAAAAGAATTATTTGGAATACTAGCGTCTCTCCACTCGTGCACACTCTGGAATTACGATACTTTGACATTCGATTGGTGCATATGATGTTTATGCTGCTCCCTGGTGCTTACGATAGGTGGCATAATATTAACATTTCGTACTGTCGTAAGTTACAGTCGGAATGGGGCACTTATGACAATGAACAATTTTTACCTCGGTATTTACATTTGACTCGTGGTGCTTACGTTCTGAATGAATGTTGGATATGATATTTTACCAAACTGGTGGTTAGGATTCGAAAACTTTGAGGCTGTTTTTGAATGCTTTAGAGGCGTACGTGATAAGCAGCTAGATAGATGCGGCTTTTCAAGAGTAATCCAATAGTTACAATAACTCGAAATCGCCAGAAATGGCGCTTACGATATTCTGCCTTTCAGGGGACGAACATAACATAACATAACTGTAGTGATTGAGGAGTTCAATAGACGAGTCGATCGCTTGAATGAGAATGGTTGTTTAATTGGTGGCACCCTGGCTCTTTTATAGTCCCCTGACAAGATCAGAGGGGGGTCGGGGGGTCCCCACTCTGAGTTACAGCATGTTCAGACACAAATTGAGTTGTGGAGGAGCAGCCGATCACAACACTGCTCCCCCCAGAATTTAAGTAATTTACATTTTTATTTAAATTTTCTTGTTGTCGCTGTGGCCGTTGCCGGGCGTGGGAGGTGCGTGTGTTGGGTCCGAGTGGGCTGTCCGGGTGGCTGCTGTGGTCGTTGTCGTGGGGTGGCGGTGGGGCGAGGCCGATTGGTGGCGTGGGTGCCGGTGCGGGCGCGAGATATCCCGCTGGTGCCGAATGTGGCCCGTGCGGTAGCTCGGGCGCTGTTGTCGGGGGCGTTGCGGCGTTGGTGGCGGTGCCGGCTTTGGCGACGTGGGCCGCGCCGGAGGCGTGGCGAAGGTGGACGTGCCGAGGGTTGGGGTCTGGGTGGCTCGCTCCGTCGTGGTGAGGAGGGCCTTCGTGAGACTGCGGGCGTACGTGGCCTTCGTGGTAACGTCGGGCGAGGCTTGCACTCCTGCAGTGTGCTGCTGGGGGCGTCTTACCCCGTGGATGCAGCAGTCCGTGCACGTTCCTGCGTACGGTGGGAGCTGCAGGGTGACGGTGGTGTTCGGCGGGGCGTTTACCGTCATGATCGGCGTACCCGGCGTTGTAGTGGATAGCCGCGGTGTCAGTGGGCGGATCCCTGGCGGCGGCTGTCGACGCTGCTGCATCGTGGTGTCCCGGGGCCGCTGCGTGGATGGGCATCGCGCCGGCCTTTGATATGGCCATGGCCTGGCGGATGGGGATGGGGCCATGCTTTCCTGGCGGTTGTGGCCGGGTCGGCTTGCGCTTGGCCGGAGCCGGAGGCGACGGCGTGACGGCGAGGTCTCGGAGGAGCTGTGAGGCGGTTGGAGGCTTCGGCGACATAGCGTGTTAGTGGTTGATGTATGTCGTTGGCGCTCGTCTTTATAGTCGCTGCCGTGGGGTGGGGGGCGTCGTTCGGCGCCGTTTGCGTGGGTGGGGGTGCCGGTTTGCATCTGTCGATTGACACCGATGGGGTACGGCGGTCGTCGGTGAGGTACGTGACTGTTTGTCCATCGTTCGTCAGTACTTGATGGGGGCCGGTGTAAGGCGGCTCGAGTTTACCCCTCGGTGTGTCTACCCGGACATACACATGTGTCGCTGTGCGCATAGTTGTTGGCATGTAGGACTGTGTGTAGTGGCGGTATGATTCGTTGGTGCGTAGGGGTATAGTTGTTGGGGGCGGTTGAGTGAATAGGTCCCCTGGTAGGCGTGGTGTGGCCGAGAAGAGGCGAGTAGCCATCGGGGCCCGGGCGGTTTCGTAGGCCGAGGAGGAGGCCGCTAAGTTGGGTGGCCCATGTGCGGGACGTGGCTGTAGCGAGTATTGCGTCTTTGAGGACCCTGTGTAGACGTTCGACGAGGCCGTTGGCTTGAGGGTGGTAGGTATTTGTGTGATGTACCTCCGTGCCCATGGACGTGCAGTATTTATGAAATTCGGCTGAGGTGAACTGGTTGCCCTGGTCGGTGGTTACGTGTGCCGGGGAGCCGTAGCGGGCGATCCAGTGGTTGTGTAGGGCCGTGATTACTGCGTCGGCGGAAATGGTCGAGAGGGGTGCGCATTCGAACCAGCCAGTGGCGCGGTCAATCATCGATAATATGTATTTTTTTGTCGCCGATGGTGGTAGCGGGCCGAATAGGTCGATATGTAGGTGTTCGAGTGGCGCTGCGTCGGGATATTCGCCGAGGGGAGCCCTGATGTGTCGAGTTGTTTTGGCTCGGTTGCAGCTCGGGCAGGCGCGGGTGAACAGCCGTATCGATGAGGTCATATGTGCTGTACACTGTAGTCCCGTACAGGGCCGTTGTAGGATCGGTGATGGTGGGGCGAAGTAGCGGGAGGCGCTGCGATAGCCGTCGAGGCGGGCGTCGGAGTGGGGCGCCGCTGTGGCGTCGGTGGGGGCCGCGCGTGGTGGGGCTCGTTGAAGCGGAGGCGGGGCTGCGACGCTGTCAAACGGCGGGCGCTGGCGGTGTAGCTCACACGTCGGATGTCACCAGTGTAGTGATTGAGGAGTTCAATAGACGAGTCGATCGCTTGAATGAGAATGGTTGTTTAATTGGTGGCACCCTGGCTCTTTTATAGTCCCCTGACAAGATCAGAGGGGGGTCGGGGGGTCCCCACTCTGAGTTACAGCATGTTCAGACACAAATTGAGTTGTGGAGGAGCAGCCGATCACAACAATAACCTAATGATTTTTCATTTGCCGTCAAAGAATTGCATTGACAATGGTCATAGTTATTACACAAAGAAAATAATAAATCTATTAATCAGGCACCAATCAATGTATAAATCGGAGTTGTGAGCAAGAGAGCTTAACTCCCACAGGCTGGCCGGGCGCCACCCCAACCACCCCCAGGCCCCACCCACCGTGGCGGCTTCCCGGGCCAGGCGACCGGCGACGCCCCCAACCACCGGAAGCCCGGCCAATCGAATCCAAGCAAGAGCTCGAATCAACACGCCAAGGGGGGCTGCCGCCCGAGACAGGCCGGACCAGGACCACCAGGCCAAACACTAAGGGAGAAAATCAAACGTATTGTAGGAATCCCCTCCACTGATCGAAAAAATCATGTGTTTACTTTGGTTGATGTTTTTGTTGACATGTATGAAAGCTGGTTGTTGTGTTTTGGTTTTGGACAGAGTTGATTCCGGAAAATATACAAGTCGTTGACTTTACAAAATTGTTGGATTTTATATTTGGGGGCCCGTCCAATTCGGCGAAAGGAGGAAGTTCAAGAACTGATCTTGAAATCGAGAGAATTTTTGACCACAATGCTTCGACCAACTACAAAAAGAACGCCAATTCGACGAACCATATCGACTCGCCAGTGCCCAGTTCCTGCTATTTCATCCCCGAATCCTTCCCTGCCACCTGCAGGGGATAGAAATCTTGAGGGTCGGGTACAAACGATGGAGACTGCTCTTACTCGACTGCAAGACCAAATTGCGACGTCTGTACAGCATCTTCAAGAGCTCATACGAGACACTATAAGGCCTCAACAAGTGGAGGGGCAAGTACTGCAGAGTGAGCCTAGTACAAATCCAAGTAATCCTTGTGTGCCACCTCCAGCATGCTCTGCTCTACTCAACCTCGAATGCAAAGTGAGCTCAATACAACTTGCCCAACCCAACAAACTTTTTGTGTCACAACGGAAAGTAAGCCTATGCCTTATGATGGCGCGGTAGCGTGGGAAGAGTATAGAGGACATTTCGAAGCACTTTCTAGCGTGAATGGCTGGAATGAAATCAAGAAAGGACAACAGCTGGCGAGCGTGTTGCGAGGTGCAGCGCTGACGGTTTTGAATAATCTTCCGCTCACAGAACAACAACAATACTGCTCTCTATCACGGGCTATAGCAGCTAGGTTTGGGCAGGAGCAGCTCACTCCTAGATGGCAGGTAGCTTTAAACATTCGCAAGCAGGGGGACTCAGAGTCACTTATTCAACTAGCGACTGACATAGAGCGAATAACCCGAAGTGCTTACCCAGGTTGGCCAAATTCATACAGAGAGACCATAGCAGTAAGAGCATTTCTTCGGTCCTTGGAGAATCCAGAACTGAGTCGTATGTTGACCCTTGGAGGGCCTTTTCTAACTGTGCAGGATGCATTGACAAAGGCTCAAATGATGGAAGCTTTAGGTGAGAAGGCCGCTCTCGATGAACAAGGGGAGAGGAGAGATGGAACCAGCATTCAATGCTGGGGCTGCAATCGTTCAGGCCACCGGAAAACACAATGTCCTTATAAGCCTGGGAGGTTACAAGGAAGGGACAATGGGAATTCAAACAGCCATCCAGAAAACTGATTCGAGCCAGGAGTAATGGTCAGGACCTGACTCGAAATAAACCTGGCCGCATAGCAATTATTTGTTCTACCAGACTAGGAAAAGGAGCTTGTTTTGTTGAAGGCAAATTATGGGGGAAAATTTACTTTCTACTAGTGGACACAGGAGCGTCTGTACCCATTCTGCGCCCAGATATAATCAGAGAAAGACAACAAAATTTGAAGAAACAATCGGTATTTCAGCATTTACACACAGCTTCAGGTGGAAAGATGCAAGTCTTGGGTGAGTGCACAGTTGAAATCGCAATAGGGGACGAATCACGAAGGCACACTTTTTTGATTGCACCTATTAGGGATAAGGCAATTTTAGGAGCTGACTTCTTACAGAAATTTGGTGCTTGCGTTGATTTCAAAAGGACTATGCTACGAATTGGTGATAGGGAGGTAACCCTCGTGAAACGGTGGAATTGTGTAGAAAGAGTTCTCCAGGTGGCTTTGCAACAACTAAAGCCAGGTAGTAATGAACAAACGGAAGATCCACAATGGGTAACAAAGGCGATGGAAGCTTCTGATTTATGCCCTGTGTCTGCCGATTATGATAGTGTGAGGACGTTACTTCTGAAGCACCAATCCTCATTCGCTGGAGAAGGTAAACCATTGGGACGAACAAACATAGTCCATCATGCAATCAACACAGGAGATGCGATTCCTATCAAACAACTTCCACGCCGAATTCCCCATAGTCAGCAGAAAGATGTGGACAAATTGTTACAGGGCATGATCAATCAAGGCGTTGTCGAACCATCAAATAGTCCATGGCCATCACCAATCGTTTTGGTTCCCAAAAAAGATGGTGCTACTCGTTTTTGTATAGACTACAGGCGTCTCAATGGAGTTACCAAAAAGGACTCTTATGCTCTTCCATGTGTACAGGATTTGTTGGATACTCTTCATGGAGCCAAATGGTTCTGCGGGCTAGACCTCAAAAGCGGATATTGGCAAATCGCAATGAAGCCAGAAGACAAAGAAAAAACTGCTTTCAGCCTATATCAACAAGGTTTATGGCAATTCCGTGTTCTACCCTTTGGGCTTTCCAATGCACCGGCCACGTTTCAAAGATTGATGGAGGCAGTTATTCCCAAAGAATTAGGACTATTCTACCTTGATGACATAATTATTTATGGCGACAACGTACCTACAGGGGTGAGGAAACTCGATGGGATACTGAAAAGACTCGGGGAGGCGGGATTGCAAATTCATCCAGATAAATGTACATTCTTCAAGAAAGAAATTGAGTACTTGGGACACATTATCTCGGCCTCTGGAGTAGCAACAGACCCATCCAAAACTCAAGCAGTTCAAAATTGGCCTCAACCACAATCGAGGAAGCAGGTAAGATCATTCCTGGGACTGTGTTCTTATTACCGACGTTTCGTAAAAAACTTTTCAGATATTGCTCAACCACTCACACGGCTTACAGCAACGGGAATCCCATTCCATTGGGATAAAAAGTGCCAGGATAGCTTTTGTAAGCTTAAGAACATGATGGTTCTTTCTTTTCATGATGGTCATTTTGGTTTCTGGAAGACGCTAGGTAAGGCCCGACAAATGTATTTCTGGCTAGGCATGTCGGCCGATATACAATCTTGGTGCCGAACTTGTGTAGAATGTCGAAGAGTGAAAGGGCCAGGCCCAGTTAAACCTCCGCCGCTCAAACAGGTCGTTGTAGGAGCCCCATTTGAATGGCTGGGTGTGGACATTCTTGGTCCGTTCCCCAAAACAACGAGAGGTAATAGGTACATCCTAGTTATCGCTGACTACTTTTCTAAGTGGCCTGAAGCCATTCCGTTACAAAATCAGGAAGCTCAAACTGTAGCTACAGCGTTAGTGGAGCAGGTTTTCCCTAGAACTGGAGTCCCGTTATCAATACATACTGACCAAGGGCGAAATTTTGAGGCGAGACTGATGCAAGATGGAGCGAAGCTGATGGGATATCATAGAACGCGATCCTCACCTCTCCACCCTCAATCGGCAGGACTGGTAGAACGGATAAACCACACACTGAGCAAAAATTTGGCAATTTTCGTGAGCGCACACCAACCAGACTAGGATGAGAAGGTTCCTTTTTTCCTATTGGCATATCGCTCGGCGCCACAACGAACAACAGGATTGTCCCCAGCTCAGCTTGTATATGGCCGTGAATTGCATTTGCCAGGGACACTGATGAGACCTGCCTTACAACAACCGCCGCTCGAGACAATGTACACAGTTCAACTGAGATCTCACCTGAAGACTGTTAGAGAATTCGCGCAAAATGAGGCTCAAATCCAGAAGAGAACGCAAAAGGAGGTGCACGATCGTCGGGCCAAAATACCTCAACTAACTGTCGGAGATTCGGTCTGGGTTTACAATCCTCGGAGAACAGTTGGGAAATGTCCTAAACTGCAGGCAGCATGGGCGGGACCATATAACATAGTGGGGAAGAAAAACGATGTCCTCTTCCAAGTCAAAATGGAACGCACTACTCGCTTACTTCATGCAAACAGGTTGACGAGAGCTGAAGTCAGGCCTGAGGGTGGGCCTTAAAAAGAGCGGGAGGCAATGTAGGAATCCCCTCCACTGATCGAAAAAATCATGTGTTTACTTTGGTTGATGTTTTTGTTGACATGTATGAAAAGCTGGTTGTTGTGTTTTGGTTTTGGACAGAGTTGATTCCGGAAAATATACAAGTCGTTGACTTTAAAAAATTGTTGGATTTTATAGTATACAAACATACAACCATTCATTCAATAAATTACACTCACACTCTGTAGATAAAAAGAAAACTAACAGCTATGTACATAACAATGAAATCTAGGAACAAAAAAAAGTGGTAACACAGTCGAATTAGCTAGCAAGAGTACTCGTATTTAAATTCCTCTGCTGCTTTAAAACGGGGGAACAGTAGCCTAAAGTTTGAATTAATAAAATATTATAGTCAGTTCCATCAGAGCTTAGGATTATGTGGAAGGAAGTTATACATACATATCATCAAATTTAATACTAAAGTATGAATCAGCATTATAAAGTTCTATATAAATCAAAATTCTCTTCAGATTTTTCTTGAGTATGCTGAAGGGTAGGTTCCGCCTGTGTTGAGGAAGATGATTGTAGTAGCGTAGATAATTCTGAGAAGGGTTGATCTTCAAGGAGGTTGTGAGACGGACATCAGGGGGGCATAGATTAAAGCAGTTCCTCGTGTTGTAACTGTGGTAGTCTGATCTTCTCTTGAAATCGTCCATGCTTCCCAACATGTTCAGCAAGCGCGAGTACACATGCAGTACTGGCAAGGTAAGAATACCTATATCACTGAAGTGCCCACGACAGCTATCACTCCAGCCCAGCCCTCTCATGGTTCTAATAGCTCTTTTTTGAAGTTTAAACAACTTTTCAGAGTGCCAGGAGTTGCCCCACAATAAAATGCAGTAAGACAGACGACTGTGGAAACATGTGAAATAAACAGTGCGTAAAACATTGGGCGAAGCAGAACCAGACAATTATACGCAACATGAAGTTACAAGTTGCAAGTTTCTTTGCTAATTCCTCAACATGGCTCACCCAAGACAGTCGAGTCTCAACTTCCAGTCCCACCAAATTCACCGATTGGGAAAGAAGGCCATTAAGCTGAAAGTTCAAACTTCGAGAATTCTCCGCATTGAGCAGTAATGCATTAAGAGAGCACCAGTCATTTATTAAGGAAGAATTTCTCAGTAAGTTGATTTCATGTTCATCTTGAGATGAACCCTTGACCAGTGCGGAAATGTAGTAGGCGAAGAGTGACAAGAAACCAAAGTCCTCGGATCTGAATACTAAATCGTTTACGTAAATTATAAAAAGGCATGGGCCGAGCCCCGAACCCTGCTTTATTCCACATGGAATACCTCTTCATTTGAATGCATAAGCATTAGCATTAGCGTATAATGCATTAGCAGTGAAACCGAAGTACGACAGCTATTCTAATTATAAATTAAATGGCACTAAATCAAAAGCTTTAGGGAAGTAGTCATTTTACGTCCTGCAAAGTAAGAGCTTCAAGGATTACTGAGCAAGCAGCTGAGCTCGTACTTCTTCCTTTCCTGAATCCAAACTGTCTGCAATGCAGAATCTTCTTTTCCTCCAGATAGTCACCAATCTCTTCAGCACGAGCTTCTTGATCACCTTGACAAACATTGGGAGTTTGGATATGGGCCGAAATTCATCGTACTCGCCGCTTTTCCCTTTCTTGGGAATGGGAGTGATTGTAGAAATCTTAAGGCAGTTCGGGAAATCCCCTCGTGCAAAATTTATCGATCAGGAATGTCAATGGCTCAACAATGACGTCAGCTACAAATTTAACCATCTCCGAATTCATCCCGAAATAATCTGACGAGCTGCTATTTTTCACTGACAGAATTGCGGAATACGTCTCCTGAACAGAAACTGACCAGAGAAAATTCGCTCTAGAAACCAGGAGCACACTTCAGGTTGTCATAAAAAGCGCCAGAGGTAGCATTAGGCATACGTCGCTTATAAACGTCAGAGAAGAAGTCACTAAAACTATTACAATCAAGATCGGAATTAGTTTTAATATTTTTGAATTTAGAATTAAGTTCGCTGGCCACGATCTGCCAGGAGGCTTTGGACTTGTTAGGGGCACTTGAAATAACATCGTCATTATTTTTTCGCGTAAAGTTCAATAGACCCTTCCTAAATGCACTTTTACTTTCTCTAGCCAGCACATACAGTCTCTCATCACGGGTGGAAAGGGCCATATCCCTGAAGGACTGGTATGCATCACGCAAATTCATCATCATGCTATCAAAGGGGGCTTTTGTCAACTTCGCAACATCCAGAGCTATTTTCCTAGAGATTACAGAGCAAGCAGCATCCAGGGCCTGTAGAAATGTTCTCAAAAGTTCAATCATGGCATCATCCAAATTGTTCGCTTGGTACACCGGGAATCAAGACATAGATGCTAATAGATAAAGAAGTTGCTGAAGGTTTGATAGTTTGCTGAGTCAATATCGAATCGTCGCTCGACATGGAGGATCAATGTTTTTGTAAATTCTGAACTCAACACCTTGGTGGTCAGAGAACCCGGTATCACTCACCACAGTGTCATACCAGTCAGACCCAAAGTTAGTATGTAATAAAAACGTCGAGGTACGATGGACTCCCACCCATGCTGAAGTGAGGATTCCTTGTTAGTTCGTCCGATGTGACAAGCATGCCATAACGAGCAACCAACTCTTCAAAAATTCCTCGCTGGACAACATATTAAGCATCTGATGTTCCTCAAAGTGAACATTTAAATCACCCATGAAGACTACCATCCTGTCATGTCTTAGAATACCGTACAGTAGATGGTTAATGCATGAACAAAACTCACTAAAGTTCGAGGGGTTTGGGGGGTCTGTATATGCAGCATATAACAAGATTCAGCGCTCCGAGTCCCAAAGCCAAAACTTTGCACACTGTCTCAACCGGCATCACACTCAAATGAGAAAGTTCGTACACTGCTCTCATTACTGACTAACAACAAAGACTCCCCCCCTATTCATTTATCTGGAGAATGAGTGTAAAAACTTAATTCTTGTTCCTTACACCAATGTTCAGTGAACCTTATTACCTTAACATCATGGTGCCCCTGTAGAAAGACCCCCCCCCCCCTTGAAGATTGGCTTAAACACCACAATATGCTGGGGTATACATGAGCTTGGTACTTTGTTTCGGCGTCATGAATCGTCAGTGACATCCAAAGTGGTGACTCCTGGGAGTACTCACACAGAGGAATCGGCCCGGTTTGAACAGATCTGATAATAGCAGATGAAATCCTTTTGCTTATTATACGCCTCCCAGCTGCTTTACATGAAGGTTGGACCGTTCGGTTGTTTGTAAAATTCCTCTCCACAAAGCAAGAATCAATTATTACCTCAAAGACCTCGAAAACCTTTTTGAGAGAGAAATCGAGAACTTATTCAATCGACTGATCTCCAAATTCACTATAGACCAGGCTGGTAAGAGGTAATTAAATGGCACTCGAAGAATAATAAGTTAGGATTTGAAATTCCGAGCAAGACAGAGTTTCAATAAATCGTGTTTCAAGGTCTTCATCTTATTGTAGGCTACATCAACGGAACCTGCTTAAAGCACCAGGAAATCAGGCTTTGTAGTGTTACCATTCAACGATTCAAGTAAAACCGACAGGGATGCATCACTTTTCCAAATCGACAGCATCTCAACGTTAACCGGCAAAACCGAACTCACCTCATCTCCGAGTTTATGCGAGTAACAATCTCCAATCAGAAGTACTTGTATCTTAGGACACCACTACGAATGCTCGAAGGAACCAGAAAGGGCGAACTCGTCGACTTGCGATCGAAGAACAACTTACAGTAATTATTTGGATGTACCTACAACATTAATTTGAAGTTTGGGTCTGAATATTCTCACATCCCAACTGACAAGTCTGAGTACCCTCATTTTGGTTTATTATTCTGTGAATAATAGGTACACCTATGTATTCGCTCAGCAAAAAATTTTTATAACACCCCCTCAAAATTTTTTCTTTTCCGTTTCAAGGTGCGTAGATTCCAAAAATGCAATGTCCGTCCGCCGTCCGCCGTATCACGTGTACAGGCTTCATTTTCGGTCTAAAAAAGTCGTTCTTTAGCACACATGCTCCATTTGGGCTCTAGTTGTGTCCCGAAATTTGCAGCCCGATCGGAATATACCCAGGGGTGTTATGAGTGAAAATGTGTGTAAAAATAGGTACTTTTTGCGTTTTAGCAACATGTTAGTAACATGAGCTTTTGAGGTATCTTTTTCCATGTTTTTGGGGACGAGAAGACCGAATATGAAGTCGATTTTGACCAAAGACGCGGAAATTGAGGTTTTACCAAAGGTTCAGCTCCCAAAATTGGTTTTTTATGAGTCAAAAACGTGGAAAACTGTCTGAAATCACCATGAATGTGTATAATAACATTGGAAAAAGTGTAAACAGGTGAATCAAGACCATTAAATGCCACTACCAATGATCAAAGATGATCTAAAAAAAAAAAAAATGCGTACCTATTTCATGTTTTGGGGGCCAAAATTGGTGGAAATCATCAGAAATAGCTATTTCAATCATTCCACATGAAAGAAACAATAAATTTAACAGCCAACAAGAATCTCTAGAACTCCATAGAATAATAAACCCATGTGACAAGGACTTTGCAGCGTTTTTTACTTCTGGGATCAGAACAATGTCTGTTTGAATACCATCACTTTGTACTTCAGGGATCAGAACAGTGTCTGTCTGAGTAGGTACCAATTTCTATGAGGTCTATCAGTGCTGACCGGTTTACAAGTCTAGCTTCAAGTGATCTTACTTTTCTCTTCAGTTGAATAATCAATGCTTCCAAGGTCTCTTTCTCTTCCAACCACAACTCCTCGTATCTCAGGTGGTCTCTTACAGAAGTATCCAATTGACCATAAGAGAGATTATAAGCGTTATTTAGAGAAGATACTTCATTTTTAACGCCATCCAGTTCGACGAGTCTGTCGATTATTACGTGGAAAAATCTTGCCAGCAACTCAGGTAAATGAAGTGCACCAACATCAAATGCACAGGATAAAATCGAAAGCATGATATTATCATTTATCTACAACAATTCAGAATCACTTATTATCAGTGAGTCAACGTTCTTCATTGCAGTCTCAAAAGCATTCTTTTGATTAGTAGAAAACATAGTCATGCATGATCAGGACTTCTTACTAGAAACAAACAGGTAACAGTGCAATGGAACCAACAAGATTCAATGACTTACTGGATTGATAACACCTCACAATAGAGAGAGACGGAAAACTCGATTAAAAAAGACAAGGAAACCGAAAGATAAGGGACGCAGTTACACGCTAACCAAGGATACTAACTAATAGTCTAATCCTTGACGCTAACCACTCGTACAAGGATACTAGAAGGTAGTGGTCACGAAAAAAGGGGCTGGCCGTCGTGACGTCACTGGCACCAAGCGATTGCCTGGGCTCCCGTTACTTTCTATTGCAGCCCTTGCGCACCAAGCTTTTACTGTCATATCAAAATCAATATTGCTGGACAAGGGGATACCTACCTAGTAGATAGGTGGTACCTAAGTATTTAAACCATTTCACACCACCTTTCTTTCGAAAATGCTAGACCAGCGAATATTCAAGTGCGAACTATCGAATTTTCATCTCTTTCTCTTTTCTCCGGGCTATCTTCTCTTTTTTTGAATAAGTCAATGATGCCTGCATTTAAACGGAATGAAGCGTTTGGGTTTTTTAATACGTACACTACGTTTGAACTGTTTCAAATAACGAGTATATTAATTCAAACTGTAAAATAGTACTAGAGATTTCATGAAGCTGACAATAATAATCAGTTACTACAATAACAAGGTACCTATATATACAGTAATATTAAAATTATCACATAACATCAAAAACTATACAATGTACTGTAGAATATCCCTACAATAGAATATTATAATATTATTTCTCTAACTATGATTTTAACCATTTTTTTTCGTAGTTTTCCGATTATCGCTTCCCGACCGTTTCTTCCCCAACCGTTTTTTCTCTGTTTTTTTTTTTTTCAAGTTGAGACATTTCAGTCTCATGAATGTGCGGGTACGGATGTAACAGGACACAGTGAAGTCATCAATATCTTGATGCTTTTCTTTTATGGTATTTATCAATCTTGAAAAGACACCCGGACATCGATCTATGTAATCACCATGGAAGTTTTGAAATTCTGTTTCCAACTTTTTTACACTATTCCGCAACTCTTCGGATGGCTTCATTAAACGCCCTCGTGAAAGTGCCTGCAACCAGCTGTTTCCGGATGAAGGAGCATCTTTAGTGAAACTTCCGTTGTTTATTGCCTTTTCAGGAAATTTTGTCTTCACTCTATATGCGACGTACCTATCCTGCAACAACTTCGAGTATTTCATTGTTTTCTTCAATGCCACTGGGTTTATTTTTTTTTCTAAAAGACCATTTGCGACCAGTGCGTCATAATTTCATCAACCGCAGTCTCAAAATCCTCGTCAACAACTTGAAGAGTGCTGTTAGGAGGGGAATCCTCATTTTCTACATTACTTTCGTTTTGAAAAGACTGGTTATCCATACTGATTTCTGACACCACATCTGCACTCAGGGTTTGGACTTCCTTGCCAAACTGGATGTGTTCGTTGTTAATCACTTGTCCTGCGTTACGGCATAACAATAAAGAATTAATTCTCTGGGACACGGTGGTAGGTAAGGGGTGATCATAAAATCTTCCGATCCCGCGAAGTTGAGAAAGAAAATCTAACACGTCTTGATTGCATCTAGAAGTCATGATGTATGTGTACCCCTCATGTTTCAATTGGTTGTACAAACTCCGGATGCTATTTATATAAAGGAGGAACCCCTTTTGAAAAGGAAGTAATGTCGTTCGACTTTTCCCCATCGCTCTATTGAAAATATTAATTTATAAAGTTTATCAAGGGCATTTTCCTGATCCTCCAACGAGTTACCATAAGCGCTTTTTAGTTTATTAGTCGAACAGATAGGTATCCGAGAATTCAGAACGTCAAATCCATCATTTACAGTTATGACAAAGTCTCCAACATGTTTAAACTCGGGAAATTTGTGACAAATAGCGCGTCCAGTAGTTTCCGAACATAACTGAGCTGCCTTCCTGACATTTTGCCTCTCTGTTCCGGTCACGAGAAGATGGTGCATAGAAAGCTTGTATGCATACTTTAAATCTCCTCCGTTTCTCTGTTGTTCTACCAATTTTATGAATACTTACACACTCTCCAGTTGATATCCATCGTCTAGCAAATGGTTTCGCAGTAGTTTTAAAGCGTCAGGAATGTCACAAAACACCCAAATGTTCCTTTCTGCACATGAAGGGTTTTTTATTGAGGGGTTCTCGAAAGAAACACCCAGTTCCCTCATGAGTTTTCGGTTGGAAGGTCCCATGTCACAAACATATGCTCTCACTTTGAACCAAGTTTTCTCAACAATTTTAACGGTTTGCATCAACAATTCCTTCGTTACTGGTGAATCGAAGTCGTAGGTAATAAATCGGTTGCATCCACTTTCCAACCAAACTTCTGATCACCATAACTTGGACGTTGTTATGTGGCCCTCTCATGACTTCCTGTATCTTGTCAAAGCAGAGGTAGCTGTTCACCTTCATTTCGTCAAAACTGAGAACTACATCACTTTCAAAATCAGAAAATACACTTCCTTGGGCCTTCAAAATGCCAATGCTCAAATCAACGAAGCCAGGGCACACAGTGAATTGACGAAGACGACGTTTAATCGTACCTCATTGGTCTCAATCAACTTCATATTCGGTCTTCTCGCCCTAAAAACATCACGGAAAACGATGCCTCACAGGCTCGTGTTCACTAAAAACAGCAAAAATCCATCGAAACCTTATTTTTACACCCATTTTTATCCCATATCACCCCTGGGTGTATTCCAATCGGGCTGTCAAGCTTCGGAGCACAACTAGGACCCGAATGTGTTCCTAAATGGGGAACCAAACTGTGTGCAGGAGAACGACGAGTTTAGACCAAAATTTAACGTCAATTTAAGGCTGAAACTTTGTTAGAACCTCATTTTTCCACTCTTTGTTCAAAATCGACTTCATATTGGGTCTTCTCTTCCTAAAAAACATGGAAACGATATCTCGAAAGCTCTTGTTACTAAAACACAAAAAATTCATATTTTTAATAATAATAAAAAAAATAATAAAACTCTTTATTGACCAAATAGGAACAAGGTTCCCGCCGAGCCTGGACAATATTGTTTAATTACTAAAATAATATATTTTTATAAAAACCCAATTGGGGATTTGAAAGTTGAGAAATAACCAGTTAATAAAAAAATAAAAATAAAACTTGAATGGTAGTTAAGAAAAAAGGAAGAGGAAGAAGGAGATTGAAAAGAAAAGAAGGAAGGAAAAGGAGGAAAGAGGATTATTGAACGTGATGTAATGAATAAGATGCTATTGTTGGGTAAAGTGTTTGAGCAGTGAGTTGGAGATTGCTCCGAGAGTGGGGAGAGACCTGACAGCGAGAGGCAGACGGTTCCAAGCTCTTGCACCTGCCACACGCAAAGAGCAATTAAATGATTTGGTTTTAGCGAATATTTGAACCAGGGTGCACAATCGAGGGGATAACCCGCCAGAAAAAATTCCATAGAGATAAGGGGGGACCTTGCTCGTTTTATGGGCAGCTTGGAAAATGAACCTGTAGTAACGGATGAATAGGTAATCAAAAAGGCCGCAGCCTAATACAGAATTAATGAGAGAGGAGACATGCCCTCGTGGTTTAAGCTTGTAGATATATCTGATGCAACTTTTATACCCTTAACAATTTTTATACCCTTATTTACTCATAACTCCCCTGAGTATATTCCGATGGGACTGCAAAGTTTCGGGACACAACTAGGGCCCAAATGGAGCCTGTGTGCGAAAGAACGAATTTGTTAGACCGAAAATGAACTAGATATGCAAGATATGGCGTACGGAGGATCGTCGAGGATGGACATTGCATTTTGGTTTATTATTCTGTGAATAATACACCTATGTACCTATTTACTCAGCAAAAATTTTTTATAACACCCCCTCAAAATTTTTTCTTTTACGTTTCAAGGTGCGTAGATCCAGAAAATGCAATGTCCGTCCCCATAATTGAAATAGCTATTTCTGATGGTTTCCACCGATTTGGGCCCCTCAAAACAACGTTATATATTTTTTTGTATTTCACCCTCCCTCTAAACTACGTTTAATAGTGGTTCGATCTTGAAGGCGAGGATCTTCAGCCAGCTAGATTCCAAACGGAGCCTTCACACAAAATTTCATCATTCTAGCACCCCCGGAAGTGTTCCACAAAACGTTGCATTTTTTTCGTCACACAGATTTTAGAATGAACCCCAGCCCTAAAGACTATCCATGTCAAAAATAGTATATTAGGCTCTGGTAAGAAAAAAGAGAAGATTATAGAGGAAAGGACCTAAAAAAGAGTAAATATACTATAAAAAGAATTATGTCCGGTGTTATGAAGTAAACCTTTTAGTTTAAAGGAACATTATTAAAGGCTTTATTCAGTTCGAAATTACACGTATGAATAATTATGAAAAGACTAGCATGACCGCTCGCTTCGCTCGCTATCCGAGATTCGCTGTACGCAGTATCGTACTTAATTCCGACGTTGCACAACCTGGGAGCCTACTGGATATTGGTGCCAAATTTGGTCGATATCCGTCGAGCCATTCAGGAGTTGACCATGGTCGACCATATTTCCGCTATGGTGAAGGGCCTCCTTATGTCCTTCCCTGGTCATAGAAACATTCAAATACGCGAGATGGGTTCGATCCATTGAGCCGTTTTGGCGTGATTGAAAGACAAACAGACAGACACAAATCATCTGTAAATTTAGTTACATGTATATAGATTGAGAAGCTACGTTCATATTATCAAACAGCACAATGATAATAATATAAAGTGGATATGTCAACTATTATTCCACATCCTCCCCCTCTTCATTTTGGAACGTAGTCCAGATACTTCCTGGGGGCCTTCCGTTCTCTCGGCGAGCGGCGTAATGGGACGGAGTCTAGGAGTGGTGCATCAGGGGTTGGACCAACGTCGGGGGTGGATGGCAGATCTGGAGGACAGTCCTTTGCTCGTGGTGCATCGCCAAAACTGACAGGTTCTTCAGGGTCTCTTATGGTTTCCTCTTCCAGTACCCGACTGTTTCCTTCCGCACCAGTAGATTCCAGCAGTTTGACGTCCCCTCTTGGAGCCAGATGTCGAAGAGATGTTGTTGTCTCTCGACCGTCCAATGTTTTCACGACTGCATACTGGGGGTTAGCATGCAGAAGTTCTACCTCTTCAACTAATGGGTCATACTTGGATCGTATCACATGCTTTTTCATGAGGAGTCTTGATCCGGGTGTTGTGAGCCAAGATGGTAGTGGTTCTTTTGGTGGTAGGTGGTAGTGGCCGTTACTGGTTCTTCTCGGGTGACTGAACATTCTAGAATGAGGAGTCTGATTAGTAGCAGTGCAGAGGAGCGAACGAATAGAGTGTAGTGCTTCAGGGATGACGGATTCCCATTGATGGTTCTCTAGTCCATGAGTTCGTAGAGCAAGACTCATGGCTCTCCAGATAGTGCCATTTGCGCGCTCCACCTGTCCATTACCTCTCGGATTATAGGGTGTAGAACAGCTAGTAGCCACACCCTTTGAATGAAAATAATTTTTGAATTCAGCTGAAAAGAAAGCAGGTCCTCGATCGGAATGAACGTATGCAGGCAAGCCAAAACATGAGAAAAGGTCGTTCAATTTTTGGATGACAGTTGCAGAGCTGAGGTCTGAACATGGATAGACAAATGGAAACCGCGAAAAGTCGTCAATTATCGTAAGCAGATATCGGTTCTTCGTTGAGGAAGGCACAGGCCCTTTAAAATCAGTTCAAAAGGAGCTGTGGCCTTTATGAGACTAGTATTATCCGGCTTATAGAAGCGTGGCTTGATTTCAGCGCAAATCGGGCATTTAGAGGTAACGCTTCTTATCTCATCAATTGTATATGGGAGATTGTATGATTTGACCCAGTGGGCCATTCGAGCCACTCCGGGATGACAAAGATTTGAGTGTAAGCTAAAGAGTTTGTTGGAGTCCAAGGCACAGGAAATTCTTGAGAGGGCGTCTGCAGCCGTATTAGCCTTGCCAGGGCGGTAAACGATGTCATACCGATATGGAGCTAACTCGAGGCGCCAGCGAAGTATTTTTTCATTTTTGATTTTGCTAGAGTGATTAGAATCAAACATGAACGAAACAGATTTTTGGTCGGTAATCAGTTTGAAATGACGGCCTAAAAGGAAATGACGCCATTTCCGAAGAGCCTCCACTATAGCAAGAGCTTCTTTTTCCACTGCAGAGTGATGTTTTTCGGAAATCGAGAGCGTTTTAGAGAAAAATGCGACAGGCCTATCGAACTGAGACAGGATGGCTGAAATTGCGACATCTGAGGCGTCGGTTTCTACTACAAATGGATCAATATTTATTGTAGGCAACAAGGATTTGGAGATATCAATTTTCAACTGATCAAACTCCTTTGCAGCGTCTGAAGTAAGAGGAAATTGGTTTGTGGCGTGAAGGTTCCGAATCTTGTCAGAAAAATGTGGAATCCACTTGGAATAGTGCGCAAACATACCCATTGCACGTTTGAGAGAGGCGGCATTGTCAGGCACAGGCATGTTAAGAAGAGGTTTGAGTCGATCAGAATCGGGCCTAATGGATCTATTTTCAATTTTGTATCCTTAAAGAGTTATGCTAGGAACAGAGAATTTGCTCTTCTCGTTATTAATAATTAAACTGTACTTTCTGACTGCCTTCATAAAATTTTCCAGATTACGATCATGTTCTGTTTGATCTCGACCTCCTGTGGTTATATCATCTAGGTAGGCATAAGTGTCTCGAAGCCCTTCTCGGTCGATAATGCCATCTATTACCCGTTGGAAGCAGGAGACCATTGGTAACTCCAAACGGCAAACGACAAAATTGATACAGTCGACCTGCCCCCTCAAAGGCTGTATACGGCTTATCTTCTTCCCTCAGAGGGACTTGATGGTAAGCACTCCGGAGGTCGATGGTGCTAAAGACGGAATATTTGGACACGCTTACAATTATACTTCGGTAGGTAGAGATTTGTTAATAACTGGCAGCAGCCTCTTTTCTGCGCTTAGAGCCAACCAAGTTCAAAGATGAAAAAGACGAAGTTTTTTCCGTCTGTCATGTTGGCAGCCTGGTCCTCGCCAGCCCTCTGGCCGTATCGATCCGTGGCCGCCATTCTCTTTTGTTCGTTTGAGCTAACCACGTTCTACGTTCTTCGATTCTTTTCAGTTTTGTGTTTCATAGTGTGTTGCATCATTTTTTCAAACCGTAAGGTGTTTTCTAAGTGAGATAGCAATTGTCTCGGTGCAGTGTACGTGTTTTTGTGCGGGAAATACTCAAGTGCGGGGCGATGGAACCGGATGAAAATCCGCTGGCGGCGGTCCTTCAACCCGCTGCGACGGTTGACGGGCCCCACGTGGTGTCGGGCGTCGAAATACCGGAAGCGGAGCGCCCGAGACGTTCGGACCGCAAGAAATACCCGAAGAAAATGTTCATTCCCGACGAGGAGATATCCGGAGGAAGGAAGGTGTGGCGGTGAGGAGTACCGCCGTTCGGAGGGTGATTACGTCGGCCCCTCGGGGTGTCGGGCAAGGCACAGGGGCGACTTCGCACCCGCAGGTGATGGAAATGACTGTCACCGACCCTCCGGGGATAAGGAGTAAGTTGTACGGTAACGGAAAAGCGGTCGCGCAAGAGGAACAAGCGTCGGCCCTAAGGGGTGTCGGGCAAGGCGCGACCGCGTACCGCAACCCTCATCAGCATTTCCGTGTAGGCGGAGATGCTGGCCCCCCGCCTCATAGTATGCGCTCCCCCGGCGCTCACCACCTCCTATCTTCGGCCTGTTATGGCGTCAGACAACATGCGTCGGCCTATTATGGCGTCGGACAAGATGAGGCGGGGGCGGGCCCCAGTCATTACTGGCCCCCAATACATGCGTCGGCCTTTTGTGGTGTCGGACAGGACCCGCCGCCCCATGCGTCGGCCGTTCGCGGTGTCGGACAGGAGGGACCGCCGGCCCAGGAGCCGGCCGGTGGCGGAGGCGGACCGGGAGTACCACCGTCCCATGCGTCGGCCGTTCTCGGTGTCGGACAAGAGGGACCCCCCTTACAGACGTCGGCCGATCTCGGTGTCGGAAAGGAGGCGGGAGGGGACCTTGAAGGCTATTCGGAGTCGGAATATTTTTCGGAGGGGGCATCGTCGGAGGACTCCCGCCAATTTTCCGACGAACAGGAAGCGATTTCGATCCCAGCGACGGCACAGGCGGACCCGGCCTGGCTCCAGCGTCACTTAGAGGAAAGTCGAGCACCGGTCGAGGCGGCACCCGACATCCACGACAGAATTCTAACAATTTTGGGGGGGTACGTTCGCTCGGGAGTGCCTCGGGAGTATTATAAAACCCTCCTGGAGAAGTACACGCCCAGGGGCGGGGTGAGTTTTTTGTCCCCGCCAACGATGGACAAGCTGATTAGCGACGCGATTGGGAGGGCGGCCCAACTCAGGGATCCTACCGTAGTACGCGGCCAGGCCATCCAGGTGGCGGCACTTGTCGCCACGGGGGCGGCACTTTCAAGTTTAGTCGCAGACGGGGCGAACCTCAACGACCCGCCGGTGAGAGATAAGCTGCTGGATGCTTTGTGGCACGCCTCAGCACTTCAATGTGCCAACTTACATAAAATCTCGAGAGAAAGGAAACGAGCGGCTCTGGTCCCATTCACGGGGGAGTTCCGGGAAGTGGCCATGGCGGCGGACATCGGAGACAAATTCTTGTTCGACGGTCAGGCCCAAGTGTGGCTACAGCAGGTTACAGAAACTAAGCGAATTTCGACGCAGCTGATGCCGAAACGGCCGAACCGTCAGGGTCGACAGGCTCACGTCGCAACAGCACCACGGGCCCCCCGCCCGCCTCAACGGGAGTCGGGAAACGCCAAGCGCCCCGCAGCACGGACCACCTACCCGTCGCCTGCTCAGAGGGGCTCCTTCAGGGCGTTCCGCGGCCACAACCGGCGTCAACGCCAGGGATACCAGAGGAGGACGTCGCCCAAGGGTCGCCGATAGGCACAGAGGTAAGATATGCTGGTCGTTTGACGAATTTTTATCACGCCTGGGAGGCGCTAGGGGTGCGCCCCACCATTCTAGAATGGGTTAAAGGATACAGGATTCCATTCGAGGGGTACCCCCCCCCCCTTTCTAAGGAGCCCTCAGTTGGGCCGAGTATCCCCTCAGCCCACGTCCCTATCATGAATGAGTTCGTTCAGAAGTTATTGAATATTGGGGCAATTTCAAAATTCCCTAAGGGGGAACCCTTTTTCCAATCCTCAGTTTTTCTCATCCCTAAGGAGAATGGCCGTTTTCGGTTCATTTTAAATTTAAAAGGGCTGAACGAGTGGTTGAGGGTGGATCATTTTCGGCTGGATGATCATCGATCGGTGTTACAAATATTGCAGCCCAACATGTTGGGGGGGTGGTAGATTTTACCGATGCATATTTTTTGGTTAACGTACATCGAGACCACAGGCGATACCTAGTGTTCACCTGGGGAGAAAATTTATTTTGCATGAACTGTCTCACGATGGGCCTAGCTTCCGCTCCCTATATGTTTCACAAGTTACTCCGCCCAGTGGTAGGGGCATTGAGGGAAAGGGGGGTTGTGATCATTAATTATTTAGATGACTCGCTGATCCTAGGGAGGTCGTACGACACGTGCGAGGCGGCGATTAGAACGGCCTTATCACTATTCGAGAGTTTAGGGTTCATTATCAATCGCGAGAAGAGCCAGCTTTCCCCCGCGCAGGTAGTAACATTTTTGGGTTTTATTTTTGATTCAAGGAAAATGACCATAGGCACCCCGCCCACGAAAGCAATAAAGTTACGGGCGGCGGTAGATAGGGCCCTTCGGGAGCCACGGATGGCGATCCGACAACTAGCACGGATCATCGGAGGGCTGATAGCGGTAAGTCCCGCGGTGCCCTACGGGTTACTCTATGTACGGGCACTCGAAAGGGATCGCTATTTGGCATTGCGGGCGCAGGCAGATAATTATGACGCCGAGTGCTTATTATCTAATTTGTCGCAGGAGGATTTACGTTGGTGGCGGGAGGCTTTATTCAGGCCTCCGGCTCGGATTCGTCAGGACGTTTACGAGAAGGAAATTTTCACGGACGCCAGTGATACCGGATGGGGGGGGTGCGCTGATCCACACCGAGTGGGGGGGTGGTGGTCGGCGACCCAACGAGAGGCCCATATCAATGAAAAGGAGATCCGGGCTATCCTCCTCACCCTACGGGCGCTGGCTTCGGGCTGGTCCCACAAATCCGTTATCCTAAGGGTGGACAACACCACGGCAATAGCCGCCGTGAACAGGTTTGTCAGTGTGCGTTTCCCACATTTTCACAGCCCAGTCAGAGACATATGGCAGTTTTGTGAGGAACGACAGTTGTGGGTTTTTGCATCGTACATTCCTTCGGCGGAAAACGTTATAGCGGACTTTGAATCCCGCAGGGACAATAGGCATACGGAATGGGGGCTTAGGCGCCACCTTTTCCTGGAAATATGTAGTCAATTGGGATCGCCTAATATTGATATTTTTGCGTCCCAGGACCTACACCAGTGTTCCCGTTTTTTCTCATGGTTCCCGCATCCGAGGGCGGAAGGGGTGGACGCGTTTACTCACGATTGGGGGGGTGAATTTTTCTATGCCTTCCCCCCCTTTACTCTTCTTCCTCGGGTGTTACATAAGATACGGACGGACAGGGCCAGGGGCATAGTGGTGGCCCCGGAGTGGCCGTCCAAAATTTGGTTCCCAATTTTTATGGACCTAGTAGAGTCCGTTATTATTCGTTTGACACTGGATCTTAACCCTTTGTTTTCGCCTTACAGCTCGGAGCACCACCCAGCGGCGCCGACGTTAACCCTGATGGTAGCGACATTATCCGCAGATCCTTCCTGGCTCGAGGGTTCTCAGCCGTGATAGCGGATACCTTGGCCACCTCGATCGCTGCGTCGACCTACCGGCAATACGGCTCGACGTACAGGCTGTGGATAGCCTTCTGCCAGTCACGCTCATGGGACCCCTTGCAGGTATCAATCATTAAGGTGCTTTCCTTTTTTCAGCATGTGTTAGACTCCACGCCACATACCTACAATTCGTTTAATACGCATCGCTCAGCTTTAGCCCTGCTTACCGATCAGGATATAGGGCATAATGGGGATATCCGGCGTTTTCTTAAGTCAGTCTTTAGATTGAGGCCGAGGGGGGCGCGATACCAGTCAACCTGGGATCCCACCCAGGTGTTAGAGTTTTTCCGGGCCTCTACGGATCAATCGATCGATTTTATGTCACGAAAGCTGGTGGTGCTGCTCTTGCTGGCATCGGGCCAGCGGATGCAGATGATCCGGGCTATTAGGAGGCCGGATATTCACTTCTCAACTTCCCAAGTAACGATTTTTGTTCCGCAACTGCTTAAATCTTCTCGGCCGGGGGCGGTAGCCCCCTCCATCACCCTTCCTTTCTTACCAGCAGATCCAAAGGCATGTGTCCCGTCATGCATAAAGTCGTACCTCCATCAGACTTCACATTTAGCGTCCCCCACGGGGCCCCTCCTCTTGACGACTAGGGGGCGTCGAGGCCAAGCGTCATCCGCGACGCTGGCTAGGTGGGTGACGAAGATTTTGGGCAAGGCGGGGGTGAATATTAACTTGTTCTCGGCCCATTCGACTAGGCATGCAGCGGTTTCCACAGCGGCCAGGAAAGGGGTCCCCATTGATGTCATTTTCACGGCGGCTGGATGGTCAGCCCGTTCCAAAATGTTTTGCCAGGTTTATAACAGGCCACTCTGTTCGCAGGACTCATTTGCCAGAGCGGTGTGGGATGCGGCGCCGTCGACCTCGGTCACCGACGTCCAGTGATGGGGTTATTTCAATTTGTATGTTTAATTTCGTCTGACACTTTCATGTCAGCCTGCCTGAATAATCTCTTACGATTTTTTTTTTAGTTTCTTGACATCTCATAGCTCAGTCTGCCTTTAACCGGTGTGGGTTAATCGCATATTTATGATGTTCCATATTCACATGTTACATTCCTTCAGAAATGGATTCACTTCATTTATTATAGCCCGTTGGCATCTTTTTGGCTAATTGTGTGTTCTATTATCCACCTGTCATATGCTTCCAGTAATGGGTTTATCGCAATTATTATGTTTTGGGATTCTATTATCCACATGGTATATTTTTCCAGTAATGGGTTTAGCGCAATCGTTATGTTGGAGTCCTTCTAGCCGTTGGTTTTTTTTTTGACAACTTTGATAGGTCAGTCCTCCCTTAACCGGTGGGGATTAATCTCATATCAGGCTCTATGTCTTCTTTGGCAATTGCGTAATTTTTCCAGAAGGTCACGAGAGTGGGATTTAGGCTGTTTCCAACATACTTTCAACGGTGGGAGCAGGATCAGGGGGACGGACCCCCAATAGGATTCAGTGCCTACACCTTGGCCCGGAAGCCCCCCCCCCACCACCGGGGGGGGGGGGGGGATCACCCGGTCAGGAACAGTTTTTTGGTTTTGCACGTTCCCTTTGGCCCTGGCGGGAGTCGGGGTAGCGGGGTGAGGCCATCGGGCCGGCGTACCCGAAGGAGTGGGGAGCTTGGTGGATGGAGCCTTCTAACAGCTGCCAGTTATTAACAAATCTCTACCTACCGAAATATAATTGAACAATCAACCTACCTGATGGGACAGGTTGATTATAATTATATTAGGTAGGGACGAGATTTGTTAATCACGTCCCACCCGGTTTTTTGCTTATGGGGTTTTTCTTTTTCCCCGGCGGAGCCGGGGGTGTCAAAAAAGCCGCTCCCGTCCCTAGGCATCCACCAGGGATTTCCTTCAAACTGAATGGTGGCCACGGATCGATACGGCCAGAGGGCTGGCGAGGACCAGGCTGCCAACATGACAGACGGAAAAAAACTTCGTCTTTTTCAACTTTGAACTTGGTTGGCTCTAAGCGCAGAAAAGAGGCTGCTGCCAGTTACTAACAAATCTTGTCCCTACCTAATATAATTATAATCAACCTGTCCCATCAGGTAGGTTGATTGTTCAATTATAGTCTCTATGTCTGGAAGTGGGTACGCATCAAGTAGAGTGTAGCGATTGATGGTTTGAGAATAGTCAATCACCATTCTTCTTTTGTTATTTTCATTAGAAACAACGAATGCTTGTGCCCTCCATGGTGACCTACTTTCTTCAATAATGCCATCTGCTAACAGTTTCTGAACCTCGTCTTGTATGAACTTGAAATCCGACGGGGAATGTCTACGAGACCGGGTGGCGATTGGTTTCACATCACCAGTTAAACAGTGGAATAGAGGAGGAGGGTCGATTTTGGCATGAGCAAGGGCGCAAATATTAAGGGGTGGCATGGGGCCCCCAAAATTTAATGAAATTTGACTGTGCTTCTTTAAGAAGTCATGACCAATTATGACATCAGAACACAAGTCGTTCAAAACAGAGAGCCTGACGTCATCGTAAGACTGGTTCATCATTCTAATGGTTGCCATACAATAACCTGAAATAGTCGAAGTATGGGCAGTAGATGCCATGCAGACTGACGATTGTTGAGGAATATACTTGAGAGAATACCTTGAAACAAAAATGCAGCGTCAATGAAATTTTCTGAGCTGCCAGTGTCAATAAGCGCCTTGGTAGGGAACTGGTTGATAACTATCGGAACAATAGCTTTTTGTAAAGAGCTGATAGATGCTTCAATGGATGATAATTGAAAAGACGCTGCTGCTCCAGCTCGATCTGAATGTTGCCTCTTGGACCTACAAACCTTCTGATAATGTCCACGTTTCATACAGGACATACAGGTCGCATCTCTAGCAGGGCAGAGTGATCGAGAATGTCTTGAACCCCCACAAAAATAGCACTTTTGATTAGGGGAAACAGCTGTCACCTGGGGATCAGGAACCGATGAGGATCCAGGGTTTGGATCAGAAGTAGAAGCAGAGATGAAATCCCGAGAGTCGGACCACCGCTGCATCTAAGGTCAGTTTAGTATTCTCAAGAAGTCGTTGACGAATACTAGCAGCTTGAATTCCACTGATAAAGGCGTCCCTAATACTAAGTTTCCTATGCTCTTCGGCGGAGACTTCTGTGAAACAGCAATCTTTACTGAGAAGCTGGAGAGCCTGTAAATACTGATCAATAGACTCTCCCGTTTGTTGTCTACGATTGGCTAGCTGAAAACGAGCATATATCTCACTCTTCGGTTTAATATATAAGGCGTCAAGAATTACTTTCGCCTCGGTATATAATTTGCACTCGGACACATACTCAAATACCTCATGAGAGACGTGGTTCATCAGGAGGTGAAGCTTCGTGTCTTCATCTAGAAGCTTCGCTTGTTCTTTGTCGGGAGTGATCCTGAGAAGAAAATTTTCAAACGTCTTGATCCAGTGAGACCATGCTTTTGCAGCGCTCGGCAGATTCGGATCTGTTTCGAACCTATCTGGTTTGAGATATCGCTCCATTTTCGAACTGAATAAATTGTTATGAAGTAAACCTTTTAGTTTAAAGGAACATTATTAAAGGCTTTATTCAGTTCGAAATTACACGTATGAATAATTATGAAAAGATGTAGAAGTTATTGAGAAGCTACGTTCATATGATCAAACAGCACAATGATAATAATATAAAGTGGATGTGTCAACTATTATTCCACATCCGGTAAGCCTATTCACCGGGCGGGAGGAATGCCCTTAGGGGCTAAAATCAATATTAATTCGCCCGGGAATATTTCGGTGATAAAAATAATTTATCAAAAACGAGTGGCTCAAACTTTACTTTATAAGGGTCAAAAGTCGGTCAAAATGGTTAAAATCACGAAAATAAATTATACAATTTTATGAAAAGTGGTATGGTTCCCCGCTATCTTCTTTTTACACAATAGCACGAAAATTTCTTTGAAAACTCGCTCTTATCGCCATTTTTTTTCAAAGTATTGTACTTTATTTTTGGTTACTGTACTTCATTGTGCTTACTTCTATGCTGAGAATGAGAACATTCTTCTTCAAAAAGCATCGGAAAACTTTTAAATCCATGATCGCACAACATAATAAATAATTTCTGTCCAATTTTTATTCCTTAATTTAAAACATTCAATTTATTACTTGATAAGTTGATTACCTGAGGTGCTTATTGAGTAGGTACTAATTTAGCATGTTAGCTGTCATTATTTCACCACATTTTTAGTATTCTATTAGTTTAATCTAATAACACCTAGCCTTTTGTAACACGCTCCTGTACTTTGGTCCTCTTTAGTCCTATTTTCTAGTACATCAACAAATCTTTTATAGCTCATCTTCGGTACCTACCATCTCCATTGTATCTATTACTTGAATACTTGCATATTTTTTGCTTTTTATGCCTGTTCAAATGGGTTCGCGCGTATATGCTATTGAAAATAAATAAATAAATGAAAAAAATAAATAGTAGATACTGTCTGATTGATATTTATTTATTTATTTAGTCATGGTACATAGAAACATAATAGTTCCCTCTTAGTGTAACCCAGTAGAATTACTTATGTCAAACTACAAATAAAATATAGGTATAAATGAATTACCAACAGTATGCAAGGAAATAAAATAAGAAAATAATTGCATGAATAGTTGGTTAATAGTTGAAAATTAAGAAATGATTTTTTTTTAAATCATCAAGTAAGAAATAAGGAAGCACAAGAAGGAAAAAGATACCAAGTAAAGTAAAGTGGAAGTGAAGTAAAAGCAAAGTGTGAGAGGAGATGAAAAGATAGAGAACAAGATCAAGAGGATGACAGGCTACTCAGATACTTGTGTGCGCACTCCCTGAAGGACCCAAGCCGGGGGACTGCCCTCAGCCCCAACGGAAGAGAATTCCATAACTTCCCGCCCGCCACACGGAAGCTACTTTTGAACTTATTGCATGTGGCTCTAGCAAGTCGTACAGTATGAAGGCGCTGGGAGGGACCGAATTGAAAAAATTTAATGAGATAAGGTGGTAAGCTAAATTGGTCAGTGTGTAAAATTCTGAAAATAAGACAGAGGCTCCTGAGTTTCAAATAGTCCAGAAATTTACAGCGAACGAGCCTGTTGGAGTGTTCTGAGACATGGCCTCTTGGCCTCAACCCATAAACGTAGCGTATACAATTATTAAACATGATATTAATTTTACGTGATGAAGTTGCAATCTAGAGAGAGAGAGAATAAAACATCTCTGTCGTGAGTCCCTCCCGGAACTCCAACACACTACAATCAAGTTCTCGCCAAAAACAACCTGTTAAAATAAGGCTCTGGGAATAAACGGTAAGAGTGGGGCAACGGACGCAGGACCCGGGACTCAACCTGAAACCCCACCACCAGGGTGGGGACTTCAGGGTCTATATAACCCCGGATCCTGCGCCATTTTCGCCATTCTACGTCTCCTCTAGCTGCTGGCTACTCTCTCTCTCTCCTCATACCTCCTCTCTTAAAATTCACTTCTCAAATGCTCTCCCAGTAAATTCACACACACAGTAAATTCACACTCACCCATTTCATCAGAGTTAGGTGGAGGTCTCGCCCTTAACCAACCCTGATGAAACACACTACACGCTCGGTGGAGGTCCGCCCTTAACCGCACACACTTTCCACACAAATTTACCATTAAATTCACACACGCACATTTCATCAGGATCAGGTGGAGGTCTCGCCCTTAACCGATCCGGATGACACACACTTCACGCTCGGTGGAGGTCCGCCCTTAACCGCACACACACTCACCTAAATTCAAACACACACATAAATTTAGTCAGGTATGGTGGAGGTCTCGCCCTTAACCAACCTGACGAAATTTATTACACGCTCGGTGGAGGTCCGCCCTTAACCGCACACACACACACACAACCAAAATTACACGCACTTCATGCCTTCAAATTCTCCAACTTAAATTCACTTTTTACCTTTTCAACACACGCTTGGTGGAGGTTCGCCCTTAACCGCAAACACACCAAAAATCAACACACCACAATTTTAGCTCTAAATTCACACCTATCCTTCATCCAACTACCTCCACCTCTCATGGTGAATTTCACATCAACTTAAATTCACCATAGTGGTAACCACCGACGTTCCCGCTTCCTTCTTCCCCTCTCATCATGGAGTCTCCCGATGTCACATCGCCACCCCTCTTGACGGCGCAATCCACCCTGCAGGCCGCTGCGACACCGCCCACCGACCCCACGTCCGCTGCGACTCCGCCCGCCGACGTCGTGACCGCTGCGTCCGCACTCCCCTCCACCCTTCCGCCGTTCTACACGCACGACCCGGCCCTATGGTTTTTCCAAGTCGACGCAGCCTTCTCCGCCGCCGCCGTCCGCAGCCAAAAGGTCCGCTATTCGAGGGTCATCTCACTCCTCCCCTACGATATCTTACTCCAGACGTCCGACATCGCCCCCGACCGCACCGCCCCCTACGACGTCCTTCGCAGCCGCCTCACCTCCTTGTATCAGCCGTCGAAATATTCCCGCATCGCTGCGCTTTCGCAGCCCCAGCACCTCGGCGACCTCAAGCCGTCTCACCTCTTCCGTCGCTTGCGTCACCAGCTCCGCGACGTGATGACGTCTGACGTGACGCGCACTTTCTGGCTCAAGGCCCTCCCATCTCCTGTCCAAATCGCACTGGCCAGCCACCTCGACGCAGCCGACGACGATCTCCTCCGCCTGGCCGATACTATACACGACTTCTCCTCCGCCGCAGCGGTGAACGAAGTGCGACAACCCGCCCTTCGCCCGCCATCATCCGACCGCACAAAACGCCCCGCATCGTCCGACCGCCGAGCCCGCTCCTCCTCCACCGACGGCCGTCGGCCGACCCCCTCCGACCGACGTGGGCGCTCGCCCGCACGACGTCTGGACGACAAACCACCGCAGCGCCAATCACACCCCTCCCCCGCACAACAACCTCGGAAGCAGTGGCTCCCTGCGGACCCCCCCCCCCCCCCAACCGCTGCTTTTACCACGTCAACTTTGGCGCCAATGAACGCAACTGCCAGCCGCCCTGCGCCTTCAACGCGGCGCCGGGAAACGACGCAGCCCGTCGGTAAATCCGACGGGCCCCCCTCCACGCACCCTCGGGGGGGGGGGGGGGGACCGCACAGCCTTTCCCCCCGCCAACATCGCCTCCGCCGCAACATATGCCGACGCCGTCCGCCCCAACCGGAAGACGCCTCCCCGCGCCGCAACCGCTCCTGCGACTCCTCAACCCTTCTGCAACTCCACAACCACAACACTCCGCCGCACCGCAACCGCTCCTGCGACACCTCAACCCTCTTGCAACACCACAACCACAACACTTCGCCGCACCTGCGACACAATTCCTTCCCCCCTACCCCACTCACCTCCGACAACCCGACGCATCGGCGCCCCCGCCCCACCGCCGCTGATCCTCTCCAACGCCGACGCCGTCCGCACGACACGGACGACGCCTACCCAGCGCCCCGCAACCGCCGCAGCGACCCCCGCCGCAGCCGCAACCTCCGCACACCCTACAGCCGCACCCTCCGCAACCAACGCTGACGCCGTCCGCACGATCCGGACGACGCCTACCCAACGCTCCGCAACCGCCGCAGCGACCCCCGCCGCAGCCGCAACCTCCGCACACCCTACAGCCGCAACCTCTGCAACCAATGCTGACGCCGTCCACACGATCCGGACGACGCATACCCAACGCTCCGCAACCGCCGCAGCGACCCCCGCCACAGCCGCAACCTCCGCACACCCTACAGCCGCACCCTCCGCAACCAACGCTGACGCCGTCCGCACGATCCGGACGACGCCTACCCAACGCTCCGCAACCGCCGCAGCGACCCCCGCCGTAGCCGCAACCTCCGCACACCCTACAGCCGCACCCTCCGCAACCTACGCTGACGCCGTCCGCATGATACGGACGACGCATACAACGCACCCCACAACAGCCGCAGCGGCCACCACCGCAGCGGCCACCACCGCAGCGGCCACCACCGCAGCCGCACCCTCCGCCCTCACAGCAAAGCGAACAACCACAACCAACACGACACCGCCCCCACCGAGCAACACCGCACCTTCCAGACGCAAGCGCCGCAACCGCCGCCACCGCAACACCGCACCTACAACCTCCGCCGACACCAACCCTTCACCTCAGCAAACACATACCCCCCTTCGCAAACAGGTCTCCTTCACCCTACCTCCCAACCCTCACAACCCCCTTCCCTCCCCTCAACCCTCTCCCGCCGCCTCACCCACAGACGCAGTGTACCCCCACCTAGCTCCTTCCCACCAACGCCTTTTCGTCCGATGCGAGCGAACGCAAACCCCCTTCCTCGTCGATACAGGGGCGGCCCTGTCCATCTTCCCCAACTCCCTCCTCCGTCGTCAAGCGCGCTGCGACCGTCAGCTACTCTACGCCGCCAACGGAACGTCCATTCCCTCGTACGGCACGTACGATTTTCAAATTATTCTCGGCAACCTTGCCTATGAATGGACGTTCACCGTGGCGGACGTGGAGAAGCCCATCCTGGGTGCCGATTTCCTTGCGGATTTCGGTCTCCAGGTGGACGTCAAGCACGCGCGCTTGCTCGACCCCTCCACTCACACCCACCTCCATGGGTTTATAAATTCAGTCACCCCTTCAAATCGCACCACCCAACTTCTCCACTCCTACAAACCCCTACCCCGGCCCTCAGCCCACCTCAACTCCGTACAACACCACATAGAAACGACAGGACTGCCCCTATCCGCCAAAGCTCGCCGCCTCCACCCCCTCCAACTACAACAAGCCCGCGATCATTTCAATAAGTTGATCGCGGACGGCATCATCCGCCCCTCTAACTCCCCATGGGCGTCGCCCCTCCACGTCGTCCCTAAACCCGACGGGGGGTTACGACCCTGTGGGGACTACCGCCGCCTCAACTCTCGCACCACCCCCGACTTGTACAATGTTCCCCACCTCCGCGACTTTTCTTCCCACCTCCATGGCGCCACCATTTTCTCCACCATAGATATCGCCTGCGCATTCCACCACATCCCCATCTACCCCCCGACATCCCCAACACAGCGATAATTACCCCCTTCGGGTTATTTGAATACGTTAAAATGGGTTTCGGCCTCCGCAATGCGGCCCAGACCTGGCAGAGGTACATGGACCAGATCCTCCGGGGTCTCCCATTCGTCTTCTGCTTTCTTGACGATGTTTTGATCGCCTCACGATCCCCGGAGGAGCACCATGATCACCTCCGCCAGGTCTTGGCTATTTTCGCCGTGGAAGGCCTCACCATAAATAAAGACAAGTGTGCCGTCGCCCAACCCACCGTTCGCTGTCTTGGGCACCTCGTTTCCGCCTCCGGCATCACTCCCCTCCCCGAAAAGGTCAACGGGATGCTAAACTTTCCGCCCCCACAAACTGCTACGGAGCTAATACGGTTTCTGGGGATGATCAATTTTTACAGGCGGCACATTAAACATGCCGCCCAGCACCAGAAACCGCTCGTAGCGGCCGTCCCCCAACCCGCACGTAAAAATGACCGCCGCCCCATCGAGTGGACTCCCCAACTCGATGCCGCCTTCCAAAAATGCAAAGAGGACCTGTCTGCCGCCGCCCTTCTTGCCCACCCCGACCCCCACGCCCCCCTTTCCATCACTACAGACGCTTCCGATTGGGCCATCGGAGCAGTCCTCCAACAAAACACTGGCACCGGCCCCCAACCCCTAGGGTTTTTCTCCAAGACCCTATCCCCCCGTCAACAGAAATATTCAACGTTTGACAGAGAGCTCCTCGCCATCCACGAAGCCATCCTTCATTTCCGTGACTTCGTGGAGGGCAGGCAGTTCTCTGTCATAACGGATCACAAGCACCTCACCCACTCCCTCCTCCAAAGTAGGAAAACCGCATCACCCCGCCGCCTCCGGCAGCTTGAGTTTATGGGGCAATTCACGTCCCATATACGATATCTGCCGGGGGCGGAGAACTGTGTGGCGGACGCCCTATCCCGCCCCACACCGGCGCCAGTAGAGGAACTGCTCCCCTTCCCCTCACCACAAATCATTGCCTCCCACCAACTCCCAAATTCTGACCCAACCCTCACCAACCTCCTCTCCGCCAACAAACTCGAACAACTGCCGCCCCACAACCTCTGGTGCGACGTGACGGCCGATTCTCTGCGGCCGTACGTCCCACCGGGCCTCCGGCGGCAGTTGTTCGACCATTACCACGCCCTCCACCACCCCGGCATCCGCGCCAGCCAAGACCTTATCAAGTTGCGGTACTTCTGGCCGCACATGAACACGGACATCCGAAATTGGGTCCGCGCGTGCCAGAAGTGCCAAACTTTCAAGGTCTCGGCGTCGCCCGCCGTCGCCCCCCAACCCATTGAAGACGCGCTGCCGTAGGAGCACGTCTACTTGGACTTAGTAGGTCCCCTTCCCCCTTCGGAAGGAAAACGGTACTGCCTCACCATGATCGACCGTGGAACAAATTGGGTCGAGTGCATACCACTCGCCCAAATTTCCACGGACACCGTCGCGACCGCGTTCCTATCTACCTGGATCGCTCGCTACGGCTGTCCGCGGAATATCACGGTCGATCAGGGGAGGCAGTTCGAATCCGCCCTCTTCACCGACCTACTACGCTCCCTCGGCATCGCCAAAATCCGCACCACCCCTTACCACCCTCAATCAAACAGCAAGATAGAGCGGTGGCACCTGGTCCTCAAGCAAGCAATAGCCACCTCCGCCTCAACCCCATCTTGGACCAAACACCTCCCCTACATCCTCCTCAGCCTCCGAACCTCCCAGCGCCCCTCCGATGACGTCAGCCCGGCCCAGCGGGTCTTTAAAGACCCGATCCGCCTGCCAGCTGACGTTTTTCCCCCCGCCACCCCGTCAATTAACAGGGACCCCCCCCCCCCCCAACCCTCAGCCCCTAAATCCGACACCACTTACCCCAAACGCTTCCATTCGGCAACACATATGTACCTCAAAGAACCGGGAATGCACAAAACTTTCAAACCACTTTACGCCGGCCCCTTCCCTGTAATCCGCACTTCTAACACAACCGCCGCCCTGTTAATTGACGGGAAACCATACACAGTCCCGCTCGTCCGCTGCAAACCCGCACCTGTCCTCCCCGATCCCGCTACACCTCATACCACCACCGATCCAACCCCCTCACCGCTCCCCGTCACCACCGTCTCCCTCACCGGACCCCGACGTCGCCGCCACTCTCCGCGACGTCCCGGGTACCGGCCCCCAACCGCTCACCCCCTTCACCGCCACCTTCACGGTGAAGGGACCCCTCTATCAGTCTTCACCAGCGTGAAGACTGTTAGAGGGTAACACCTCTCCTCAATGCTCTCCTCCCAAGGTACATATCACTCCACCCCCATCCCCCTTCTTATCATCGCCCACACTCGTTCGCTCGCTCGCTCGACTTTCCTCACAATTCTCTTCCTCTATCTACCTTACATATACCACTCCTCCCTCACGTTCTGCGCGGCCTCCCCCATTCCCAATCTCCCTACCCCATACACCTTCATCCTATCAGCCACTATATACGCAACCTGTCAAATGCGGACACAACTTCACATATGCCACATTCATATATCAATATTGTCAATACTCGTAACTCTCAGCTACCTCTCTCCGCCTTACGCATACCTATATGTCCATATCGCCCCGCTCCATTGCACCTCCCTCTACTATCTCAACGAACCCTATCCAAATTCGCTCGTAGCAGCGTACCTGCTTCACCTCACCCTCTTATTCACATCACACACCCTCATGTTCATACACTGTACATACCACCTTATCTATAAGCTTCCAACCACTGTACATATCTCCTCACCCTCCTTATCAATAAGCTCATCATTCACCTCAAACCTTACCAATAAGCTCTCTCCCGCTGTACATACCACCTTATCCATAAGCTCCCAACCACTGTACATACCCCCTCACCCTTCTTATCGATAAGCTCGTCATTAACCTCACAACCTCTGTACATACCACCTTATCTATAAGCTCACACCCTCTGTAATTACATCACCACATTGTATCCTAGCACGTAAGTCCTCCTAGTTATAAGTCGCCTTCAGCGTCCTGATTGTTTGCCGTTGCCCTCAGCACCTTAATCTCTTTCCGTACCACATCGCCATCACCTCCACATTGTTTGTCTCCGCCTTCAGCACCTGTAACCCTGCGCCTTCAGCCCCACTACTGTTCTCATTGCCTTCAGCCCTTGTAACTCTGCGCCCTCAGCTCCTACAATTTTGTTTTTTTCGCTCAAACTGGGGGGACCTCTGTCGTGAGTCCCTCCCGGAACTCCAACACACTACAATCAAGTTCTCGCCAAAAACAACCTGTTAAAATAAGGCTCTGGGAATAAACGGTAAGAGTGGGGCAACGGACGCAGGACCCGGGACTCAACCTGAAACCCCACCACCAGGGTGGGGACTTCAGGGTCTATATAACCCCGGATCCTGCGCCATTTTCGCCATTCTACGTCTCCTCTAGCTGCTGGCTACTCTCTCTCTCTCCTCATACCTCCTCTCTTAAAATTCACTTCTCAAATGCTCTCCCAGTAAATTCACACACACAGTAAATTCACACTCACCCATTTCATCAGAGTTAGATGGAGGTCTCGCCCTTAACCAACCCTGATGAAACACACTACACGCTCGGTGGAGGTCCGCCCTTAACCGCACACTTTCCACACAAATTTACCATTAAATTCACACACGCACATTTCATCAGGATCAGGTGGAGGTCTCGCCCTTAACCGATCCGGATGACACACACTTCACGCTCGGTGGAGGTCCGCCCTTAACCGCACACACACTCACCTAAATTCAAACACACACATAAATTTAGTCAGGTATGGTGGAGGTCTCGCCCTTAACCAACCTGACGAAATTTATTACACGCTCGGTGGAGGTCCGCCCTTAACCGCACACACACACACACAACCAAAATTACACGCACTTCATGCCTTCAAATTCTCCAACTTAAATTCACTTTTTACCTTTTCAACACACGCTTGGTGGAGGTTCGCCCTTAACCGCAAACACACCAAAAATCAACACACCACAATTTTAGCTCTAAATTCACACCTATCCTTCATCCAACTACCTCCACCTCTCATGGTGAATTTCACATCAACTTAAATTCACCATAATCTCCATAAGTCAAAAGGGGAAGTACAAGAGATTTTATAAGCAGAGATTTGAGAGAAAATGGGGTGAATGACGATAATTTTTTGAGTCTGTAAAGCACCATATGCTCTTTGGCACAGGTAATTAGTATGAAGCTCCCAAGAGAGATCATAACTAAGAATGACACCCAAATTTTTGACGGAAGAGCTATAAGGAAGGATTACGTCAGGGAATGAGCTAATATTTAATTTAGATTTGGAGAATACAATGACTTGGGTTTTGCCAGGATTAAGTTTTAGAGAGTTATTGCTGGAATAAGTTGCAAGAGAGGAGAGGTCAAAATTGATTTGAGAAATTGCTAGGGGTAATAGATCAGGTGGACTTGACAAGTAAAGCTGAGTGTCATCAGCGTAATGATGACACTTAGAGTATTTTAAAGATTTAGGGAAGTCGTTGACGTACAAGGAAAACAATAGAGGCCCAAGTATAGATCCTTGGGGCACACCGGAGTGCAGTGGAAGGGGTGTAGAAGTTCTGTTGGAAGTATGAACACTCTGTGAACGGTTGTGCAGATTATGAGGAGATGAATTAAACTGCCGAAGACGAGAATGAGTATTGAGTACTGAGCTTATGAAGTATTATATTCCTCATAATGTTTCGGCGTTGGTAGTGCTATAACTTGAATCTTGTCACCGGAGGGGAAGACGGCACAGGACATACCTGTAGAAATATGGGCTGTTCATTTATTGTTTCTTTCATGTGCAATAATTGAAATGGCTATTTTTGATGGATTCCACCAATTTTGGCCTCCAACAACACAAATTAGGGTCCTACTTTTTTTTATACAAATTATCTTTGATCACTGATAGTGCTATTTGTTATCCACTCAGCCAGGGCTAGTAGGTACGTTAAGTCACCACACCACCAACGGGATTTGGGTAGCTTGATGAGTGAAGCCCGAAAGAACAATTGACAATATCTTGTTGAGGTGGAATTACTGTGAGATTTCAGATGACCGACAACCTTCAAGAGGTCAAAGGACCAACACCAGGGAAACGAGAAAAACGTTCTAAGGTGTCGGATCCCCACAAGGCCACAGGCAACGCGGGGGAAACAGAACCCCGAGTCAATCCCCTCGCCTGCCGAACGTTATAGTAGTAGGGCACACGAATATGCTGTCTGCGAAGCAATGGTCCTTCAGCTCCTGAGCCCTCGACCAGGCGCTGATCAAGCGATGGTCGTCTCCTCCTCTTCCACGTTGTGCCTGAGAACTCTTCTCTTTAACCTGCCTCCACCGTAGGGGGCTGGTCCTGCCACGGCTTCCACCTCAGGGATTTGGAGATAGTTAAAACAATAATATCATGGCAGCACTTACCAACTAGACGGCGCCGCCCTCTTCTAATCGGTACGCCTGGCGATGGGGGTTTTTAACGATTTATAAATCCAACCAACTGGCAAAATTGACAGGTAAATTAATTTTAGCGAGAGCGCACATGTGACAAATCAAACGGCTGACAAGAAGTGACGATATTCTACCTCCTTGCTCACAGTGCTGCCAAAATACCAATCTCCAAACAAAGAAAAACGCTGCAAATTATTACACAACGGTTTATTATTTACCTGTATAGATGCCCCTTCGGCGTAGATCACTGGTTTCTGTGGTCAATACCTACCCTTGAGCTCCGCCAGGAAAGCCCTAAATCGACGAATTGAAGTTTCATAAAAATGCGCGGGATTCAACAATTCAATCATTAATTATTTGTACTTATTCATGAAGCATAAGGTAAATAATAAACCGCTGTGTAATAAACCGTTGTGTAATAATTTACCTGTATAGACCACACCCTGTATAGACCCTTCTGCGTAGACCACTGTTTTCTGTGGTCAATACATACCCTCGAGCTTCCCCCAGAAAAGCCCTAAATCGAGTACTAGAGCCGGCCCAGTAGGTAATTATAGTTTAAAAAATGCTCGAGATTCAATCATTCAGTCATTAATATTATTTATTTGTAGTTATTTATGAAGCATAACGTTTGTTCAAGTTCTATAAGTGTCTCTCAACAAAATCCAAAAGATCCATCGTTTTTTAAAATGAAATAATATCATAGAACAACCAACTCAGCTTCATACAGCCGTCGGTGATTATGATCACGTGATCCCTAGCAATGATATCTGGGCCGGATTCAAACGGTTTCATTCACTATCATGTTGACGAAGCTTTTCGGTGCAAACGAACAGCTGGACTTACAGTGGTGGTCTCAGAAATTCTTTAGTTTGAGATCAATTTAAAAACTTTAAAGAACCATAACCTTCTATTGAAAGTTTTCGAGCTAGGTATGGCGTTGTAAAAATTTCAACCCCTATTTTTCACCCCTTAGGGATAACTGAGGGGTGAAAAATAGCACTACACGTGCTGAGCTTTGCGGACCAACTAGACCCTAAATGGGTCCCACAAACCTAATTTCATTAATTTTGGTTCATGGTAACTAAGAGAACTGCGAAGTACGGTGTACGGTGGAAGGACAGAAATTTTTTTGATACCTATGGTATTATTTGGTAGGTACCTATTTTAAAAGAAGAATGTTTTTAACCTTTCCACTGCCAACGCTATCTTCTGATCTCACCTATGGCTCCAAGTAAATATTTCACGTAAAATGATTTGTAAAAAAATTAATTAGTGTGTAACCATGTTAGATACGAATATACCAACATATAGATAAGTTTATAACATGGTGAGAACCCTGGCGACCCTCACCGTATATAATATAGGCAGCATCCTCCTCTTTGTGCCATGAGGGTCAGACATTTTCGTAATACAGAAACCCCGATAGGTACCTATTTTCAATGCTGATTTACTCAGGAGTTTCAACAACACTAACGTGTGGGGGTAGTTAGCGATCAAGGGATTTTTTTTTTTTAAACATGAATATGTTTAATGCCTCTTTCCTACTACTGTAACGGTCGGCAGGCGAGGGGATTGACGCGGGGCTCTGTTTCCCCAGCCTTGCCTGTGGCCTTGTGGGGATCCCACACCTTGAACGTTTTTCTCGTTTCCCTGGTGTTGGTCCTTTTCATCTGAAATACAACTCTCACAGTAATTCCTCCTCAACAAGACATTGTCAGTTGTTCTTTCCGGCTTCACTCATCAAGCTACCCAAATCCCGTTGGTGGCAATTTGTAACGTACCTACTAGCCCTGGCTGAGTGGATGACATGCTACACTTTTACGCTGAAAGAGCCGCGTTTCTTTAACGACCAAATGAGTGCTCCTTGACAGGTACGATGAAAATCAAAAATGATCTCCTCACACAACGTTAAACCTATTGATGATTTATATGTTCTTCCTTGAAGCGGACTTTTTGGTTTATTATTTTCAATAATGAACCATTGGAATCGAGCAAGAAAAAAAAATTCTTACCCCCCCTAAAAATTTGATGGTTTACGTTTCAAGGTATGTAGAATCCAAAACTGCAATAAAAATATTTCTGTCTGTCCGCCGTACGCCGTACGGGCCACTTTTCTTAGTTACCATGAAAGAAAATTGATGAAATTCGGGTTATAGGTTCCGTTCGGGGTCTAGTTGGTCCTCGAAGCTCGACGTTACTGTCAGTCATCCCTAAGGGGTTCAAAATAGGGGTTGACATTTTCAGAATGCCGTATCTCAAAAACTTTCGATAGAAGGGTATGGTTTTTTTAAACGTTATTAAATTTGTCTTGGGCTAAACAATTTTTCGAGACCACCCGGAGCATTGTAGGTACCTCCAGCCGTTCGTGTGCACCAAAAAGCTTCGTCAACACGATCGTGAATCAAACGGTATAACTCCGGCCCTGATATCATAACTACGGAGCATCTGATTATAATCAAGGATGGCTGTATGAAGTCGAGTTGGTTGTTCTGCGATATTATTTCATTTGACAAGTGATGGACTATTGGATTTTGTTGGTAGGTACTTCTGAAACTTGAACAAACGTTGAAGTATTATTGATGGGTAAATTATTATTAAACAATGGCAAATTATTACACAACGGTGAATTATTACACAACGGTAAATTATGACACCACGGTAAATTATTACACAACGGTAAATTATTACACAAAGGCTCATCTACCCAGAAGGGGCTGGATTTTGTTGATAGGTACTTTTGCAACTTTTGCAACTTGAACAACCGTTGAAGTATTATTGATGAGCAAATTATTACACAACGGTTCATTATTCTATCTCCGTAGAAGGGGAACCTGTACAGGTAAATTATTACACAACAGTTTAGGTAGGTACCTAGTAACGAGTACGGGGTTAGGTACTAACCTACGGAGGTTGTAGAATAGTACATTATGTTATATAGAAGGGTTATCTATACAGAGAGCTGTGATCTGTAACAGGAGGGTATTCTGTACAAAATAATAATCCGTTGTGCAGGGATTTGCAGCGTTTTTTTTCTTGGAAACATGGTAGTTTGAAGCCCTTTTCAAAAGTAAGCGGTGGTTTTTTAATGAGGGTGATTAAAAGTAATAATGCGGTAAAAAAAATGACTCATCATGAATGAGGCATCAGGGGCCCATTCCTAAAGAATCTTAAACTTTTCACTTGGCAAGTGTTCATTTTACTCTTCACTTTGCGAATTATGAAAAATAGAAGAACTTTCTGTTCCTAAAGACTTCGTGCTCCACCGAAACCGCGAAGGGAGCCTGTGCCTGGTGGATGGGGTACTGACTAGATTATGGGAAGACGAGTCAGGCAAGAAGAGGGTAAGCCAAAGTCTGGCTCCACTGGTCAAGCGCAAAGAAGTCCTGGAGTCAGCGCACGGGTTTGGCCAGTTTGGACGGTGACAGACACCCGCCCAAAAGGAGGAGGGGGGGGGGGGGGACTTCACTTTTGCCGAAACTTTGAAAGCTCATAGAGAAAGAACTATTCATCGTAGGGTAGTGCGGTTGGTCTAAAAATTCTTAGGGTGGAACCTACTTCCATTTGAAAACGGGGGAAGTAATATAAACAGAAGTCATGTGTACTCTTCATTCTTATGGCACCTAGTAAATAATGCTGTAATTCCTATTGGTTTATTTTCAATAATAAACCTTTGGAATCGAGCATGAGAAAACATGTGTAACCCCCCCCCAAATTTGATGGTTTCTGTTTCAAGGTATGTAGAATCCGAAAATGCAATAAAAAAATTTCTGTCCGTCCGCCGTACTTCGCACTTTTCTTAGTTACCATGAACCAGAATTGACAAAATTCGGTTTATAGATCCCATTTGGGGTCTAGTTGGTCCTCGAAGCTCGGCTTTAATGTCATTCATCCCTAGGGGTGAAAAGTAGGGGTTGGAATCCAGGGGCGTTGCGTCCATAAGGCCACTTGGGCCACTGCCCTGGCACCCTGAAACACTAAGCACAGTCGAGTAAAAATGTTGTTTGTCATACCTACATTGGGCCACTGCCCCAGAATCTGATTTCAAACCCAAAATCGTTCATTTCACAATCAATTTGATCCCTTCTATTCAATTTGTCATCTCGATACGAGATGCTTCTTCTGATTTGTTTTTCTCTGTCAGTTATCTGTTTTCTGATTTGTTATCACATTCGCTATCTCTGTCAGCTTTCAATTGTGTTGCGTCAAATTTTGCGCGTTTTGCATTCAGTCCGGTTCCGATGACAGATTTGTATTTATGGTACCTACGCGCGTTTTGTCCTTTTTGCTGTTTGTGGATTGATCGGCGTCAACACACAGATCTAGCTTCTAGTCAATAGCTTCTCCATTCAAGATTCAGGTAGGTACCAGTCGACTGGTCATTGTTTTGGTGTATTTTAGTTTACTATAGAATATATTTTTTGTAACACAAGAATTCGATGGCTAATATTTGCAGTACAAATTGCCGACGTTTCCGTACGACGATAGAGTGTTGATTAAAAGAGACAAGCTTTGCTGAATATCACTGCTATCAGTAAATAAGGGAATATCAGTAATATCAGTAAATAAGCGAAGGGTGTAGTTGCCTTGGGGTATTTTGTGGACATAATATCTGTTGTTTTTGTGTTATGGTCTGGTGTCCCACCGTTTTCATACCCCACGCCCGGCTAATGTTGGAAACTCCAGGACGCCGTTATCTCGAATTGTTTTACGTTTTTAAATAGTTCTCGAACTTGGGAGTTTTTTGAGACCACCCAGAGATACGCCAGCCGTCCAGCCGTTCGTTCACAGTAAGGCCCAGAATTTGCACCGACAGGCCTCTTCAACAGGAGGGTGAATGAAATTGTATACATTCAGGCCAGATATCATTGCTAGGGACCCGGTAACAACTGGGAATTGGCCCCGAGATAATCATTGCTAGGGAGCACCTTATTATAATCGCGGATGGCTGAATGAAGTCGAGTTGTTTGTTTTGTGATATTATTTCATTTGAAAACGCTGAAAAATACCTAAACAACGGTTGCAGATCACAGCTCTCTGTACAGATAACCCGTCTATATAACATAATATGTTGGTACTATGCTATACATATTATGTAGATCGCAGACCCTCCGTAGGTTAGTACCACGGTTATTAGAGTAGACGGTACAGGTCATCGAGGCAACTCCCCCTTTTACGTGACGTCACCCGGTTCACCACAGGACGCTAGAGTCCTATCTTTTCACGCTGTATTCCCGCAGTTATTCTCAACTCCCGAGGATCTTACGGTATATTTTCATGAAAAGCGTGTTCCCCAACGGTCTGATATATGTCAAGGATGTTTCACTATAATATATGCCTACAATAGATCTTTTGTTTAGTGATAACTCCCGTGAGATAGGTAATAATGGAGCAAGAGTTTCTTACTCTGGTAGTTTACGTTTTCGTAGAGAAGCGTATTCTGAATGAATAAAGTGAGTGGGTGAAGGAATGATTACTTCGTTCATAATTTTCAAAGATTCAATAGTATAATATTGTTGATAAATTTACAAGTTCGTAATAAGATAGTTAGGTATATTATGTTATTATTAAGTACTTCGGTTCTTTTTATTTCAGGATAGATTATAATCAATTTCACAAATTACACAGGATTGATACTAGGTATAAAAAAATATAATTGGAGATATATTTTTACATTATGAGTTACAATCAAGAGTAGGTATAAAAAAAATTATTTTTGACAAGATGTCCAGGCCAAACTGGAAATCCTTTTGGTAAGATTCAGGTCAAGATCTTCTTCATTTTCTTTGATTTCTTTCGGCACTCTCCATCCCATTGGCGTTTCCTCTTCTTTTCAAGAGCCTTAATATTGAGATTCTTCATTCGCATAAATGTGCGTGTTCGTGTGAAGCAACGAACAATGAAATCGTCGATCTCAGGATATTTTTTTTTTAATCTTCTCCTGCATGCGGTGGAAGACTTTGCTATTTTTGTCAATATAATCGCCATGAAAAGAGCTAAATTCCCTCTCCATATTTTCCACGAATCTTGAAAGTTCGGCGTTTGGTTGTATCAAGTTACCCTTCGAGATTTTAAGGAGCCAATTATCATTCCGCTGAGATTGGGGTACTTTTTTGGTCTGAACGCCAAAACGTTCTGCTTGCTCAGGGAATTTTCTCTTGAAGCGATATGCTAAATAGCCACCAAGTTTTTCACGAAGTTCCTTGGTATCCGAGTCTAGGAGGATAGCTGAAGAGTCGAGTCCGTTATCGTCCTGAGTAAGCAAGTCGTCCTCATCGTCGTGATGGGCTTCTGGTTCATGAGACGTTTCGATTCCACCTTCGTTTACTCCAAAATTATTTGGAATTGCTTGGGATACACATTTTCCAGTCAATGTTTCAACCTCTTCTTCATTTATACAGTTCTTGCTTTTGATTACCTGGTTGGCATTTCGAGTTAGCATGAGAGTTTTCATCCTTTGGGAGACTGTTACTGGCAGTGGATGATCGTAGAACCTTCCCAGGCCACGAATTTTCGAGAAATAGCACTCCAGGACATCTTGGTTGAAACGAGCAGCCATTAGATAAGAATATCCTTCTGATTTAAGCTCTGCGAAAATACCGCGAAGGCTGTTGATCGACATCATAATTCCTTTTTGGAAAGGGAGAAGAGATCGAGAATTACCTTTGTTTTTTTTATTCACTCTCATCGCATTAATTAAATGGTAAAACTTTTTGAGAGCATCATCCTGCTCCTTCAAAGAGTTACCGTATGCACTCTTAAGAACGTTTCCAGAGACTATCGGAATGCGGGAATTTAAAACGTCAAATCCGTTATTTATTATCATGACTGTATCTCCAACGTGTTTCATTTCCGGGAAATTGTGGATAATAGCTGTACCGATGGTGTAGGAAAGCAATTCGGCGGCTTTCCTTACATTTTGCCTTTCCATTCCTGAAGCCAGAAGGTGATCTGTCGTCAGTTTGTGAGCAAATTTCAAATCCGTCTTCTTGCCTTGGATCTCGTTCAACTTGAAAAATGCCTCAGTGGTCAATTGTCTCCCACACTCAAGTGTGTAACCATCATCAAGTAGGTGGTTTCGAATCAGTTTCAGAGCATGAGCCACATCCGCGAAGCACCAGATCTTGCGATTTGAATCTGACGGGTGTTTGATTGAAGGTTGGTCGTGTGTAACTCCCAAGTTATTCATAAGTTTTCGGTTTGATGGTCCCAAATCGCAAACAGTAGCTCGGACTTTGAATCCTGTACTTTCTATATTTTGTATAGACGCGAAAAAGAGCTCTGTTGTAACTGGAGTGTCGAAATCGTAAAACACCGGCTGCATCAACTTTCCTGTGAGTCCTCTGATCATTACGATCTGAACATTATTGTGGGGGCCTCTTATTATCTCATCAACCGGGTCAAAACAAAGACTGCCATCAACCTTCATCTCGTCAAAGCTCATAACGACATCTTTTTCAAAGTCAGTAAGCAAGAGTGATTGGGCTTTCAACATTGTAAGACTTATTTCGAGAAATCCAGGACGAACAATGATTTTTTGAAGGTGTCTCGTGATGGTGCGTTCACTCGGAAGTGGGTATTTCAATACTTCCCTTACATACCTACGCGACAGCTTTGAAAGACAAGCAACGCAAAGTAATAGCATTAGCTATGTCTGCAGAAGACCAAGAATGGCATTTTCCAGTAATTACTGACTCTTTCTGAGATGATGATAGTTTGTCATTGAAAATCTGAAGGTGAGTTTTGTACATCTGCATTTCTTCTTTTGCAGCTTGGAGTTCTTTCTTCAAATTCTCATTCTCAATTTTGAGCCTCGAGTTTTCCGCCAAAAGTAGACGGCGCTCTAAATCAGGCCGTTCATCACTGCTTTCTGGGATCTCATCAGTCGTCATAGATTCTCTTGCTGAAAGTTTCCTTGACTCAAAATCTTCTCTGGGGTCAATCCCTGACCTGACTGATTCATTAACAACAAGGGATTCGGTACTGGCGGAGGTGACCATAAAATTTTGCATGTTTTTCAAAATTTGCCTCCTCTCGACCCGGTTCATCCGTGCTTTTTCGGCAGGTTTTTGCGATGAAGAAGGCGTCGGAATGGCTATGTGTGGCACTGCATCATATTTCAATTTTTTTCTTTTAGAAGGTATATTCATCAACTGACTTTTGAGGTCACGTTCAAAGTCTGAATCGTCAAAATGTCTTGAGCAAACACGCGCATTACTAGGAGAAAAACGATCGGCCCTTCTGCAAGCAACAACCCACCTGTTCTGCACTATGATGTCCTTTGGGAATCTGTAGAACGCCAAACCGAGCTCTTTCATATGACGATGTGAATAGGAACATCCAAAAACTGCACAATTTACCATTTTTAACCGAATAAGAACGACTAGAGACTGCGACGACTATCACTGGAAGGCTTGCGATATAGGAATGACAGGGAAAGGCAGTGAACGAAGGTAGAGTTAGGTCAGGTGTGAACCGAGTGACGTCACTCCCCCTTCGGATTTCCCCGACCACCATGATGGTGACCTGTACCGTCTACTCTAATAACCGTGGTTAGTACATAACCCCGTACTTACTCGTTACTAGGTAACTACCTAAATCACGAGTTAAATGTTGCTAAAATAATACAGTCGATGACAAATAGTAACTAAAATGGCAAAAAGAAACGCAAATATTGAAGTTCTAAAGGAAAATTGTTGATGTGGAGTGAAATAGAGCCCCTTCTGCGTAGATCACTGTTTTCTGTGGTCAATACCTAAAATGAACCGTTGTGTAATAACTTGTCTATCAATAATACTTCAACGGTTGTTCAAGTTGCAAAAGTACCGATCAACAAAATCCAGCCACTTCTTGGTAGATGAACCGTTGTGTAGTAATTTACCGTTTTATAATCATTTACCGTTATGTGATAATTTGCCGTTGTGTAATAATTTACCATTGTGTAAAGGCCGGTTTAGACGGCGCGCACCCACTCGCGCACCAGCCTCACTTCCGGTCCCTCGCGCAATGTAAACACCTACCTCCCCTCGAGGCCACTCACAGTGAGGCCAACTCGGGGTGAGCCGTCGTCTGTCGGTTTTTGGTCGCGCATCAAAGGACACTCGGTCTCTAACCTCGCGCCGTGCGAGTGAATGCGTGTCGTCTAAACAGTGAGGCGAGGATGAGTTTATTGCCGGGCGAGTTGAAGTCGAGTCGGAAGTGAGGCTGGTGCTCCAGTGGGTGCGCGCCGTCTAAACCCGCCTTAATAATTAACCCATCAATAATACTTCAACGCTTGTTTCACAAGTACCTACCAACAAAATCCAATAGTCCATCACTTATCAAATGAAATAATATCGCAGAACAACCATCTCGACTTCATACAGCCATCCTTGATTATAATCAGGTGCTCCCTAGTGATGATATCCTGGCCGGATTTATACCGTTTGATTCACGATCGTGTTGACGAAGCTTTTTGGTGCACACGAACGACTGGACGTATAATGCTCCGGGTGGTCTCAAAAAATTGTTTAGCCCAAGACAAATTTAATAACGTTAAAAAAAACCATACCCTTCTATCGAAAGTTTTCGAGATACGGCATTCTGAAAATGTCAACCCCTATTTTTAACCCCTTAGAAATGAATGACTGTAACGCCGAGCTTCGAGGACCAACTAGACCCCGAACGGAACCTATAACCCGAATTTCATCAATTTTTTTTCATGGTTACACAACGGTTCATTATAGTATTTACGTACAAGGGGCATCTATGCAGGTAAATTATTACACAACGGTTTATTATTTGCCTTATGCTTCATGAATAACTACAAATAATTAATGATTGAATTATTGAATCCCGCGAATTTGTAGAAAACTTTAGTTCCGGGGCCAGGTCCAGTACTCGATTTAGGGCTTTCCTGGGAAGGAGCACGAGGGGTAGGTATGGACCACAGAAAACAGTGATCTACGCAGAACTATCCTACAGGTAAATGATTATCCTTTGTGTGATAATTTGCAGCGTTTTTAAAATAATAAAGTGATACACAAAGTTCAAAATAAATATGTTCGAGATTTGATTATGGTGTCAATAATATTGTTGTAATTCGTCTGTGCCTTGTTCTTCATAACAATATTATTGGTTCCTTTCCCGTCAATAATAATTGAATGTGCATGTCAATAACTGGGTGTTTTTTCATGTCAATAACTGGTTGATGCATGTCAATAGTATGGGAAAAACGCTGCAAATCCCTGCACAACGGTTTATTATTTTGTATAGAATACCCTTCTGTTACAGATCACAGCTCTATGTATAGATAACCCGTCTATATAATATAATATGTACTATTCTATGCATAATTATGTAGATCGCAGACCCTCCGTAGGTTAGTACCTAACCCCGTACTCGTTACTAGGTACCTACCTAAATCACGAGTTAAATGTTGCTAAAATAATTCTGCCGATGACAAACAGTACCTAACAAAAAGAAACACACATAATGAAGTTCTGAAAAGAAATTGTTGATGAGGAGTGAAAAAAGTTGCAAAAGTACCTACCAACAAACTCCAGCCCCTTCTACGTAGATGGTATAATGAACCGTTATGTAATAATTTACCGTTGAGTAATGATTTACCGTAGTAGATAATAATTTACCCATCAATAATACTTCAACGTTTGTTCAAGTTTCACTACCTTCCAACAAACTCCAAAAGAGCCATCATTTTTCAAATTAAATAATATCACAGAACAACCAACTCGACTTCATACTCCGCCAATATAATCAGGTGATCCCTACCAATGATTGGCCGTATTCACAAATTCCTATTGTGGGCGCGTCTCTGGTTACGAGAATTGGTTTGAATTGTATACAATTTCATTCACACTGGAGTCGAAAATGCCTGTCGGTGCTAACTTCGGGGCCTTACTGTGAACGAACGGCTGGACGTACGATGCTCCGGATGGTCTTAAAAAACTCGCAAGTTCAAGAATTATTTAAAACCGTAAAAATATTTACGTAAAAAAATGGTATAGGCGTTTTGAAAATTTCAACCCCTATTTTGAACCCCTTAGAGATGACTGACAGTAACGCCGAGCTTCGAGGACCAACTAGACGCCGAACGGAACCTATAACCCGAATTTCATCAATTTTTTTTCATGGTAACTAAGAAAAGTGGCCCGTACGGCGTACGGCGTACGGCGTACGGCGTACGGCGGACAGACAGAAATATTTTTATTGCAGTTTTGGATTCTACATACCTTGAAACGTAAACCATCAAATTTTGAGGGGGGGTAAGCATTTTTTTTTTCATGCTCGATTCCAATGGTTCATTATTGAAAATAATAAACCAAAAACTTGATGTCGAATTTCAGCAAATAAACAGAAATTATAGTATTTTGACAAAAGTAATAAGCGGAAATGGTAGTGGAAACCTCGACAAGTGAGGAGAACTTTGAAGCGTAAGGATTTAAGGAAGGAGGTTGGGGGCGTGAGGAAATTTAAAGGGAAAATACCGCAAAATTTTCGTTAGTGTCCATAATCGGTGCCTTTACCCTACTTAATATTCCACTGTGTATTTATTGTGCACCTACAGCTAAATAATGAAATAGGTAGGTAGTCACCTACCTAGCCTGACTATCAACAGAAGGGGCATCTATACAGATAAATAATAACATTGTACACAGTAATAACATTATGTTTTGTTATGATGGCAGAATCGTAGGAGACAAATTACTTCTTTTTTTTTAAAAAGGAATAATAAGTAAAATTCAAGAGAAGACGGTAGTTTAAAAAAATAAATAAAATGTCCTGCTCTTTAAGGAAGAACATATAAATCATGAATATGTTTAAAGGTGTCTGAGGAGATCATTTTTGATTTTTTGAGTGTAGAATTGTAGCATGTTATCCACTCAGCCAGGGCTAGTAGGTACGTTATAAATTGCCACCAACGGAATTCGCTTGGTGAGTGAAGCCCAAAAGAACAATTGACAGTGTGTTGTTGAGGTGGCATTACTGTGAGAGTTGTATTTCTGATGACCGACAACCTTCAAGTGGTCAAAGGACCAACACCACGGAACCGAGGAAAACGTTCCAAGGTGTCGGATCCCCACAAGGCCACAGGCAACGCGGGGGAAACAGAACCCCGCATCAATTCCTGCCCCCCCCCCCCCCTCCGAACGTTACAGTAGTAGGAAAGATTCATGTTAACATTTTGGAAGAACGGTATTGATACTTTCATTTGATAGGTACCACCACTTGTGACGGTATATGGGAATCCTGTCTGTACTGGATCCGGGCTGTTCCCTATCTTTTTGACACCCGGCTGATTGGGCTGTCGATTCGTGAAAACGAATCCTCAACACCTGGAAACATTGTGTAATAACCAGTGCCTCCAGGGGCAGCTGTCACACTGCCTCCCTACCTTTCTTGAATGGAGAGGGGGAAACTACACTGTATGGGCGGCTAGTTTCACCCCCCTCATCCGGTACATGGTGGTTGGTGGGTACATGCTGGATTTTATCCTTGGTACCCCTTCTACTTATTTTATGGGTATTTCCAGAAGGAAATCCCTGTGTCCCTTTGTGTATGAACACTGTATTGGCCAATTATCATGTATTTAATTTTTCTCCAGGCATTAAGCGCATTAAGTATAACAGCACAATGGCACAATGTGCTGTTATTCTTAATGCGCTCAATACCTGGTTGTCGTGGTATCCTCCCAGAACCACAACTCTTGTGCATAGAAATAAGATCTCGCCAAATAAACCTAGAAGTGGGGACAGAGGACGCTCCAGCCTGGAGATCCCCACCATGCTCTACTAGCTAGAGGATGGAGGGAGACAGCTCCCACGCCTATAAGAACTCGCTTCCTGCACCTTTTTCCTCATTCTACGCTCTCCTCTAGTCGCTGACTACTCTCTCTCCTCCTTACCTCGTCTCTCTCCTAACCCAAAAGAATTCGTGAATGGTGGTGGTACGCCCATAACCAACGGACACACTTCCTAAAAGATCTTGGGCATGGTGGTGGTCCGCCCATAACCAAACCGAGCACACATCCAAAAAGATCCTGGGAATGGTGGTGGTCCGCCCATAACCAAACCAGGCAACGCTCCTAAAAGAATCCGTGAATGGTGGTGGTACACCCATAACCAACGGACACCTCCAAAAAGATCCCAGGCATGGTGGTGGCCCACCCATAACCAAACCGGGCACATCCCCCCTCACACCGCTCGTGGTGGATGTAAGCTAAAATACATTCATCACACTGGTGTTCAATGCCACCCAATTTTAGTGCTTCTCTCTTTAAGGCGCTCAATGCCCTACTCTTTCGTTTCAACCTTAGGTAGTTTCTTTAATTTCTAATTCGGCCAGTACAATGCTGGAACGAGCTAAGTTCTCCACCTGTAAATAATCAGCATCAGTACCATTACGATGGAAGCTATCACCTTTGGGGCTTTTCAGATGAGCCATTCCTGAATCAGAACTCCTTGCTACTTTCAGTCCCGTTTCAATATTAGCTTCACACACTTATTCTTCAACTAAGTACCTATAAGGGAAGGAGTGTCATGGGAATCCCATCCCTATTGGATCCGGGCTCTTCCCGATCTTTTTGACAGGCGGCTGATGGGACGGTCGATTCGCGAAAACGTATCCTCAACTCCTAGAGGCATTGCATAATAATCAAACCAGTCCCCCGGAGCAGCTGTCGCACTGCCTCCCTACCTTTCTTGAGTGGAGAGGGAGAAACTTCGGGGCGGCCCCCTCATCCATTACACATTATTCCCACTAGCCCCTATCAAAACTAGGAAACTCTCTTCCAGGTGCTGGGACATTCCTTGCTTGGGCTACTGTGGTTGACCTTCCCTAAGGGATGGTAGCCATAATAGGCCCAGATGTCCAGTACACTCATGGGGCCCAGTTAGACATTAGGGAGGGAAAAATAACGTCCAATATTGAGATTAGAGTCAAACCAGCCACTGTGCATGCGCAATCGGCAGAGTCTTGTATCGTTTATCAGCTACATTATAAGTACAGGGTGGGTACTGGGTAGTACCTTTAAAACTAATTTGACTAGTTTTGACTAATCTAAGGTCTGTAGGTCATGAGTTGGCCAGTAGTGAAAGGATCTGGTGCGGGGCTTTCTCGATGAGTTGCCATTCGTAAGATTTCCTAGAACGAGATTCCCTATACCTAATGTTGTAGACTATCCTATCTGGGGGACGTTCCTACAAAGCCGATTGATGACCCATCTGATCCTGAGCGGCACAAATGACCGGAGTTCCCAGTCCTGGCTCGCTCACAATAAGATCGAGAGGAAACAAGGTTGATTATTTTCTATCAGTCACCGGACAACATTCTGCAAACTGGAAAGTCCTTTATTTAGCCTCAGAAAAATAGATGGATTTACATTATTCACAGTCAATGAATAGAAACTAGAACACAAACTAACTTGTTGAAGTAGGTACATAATACTTATGTCGATTTCTCCATACCGAAAAACTACTTACAAAAATTGTTCCATTACCTACATACCTACTGTTACTTGGGTAGGTACCTAGTTAGGTAGACTGGTATCTCTTTGAAAACGCACGTACACGAAGCATCACTCCACTCAACACTAACTCGCTGGAAATTTTCAAACCCCCATGTTACAAGCTTCTGAAAATTTATTAGGTAGGGATCTAAGTAATGTTGCGTAAAATTTTTGAAATTAAATGACTACGCATTTTATTTACCCTCCTAGATTACGAGTACCTTCGTGCGAGAAAAAAGGAACTGAAATTTGAGTTTTTGGCTTTTTAAATACCTAAGTAATTATAGTAGCCAACTACCTATAAATAGGTAGGTAGTACCTATATAAGAACATGTTTGTTACGGCATACGAAAACAGTGAAACCAGCCTAACATGAGATCAAATCAATCTAGGTTACCAAAGTATTTCAAACAATGAACGTCAAAGAATGAGTATGTATCTCTGTTGCTAACACGTTCTATATGAACCTAGCAAAAATTACCATCATAAGGGACTGACCTCACCTGTCGTGTGAAAAAAAGGAAGTAAAAAGTCAAATTAATCCTTAGGTAGGTAGGTATCTACTACCTGAATTTTCACGTGACACAATAATTATAATTGTGGTTTATTACAGTGGTGTGTGTAATAGTTATTTCAGAGGAAATAATTTCTTCGATTCGCGATTATCCATGAATGAATAACACATCCTTTTTCTCTTTCCTCTTATCTTTTTGTTGTTTTCATCTTCACAAGCATACCTATTTTACTGTTCGCTTTAAGTTTAAATCATATATTCTACCTACTAAAACTCGCAGTGTGGTTCTTTTCGATTGTTTTATCCAACTTTTGTCATTGTCAGTATTGCAGTATTTATTTGTCGCTGTACTAAAATATGATTCCGATGTGCGTTTATGGACTACCCAATTTGTCTTTGCACAATAAATCAGTTTTATTATTATTATTATTATGATTTCTTCACTATGCTCGTGAACGGAATAGCCTTATAAATTCTTATTCTGCTCCTCTTCCTGAGCTATAACAGCTCCCAGCACTTCGTGGCTCAATCGCGACTTGATATGAGCTTGTTGAAGCAAAGTAAGTTTCTTAGTCATTTTGGCCATACTCAAAAAGAACAAGTCAGTTTCATCCATGTTCCAAGGCAAAAAGTTTTGAGGTTGATTCGGTTGCTGCAAAGTGATTTCCGCATTTCGAAACGGATATCGCACACTCGACGGTTCGTCGGTGTCAACGTACTCGAAACTCAGGTTTCGTCTCTTTTTCTTCGGCGCCGTGAGGACGTTACTGGAACCATCATTTTCAGATCTTTTTCCGGTGTTAATCCCTTTCTCTTCGACGACCTGAACAAAAGATTTTAGTACCTGCTCCATGCCATCAACTGACCCCTCTTCAGCAACTCTAGGCCCAATAGGTGTGTTGCCAAGTTCGTCTCCATCAACTGCTGGGTCTTCTCTCAAGTTTACCTGAATCAATAGACATAGAGACAGGAGAAGTGTTAACATTGGTGGCAGCACTGATCATACAGAAATTGATAGGGACGAGGAAGAATAGCCCTCAACGATCTATAACACACGTGCGGAAAATCAAATGAGTTGATATGTACCTGATACGGTACCTAGTTCAATTTAATTATTTGATGCTAGTATAGTACGCGCCTCCCAAGTTCCTCTCTCCGTTACCTACATTTAAAGGAAGTGGGCCGCTCTTCTAGAAGTGATGGCAAGTGTCTTCTTATCTTGGGAAATGTTCAATTTCATTCGGTCACAGGCCCACAACCGCACTTTTTCCAGTCTCACTTAGACCATTATTGTTGGAAATTAGCCAACAAACATGTTGATCTCTTTGAGGCTTTTCGAAAACCTCTGATTTATATTTTTGAAACCCAAAAGCAACACCAACCTACCCTAGACATGCGAGTAACAATGTTATTTCTTTAGCAGATAATTGAACTTTAATTATAATTCAATCGTAGGCGAAAGCTACATTGGATACCAATCAGGAGGCACAAGCCATATCAGAAACACACCGTGGAGGGGGGGGGGGGGCAAGATCAGCGTTTGCGGAAGTGCTGCTGGTAGAAAACTGAATAATGGAAGGGTAACGCTGAAGGTGCTCCCGGACGGGCTTGCTGCTAGTAAAAACTCTTTGAAACAATGGAATCTGTTCAAGATATAGTCGACAACATAGGAAACGCATCCAGAATATAGATCGTTTTCAGAGAATTTGCCAAAATGTTTGGTATTCACCCGTGTCATTTAAATCAGATGCCACAATTCACAAAAGTACCAAGTACGAGTAGGTACCTAATAAAAAAGCGAATGGCCTTGGAGTTAACCAGTTAGACTGCGTTGACCTCACTACCGCAGACAGAAATCTTTGTAGGTACTTTTGCAGGAGTTGAAAAAATAAATGTTGTCCTCCAACATGAAATTTTCCACTCGCATTTTACGTTTCAGACATCAAGGAATATTTTTGGTTCCATGTCTGTCTGTCTGTCCGTCCGTATGTCTGTGGTAAATTCATTGTAACGTCCATAACTATCCGAATAATGGTCGAAATGGGCTGGAATTTTGATGGTACACGCGGGTCGAATCGCAAATAGTCTTGCAACAAGATCACTGAATACGTACTGTAAATTTCCTCTGCGCATTCGCAAACGTGAAATACTCATACTTGAGACGCCCATTAACTACCTTAAATATCGTTGAAATGAGTTCAAACTTGGAGGGTCGATCAGGAGTAATACTTCAATAGTTCCATATATAATTTTCTGGAATCGTTTCGACTGCCCATGCGTGAACATGAAATGTTGACTATTTCGTTGTAACGCTTCTAACTATGAGAAAAATAGTCGTAGAGAGCTGAAATTTTGAGGATGCACGCGGGTCGGATTGCAGATGGTCCCGTATCAAAATCATTGAAATTATACTGTAACTTTCGTCTGCGCATGCGCAAGAGTCAGATCCTCGTAGCGCCCTTAACTACCCTCCAAATCATCGTAAAGCGGTGAAATTTGGAAGACAGATGGATATGGGTGGTGAGGTTTGGTTGGTCTCAAATGCATGTAACCCATGCATGGATATTCCAACTGTCCACTGAATGAACCTACCAAACTATTCTATAGATTCCCCTTCTGCGCAGATCGCTGTTTTCTGTGGTCAATACCTACCATCGTGCTCCCCCCCCCCCCCCCCGGGAAAGCCCTAAAATCTAGTAACCACTTACAAATTGGAGCCGTACAGTGGAATGGCGGATGAGGTTGGGAATTGGATAGAAGAAACGTCCCACTGAGAAACAAAAGCCGGCGCCTCAACGCGAAATCCGAGGTCTTTGAAAGGCCAATCAAAATTTCGAGTTTGCTGATGCGCAATAGTCATACAATGAACCAATCGTTTTGAAATTCACAGCACATTGCCCTTCACCACCACCACTATTTGTAACACTCCTCCGCACATCACAGCAGGCACACAGACAAGTCTTTATTCCCCACAACAATCCCTAAGGGAACTTTGTGAATAAATTTTTTTTTTTTTCCTTTTCAGAAAGAAACAATTGATTGATTGATTGAAATTCATCGTGGATCATCTTCTTCCATTGATCTTATGCCAATTTACTGCAACGTATAGCTTATGAATCTAGAGCCAATTCCCTCTATATCCATTGAAAATTATTTCATTTCCCAGTAACATCTATATCTATTGAAAACCACTGAATTCAAACCACTGAAATCAATAAACAATAAATCAGTCAATTTATTCACAAAGTTCCCTTAGGGAATGTCGTGAGGATTGCAATTGAAATCCAGTTCCAAAAACGGTGCAAATCCCTGCACAACGCTTTATTATTTAGTACAGAACACCCTTCAGTTACAGATCACAGCTCTCCGTATAGATAACCCTTCTATAAAATATAATGTACTATTCTATACATATTATGTAGATCTCAGATGTAGGTTAGTACATAACCCCTTACTCGTTACTAGGTACCTACCTAAATCACGAGTTAAATGTTGCTAAAAAAATTCTGTCGATGACAAGCAGTAACTAAAATGGCAGAAAGAAACACAAATAATGAAGTTCTGAAGGGAAATTGTTGATGTGGAGTGAAATAGATGCCCCTGCTTTGTAGATCACTGTTTTGTGTGGTCAATACCTACCCTCGTGGTCAAGTATAATGAACCGTTGTGTAATAACTTGCCCATCAATAATACATCAACGTTTGTTGAAGTTTCACTACCTACCAACAAATTCCAAAAGAGCCATAATTTTTCAAACGAAATAATATCACAGAAATTCCCGATTGTTATCGCGATTCACCCTGCTGTTGAAAAAGTCTGTCGGTGCAAACTTCTGGGCCTTACTGCGAACGAGCGGCTGGACGTACAATGCACCGGGTGGTCTTAAAAAACTCCCAAGTACGAGAACTATTTAAAACCGTAAAAAATTCGAGATAACGGCGTCCTGGATTGTTTTAACTGAAGTGTGGGGAGATTCAGCTATTCTGAAAAAGCTCCCGGGCTATAAGGAATTCATGACTAGCAATCATATGAATCGGAATGACGGGGTTATTTTTTATGGAAGGGATGATTTCCATTATCGTGCTGCAGAGGTAAAGTTGAGCAATGCTTCAGCTTTGAAAGTTGTTTTTGACATTGGTCGGGTGAAAATGGTAATATATGGGGTATATAGATCACCTAATGACTCCACTCAATCTGAGTTGGTCAGGTTTGTAGATGGCTTAGAGCGTGAGTTATCACGGGTTGATCAATTTGTACAATGTATTCTTGCTGGTGATTTAAATTTAAATACTTTGTCCTCGGGACAAATTCCAGCGCAACATTATGAGGAGGGGATTTCTTCGGTGGGCTTTACTAATGTTATTAGTAAGCCTACCCGTGTTATTGGTGATGCGAGTACTTGTATAGATCATATTTTAGTCCGCGGTCGCAATAAGTATGAAGTTTTCCCAGCTGTAATTGAGTCTAGCGTAACTGATCATTATGCGACTGTAGTCGCTTTCGGTCAATCCAAGTATGACTTGCCCATGAACTGCCCTGCTCAAGGTATTTCCAAAATCATAAATCATGAGCTCCTCGAACAAAAGTTGAGTGCCGTCGACTGGTCTATTGTTGAGGAAGAAGATGTCAATTGTTCTGCTAGCAGGTTAGTCGGATTGATCAGAAGGTGTTTTGGAAGATGCTACTGTGGAGAAACCTATCCAAAAAACTTTAAAGAAACTTTCTCCCTGGATTACTTGGGGTTTGATCGTTTCAATTCGGAAGCGAGACGCGCTTAATAAGGTCCTTCAAAGACAACCCTTTAATGTACAACTAAGGTCTTATGTTAAAAAATTCAGAAATAAACTGAAGTCTCTTATCAGACGGGCAAAGGAGCAGCATTACGAGCAAAAAATAGAAAGAGCAGAAGGTGGTATGAGGAAAATATGGGGTGTAATAAATGAGGCTAGTGGTAGGGGAAGGAAAGGGTCTGATGAGTGTCCATTGGTGGCCGAACTTTGTAAAAGTATGAACATTCCTAAAACTGATGCGGCTAAAGTGGCCTGTGATTCATTGAATGATTATTTCAGTCAGGTAGGTTCCGATCTGGCTAGGAGAATTTCCAGAAAAAATATCAGTTCAAACTTCCCGGCCGTCCATACTGTTCCGGAAGTCTTTACAATACCGGAAATGAATGGTGAAGATCTAAGAGCCCTTGTGAAAGGTATGCGGGGATTTTCGTCGCCAGGGGTAGATGGTATACCAATGCATATAATTAAAAGATACATAGGTTACTTGGAAAAACCTCTGCTGTGTGTTCTCAATCTCAGTATACGCACGAAGACTTTTCCCAAAATATTTAAGACCGCCAAAGTTGTAGCTTTGCATAAAGGAGGGGAAAAGTCAAATTTAGCCAACTACAGGCCTATTTCAATGCTAAGTTCGGTATCTAAACTACTGGAAAGGTGGGTGAAATTAAACCTGTCTAAGTTCTTGGAGGCAAATAATGTCTTGTTTGACTCGCAGTTCGGTTTTAGGCCAAACAAGGGGGTGAACGATGCTTTGTTTTCCCTGATATCAGAGCTTCATGGGGTTAGGGATGAAAACCGGAAAGCCATAGTAGCCTTCTTGGACTTGGCCAAAGCATTTGACAGCATAGACCGGTCCATTTTGCTCAAACGTATGGAAGAGGTCGGAATCAGAGGGTCAAGTTACATGTGGTTTGAGAGCTACTTGACGAATCGGGCGCAGGTGGTGTCGACGTGCGACGCAATCAGTGACCCTAAGAGTGTTGCATATGGGGTTATCCAGGGTAGTACTCTCGGACCGATCCTTTTCCTCATTTATATAAACGAAATTGCTAGCGTATTGCGGAATGAAAAGGTGTTTTTGTTTGCTGACGATGCGGCCATTCTGTTTGTGGTTAGTGACTGGAAGACTGTTTTCGATAATGCTCAGCTGGGAATTAATATGGTGAATGAATGGCTTCGCTATAGTTATTTAACCTTGAATGTTAGTAAATCCAAATTTATGACCTTCGGAAATGTTACCAGATCTGATCTCCTGCAAAGCATTGTAATTCATTTCTGTGATGACCCGACAAATTGTGATTGCGAGGAGCTGGGCAGAGTAGATACGTTTAAATATTTAGGTATACAGATAGACTCAAATTTGTCTTGGAAAGCTCATGTTGGTTTTTTGTATGAAAGACTCAAAAAATTCCCAGCACTTTTCTATAACATCCGCCCTGTGCTGGGACTCTCTCAACTCCGCCTCATATATCATAGTCTGGTCCAGTCGGTTCTCCAATATGGAATAATCGTCTGGGGAGGAACCAACCCTTCGAATCTGGAAAAAATTCTAATTTTACAGAAATCAATTATTAAAATCATGTATAGGAAGCCTAAACTATTTGATAGTGAATCTGTTTTCAATGTATCTAAGCTGTTTTCTGTGCGTCATTTATTTTTGAAGACTTTATTGCTTTTCTACCATAAAGTCCCTACGTTGATCAGCGTCTCATCGGTCCATGATCATAATACCCGTTTCAAAGCAGCAGGGAAAGTTGTAGCTCCTCTAAATCGCTTAGTTTTGACATCTAAGAGCCCTCATTATATTCTCCATGTGTTATACAATAAATTGAGTGTGGAGCTGAAGTCTCCGTCTACTAGTTCTAAGTCCAAGTATAGGGCTGCAGTGATTTCTTATTTGATTTCCCTGACTCTCGTGAAATCCAACTTGATTTTGAAAAGTATTTATGTATGTTAATGTTCTCTCGTCCTCTTATTATTTTAATGTTGTATTTCCTATCTTTTCGTTGCTTTTCAACTATGGAATGTTTTTTGGTTTGTTTTAGCTTGTTTTGATTTTGATTTTATAGCGGTTGAGATTGTTTCATTTAATACTCTTTTTCTTTCATTGTGCTTACTGGTGTTTGAATAGCTGCTCTTGACCCGTCGCCTCGGGCTTTAGCCTTTAGACGGGCAATATTTGTTCTGCAATTAATTTTATCATTGTTTACACCATTTCTGTGAATAAAAAAAGTTTGAATTTGAAATTTGAATTTGGAGATTTCAACCCCTATTTTTCAACCTTTAGGGGTGAGTGACATTAACGCTGAGCTTCGAGGACCAACTAGACCCCAAATGGGACCTATGAACCGAATTTCCTCAATTTTGGCTGATGGTAACTAAGAAAAGTGCGAAGTACGGCGTACGGCGGACAGACGAAAATTTATTTTGGATTATTTTCAATAATGAACCTTTGGAATCGAGCATGAATAAAAAATTCTAACCACCTCTCAAAATTTCATGTTTTCCGTTTCAAGGTATGTAGAATCCGAAAATGCAATAAAAAAATTTCTGTTTGTCCGCCGTACGCCGTTTTTATTGCACCTTCGGATTCTACATACCTTGAAACGGAAACCATCAAATTTTGTGGGGGGGGGGGGGGGGGACTTTTTTTTAAAGCTTATTCCAAAGGTTCATTATTGAAAATATTAATCCAATGTTGAAATTCAATCCAATCTGTTGTGATCGGCTGCTCCTCCACAACCTACACCAGGTGCAATCATGTATCATATCAGAGTGGGAACCCCCCGACACCCCTCTGATCATGTCAGGGGCCTATAAAAGAGCCAGAGGCCACAAATATATTAACCATTTTCAATCCAGCGATCGACTCGTCTATTCCGACTCCCAATCACTACACTGGTGACATCCGGGACCACCGTGTACAGCACATTCGACCTCGCCTGCGCATTTTTTCACTGCAAAATAAGCGAACGCGACGTACTGAAAACGACGTTCCTCACCCCCTTCGGCGCCTACCAATTCAGACGAATGAATTTCGGCTTACGAAACGCAGCGCAAACGTGGCAACGCTACATGGACCACGTCCTACGCAACCTATCCTTCGTGTACTGTTACCTTGACGACATACTGGTCGCCTCGGCGACCCCGTCCGAACACTACACCCACGTACGCACGCTCCTCGAGACCCTCGCCAAATACGGCCTACAAATCAATACCGCCAAGTGCCAGCTCGCCCGACCGTCAGTCAAATTTCTCGGCCACAACGTCTCATCCGACGGGATCACACCCCTACCCGAACACACGGCCCTCATAAAGAAATTCCCTCGACCCGACACCGTCCACGAGCTCCGAACGTTCCTCGGCCTGATTAACTTCTATCACCGAGCCATACCACGAGCCGAATCTACCCCCGCCAACGAGGCTCCCGCACCTACGATTCATCTCCCAATTTACATCGGACATCCGGTACGCCGAGGGCCCTACAAACATCGTCGCCGACTATCTCTCTCGCCTACCACCGACGGCTAACACGCCCGCCACCCACGCGGTCGCCGATTTACGGACCCCCTTCACAATCCCGCAACTCGCCGACGCACAGGCCGCCGATGAACACATCACCACTATGACCCTCACGGCACACCGGATACAAGGCCACGACATCTTGTGCGATACCACCGACGCTGCGCCCCGCCCCTACGTCCCGACGTCCCTCCGCCTCGCCGTGTTCCGGACCTTACACGGGATGACGCACCCCGGGATAAAAGCCACGACCGCCCTAATCCGGGCACGATACTACTGGCCGAACATGACCTCATCCATTCGCCTATTCACGCGCGCCTGCCCAAGTTGCAATCGAGCGAAAACGACACGGCACATACGGGCACCCCTCAGCGAATTTCCCGACGCAGCACCTCTCAAACAAGTCCATATGGACCTATTCGGCCCACTCCCACCGTCGGCTACGAAAAAATACATCTTATCGATGATCGACCGCGCCACCGGCTGGTTTGAATGCGCCCCTCTATCAACCATTTCCGCCGACGCAGTCATTACGGCCCTACACACCCACTGGATCGCACGATACGGCTCCCCAGCCCACATCACCACCGACCAGGGCACACAGTTCACCTCCGCCGACTTCCACAACTACTGCACATCAATGGGCACGGAGGTGCATCACACCAACACGTACCATCCCCAAGCAAACGGCCTCGTCGAGCGCCTACACCGCGTCCTGAAAGACGCAATCATCGCGACCGCTACGTCCCGCACTTGGGCCACTCACCTCAGCGGCCTCCTCCTCGGCCTACGAAATCGCCCGGGCCCAGACGGGTATTCACCGGCTCAACGCCTTTTCTCAGCCACTCCTCGCCTCCCGGGAGATTTATTCACCCAGCCGCCACCGACGACCGTACCTCTCCGCACGAACAAGTCTTACCACCACTACACACGAGTCTTACATGCCATCTACCCTGCGCACAGCGACCCATGTGTATGTACGCGTTGACACACCTCGAGGGAAACTAGAGCCACCATACACCGGCCCCCATCAAATCCTCACGAACGACGGAAAGACTCTCACATACATCACGGACGACCATAAGACGCCCTCAGTGTCCGTCGACCGGTGTAAGCCGGCCCCCTCTCCTACGCACACCACGGGCCACGCCACCACACCTACGACCGCCACCCACGCACGGAGCCCGAGTCTCGCCCGCCACCTCTACGCAATCCACCTCCGCACGGCGTCCGGCACGGGACCTCCTCACGACAACGGAGCACGGCAACCAGCACGACCCCCCGGCACGTCACCCACGGCCACGCCACCGGCACGACCGACGTCGCCGAAGCCGGCACCGCCGCGACCGCCACTAACCACACCCTGGACTGCACCCCACGACCACGACACCTGCAGCCACCCGGACAGCCACAACGAACCAGCACACGCACCTCCCACGCCAACAACCAACGGCACAAAATTTAATTACATACGTAACTTAAATTCTGGGGGGAGCAGTGTTGTGATCGGCTGCTCCTCCACAACCTACACCAGGTGTAATCATGTATCATATCAGAGTGGGGACCCCCCGACCCCCCTCTGATCATGTCAGGGGCCTATAAAAGAGCCAGAGGCCACAAATATATTAACCATTTTCAATCCAGCGATCGACTCGTCTATTCCGACTCCCAATCACTACACAATCCAATTAAAATCCAGTTCCAATTGAAAACGATTGAATTGCCCAATAAACTCTATATCCATTGAAAACCATTGAATTCCAATTGAAATCAATAACAATAAATCAATCAATTCATTCACAAAGTTCAGGGATTTTGTAAGTACTGGAATTGAAATCCAATTCCAGTTGAAAACGATTGAATTCCCAATAACCTCTATAATTTATCCATTGAAAACCATTGAAAACTATGAACCCCCCCCCCCCCCCACCATATTGAGGCAAGTTAAACTCCCATTCCCAATACTGGGGACTATAATTGTTGCGGCGTCCCTAGCAATGATATCTGGGCTGAATGAATACCATTTGATTATTCACCCTCCTGTTGACGAAGCCTGTCGGTGCAAATTCGTGGCCTTACTGTGAAAGAACGGCTGGACGTGGAATGCTCCGGGTGGTCTAAAAAAACTCCAAAGTTCGAGAACTATTTAAAAACGCAAAAAAAATTCGAGACAATGGCGTCCTCGAAATGCCATCCCCAATTTTTCACTCCTTAGAGATGACTGAAATTAAGGGGAAATAGCCCGAAAAAAACTTGTAAGAATATTCAACAGATGGCAACACCGTCGAGGGCAAATTAATATTCGCTCTCAGTTCGTTAATAATATTGACCGATTTTCAATCAGTAAACTGCATTGGATTCAGAATCAGCACAGAATTTCCGGAAATTGGTTCTGGTGTTCAAAATTTCAAAATTTGTACGTCTGGGTCACTGGCGGTCGAATTTGGCTAATTTTTTCGGAAATCCCAACTACCCAAATTCTAGAGGGTTGTGTCCTGATTACTATGGTTTTTCAAATTTAAAATTGGAATATTAAAACCCCATCAATTAATGTCCAGAAGGTGAAGGGCGAGGGGGTTGTGGAGGAAGGCAGCTCTTGAATGGGGGTAGGCGGCTTCCCAGTCGGGCCCGAGGCCCCCTCGGCGCTCAGGTACCTGACTTGTAATTCTCTTCCAACAATCGTTTCTACCCAGCTAACCATAATTGTGTCTACCAAAACACTCAGTTTTCCATTTATCATTTTCAATAATGAACCTTTGAGCATGAAAAATTCCCCCCTCCCCCAAGCAAATGTGATGATTTCCGTTTCAAGGTATGTAGAATCCGAAAGCAGAATAAGTAACGCTACAAATTATTATACAACGGTTTATTATTTACCAGTATAGATGATCACTGTTTTCTGAACTCAATACCTACCTTTGTGCTTCCCACAAGAGAGCCCTAAATCGAGTACTGGATCCAACCGTGCAATCACATTTCATAAATAAGCGGCGGAATGAAGAATTCTATAATTATTATTTTTATATTATATAATTTTTATTCTATAAATTATTTGCTGATATTCGTGAAGCGTACCTAACGTTTGTTCAGATTTAAAAACTACCTATAACAAAATCCAAAACAGCCATCATTCTTCAAGCAAAGTATCACGATACAACCAACTCTATTTCATAAAGACATGCGTAATTATAATCAGGTGTTCCCTAGCAGTGATACCTGAGCCGGATTTATATATATTATCGTTTCATTCACGATCAGAAATCAGAAGTGGACTGAAAGTCAGAGAGTGTGGGCTTTTCGTTGACAGAAAATTTGGATTTTTGGGTGCGTCACCCGATGGCTGGATTGAGGGTGAAAATTCAATCATTGAAATTAAATGCCCTCAATCAGCCAGCAAGTTGACGATAGCTGATGCTGCGTCAAGAAACAAAAAATCATTCTTTATATCTCACAAAGATTTGAAATTGAAGAGAACCCATCCCTGTTACTTTCAAGTCCAAGGGCAACTGCACATTGCGGGAGCCACTAAATGTTATTTCGTAGTGTACACGGGCAAAGACTTGCACATCGGAGAAATTCCAATCGACGATGAGTTATGGAATCAAAAGATGGAGAAAAAACTCATTTACTTTTACCATCACGCTCTGCTCCCTGAATTGGTAGATTCAAGATTGACGAGAAGCAGCCAAATTCGGGAGCCAGAAGTCTCTTTTGATGAGTTCTTATTACTCAGTTGATATTGTTACTTTTGTTGTTTATTTCCGAAGAACCAAAAAAGTTATTAATTAATAAATTGAAACTGTAACAACTTCCTTGCTACGTTCATACCCCTTCTTTAGCAAATCTCACGTTTGCTCTATCATACTTTTTCGATTTATTAGAACATTATGTATGAACAACCTACCAAATTATTCCAAGTGTCTTTCAGATTAGAAAATTTTAGGTGAGATCGTCCTGGAATAACGCCGATTTGAAAAAAAAAATAAAAAAATTAATGATTGCGCAGGCACTGCTGTAACATTCTAATTATCAAGTACCTACCCGTTGTGTACAACAACACGCCAATGGTTTTTAAGTAGGTGATCTGAAAATTATCGATGTTGAATGAACAGGAATGTGGAGTATAAAGTTTGTGCGTCATGTACAGAGGCGGGCATAGCAAACCTCGAACAGGGAGGAAAAATCTAAAATTCTTGAATGGTGGGGCAAAAACTGTTCTCGGAAATGGTAGGTATCCAAGCTGCTCGGGTGGCGAAACCCCTCCGAAGGGGCCTGGGAAGCCGCCTACCACCATTCAAGAGCCGCCTTCCTCCCCAAACCCCTCGCCCATCACCGTCTGGACAATAATTGATGGGGTTTTAGTGGTCCAATTTTAAATTTGAAAAAACCGTCGTAATCAGCACACAGCCCTCTAGAATTTGGGTAATTGGGATTTCCGAAAAAAGTAGCCAAATTCAAACGCCAGTGATCCAAACATACAAATTTTAGAATTTCGAACACCAGAACCAATTTCCGGAAATTCTATCTGATTTTGAATCCAATGCAATTTTCCAGATTGAAAATCGTTCAATTATTAACGGAAGGAGAGCGAATATTAATTTAACTCATTTTGGTGCTGCCACGTGGCGGCGGCTTTTGGAACTAGTCGTCGGGCTATCGACGTGAGCGAGCTTCGCGGGCCAACTCTTCTCCAAATGGGGCCTACAAACCAAATTTCATTAATTTTGGTTGATGGTAACTGCGAAGTACGGCGTAAGGTGGACAAACAGACTTTTTTTATTCCATATTCGGATTCTACAAACCTTGAAACGGAAACCATCAAATTTGAACGGGGGTTAAAATTTTGTTTTCATACTCGATTCCAAAGGTTCATTATTGAAAATAATAAACCAAAAAGAACATCAGTACAGTTATAATAATAGTACTAGTATAATAATATTAGTAAATGTAGCTAAAAGAATCATAATATTGTTTCTTAATGTTGTTGGTTAATATTTTTTTTGATTACAGTAAACGACAATATATTTTCCAAATTTTCGACAGTGAAGTTTTGGCGGTTTCCCGGAGAATTGTTCTACACCTATGCCGAAAATAGCCTTTCACCATCACATGACGTAGGTAATGGGTGTGAATTTTATAGAGCCACCTCAGTAGGTCCCCAAGGCAGAAAGAAATTCTTCTTTGGGATATACCCCTCCTAGAAGGACAGAGTAAGATTTCTTCATTTTCTCAGACCCTGGATTCCTGGCGAGCACTTCCTTAGTTAGCATTGTACAGCCTTGTCCACTGGGCCTGGGATTTGCTGGCTATCCAGTGAATCTATAATGCCTAATGCATCTTTTAGTTCTGAAGAAGAAATTCCAAATTTCGTAATTAACCGAGGAAGGTCAAATATTTGAACTCTCGTCAGCTTTTCTATAATCAACGTCTGAAAAAGTACGTAAGTGTAGGTAGGTACCGTAAATAGGTCTTTCAAAACAGGTGTTAGGATTTTATCAAAGTAGTATTCCTGAACAACCCTCCAATTATGAACTCATTTCAACGATATTTAAGGTAGTTAAGAGCGATTCAAGTATTTCACGTTTGCGAATGCGCAGACGAACGTTACTGTACGATTTCAATGATTTTGATAAGGGACCATCTGCAATCCAACCCACGTGTACCCTCAAAATTTCAGCCCACTTTTACCATCATTTCGGGTAGCTATGGGCGTTACAAGGAATTGACCACAGACATACTGACAGACAGACAGACACGGGACCAAAAATAATGTTCCTTGTTATCTGAAACGTAAAACGCGAGTGGACATTTTCGTTTTGGAGGACATACTTTTTTTTTTTTAATTCTTGCACTAATAAAAAGCTTTCCTACGTAGTGAGGAAGCAAAATAGGTAACAACCTACGAATCCGGTTCCGACATATATAATTAGGTAAGGCTCCAGCCACTACGGGGTCCTAAAACTACGGATCCGTAATATAGGGAATCTGTTGCAATAGATAATTGCTCAATCTGCAAACCTCTAAAAAGTCGTCAACGGATGGCTTCACAGTTTTCTTGTAGTCGATGTGGGACTCCAAAAACTGCATTTCTTTGTGGTACCTCCAGGTCTTTCTTGTTCGAGTTGTCGTCTGTCGTCGTCGGTTCAGAGCGTTCGAAAAACATCTGCGAAGTTTGTCCCAGGTCAATTTTGCGTCTTCAGCTGGTAAAGTAATACAATATTATGGTAGGCGTACGTTACTTGTGATACATATTGTTGTAGAAATACCATAGTTTCACCTATTACAAATTAACATACCACTGTGTTATTGATATAACCTCAGATATAATACCTCAGTGGTATTGTATAGTAACCAATCACTTTGGTAGGGGCGCTCAATTACCTTCCAGTCGTGTTTAAATAAACAGTGCACAGCTATATATAGTACTACTTTCTTCTTTTACTGACGACCCCGATATTCGAAAAATACCAAAAAATCAGATAATTTCAGATAGGTACCGAGCATAGTCACATACGGTAGTAATTTACTTACTAGTCTCGATCTTAGTTCGATGTACAAAGATGAGCCCTAGTAACTGCCAAAATTTTCCGATTAGGTACGTAAAAATCTATTCGACCGAAATTGGCCAAAATAAATTTTGACGTACCTAAGTAAATACTTTACCTACCTACAAATTTTAGTCAAAACCTAACTGAATGTTGGTAGAAATAGGTACTGCCCAAAATCTTCAACTTCTGATCACACTGAAGGTACTAGGCTACCGATCCTGGCTGGTTCTCAAATCTGGGCCCAGTGGTGGTGCTATTACTCGAGGAACCAGGTTCGATCGAAAAAAGATCGATTGCTAATTTTATGTATGATTCTCCGTGGCACGGATAAATGCCGCACGACTCTAGGTTTTCAGGAGCCTGTACAATTCAAGCTTACAAGCACAATTTTGAAGGTTGCACAGAACAATTGTTTCTATTTTATACAGCCTGACACAGGACATGAGAAATCACGAATAGTTTTGACTTTTTTTTAAGGTACTTATAAAAACGGGATTACGACTTAGAGAATTGAGACAATCCTCATTTCATTACATTCGCTCAAGTGGATTCAAGAGGACTCTCATGATTAGGGGGCGGATTTTTAGTTAAAAACATATAGGTATGTACCTACCTATTATTTACTTCCCGAAGCAATATTTGAAGGTTCTAAACTGATTCATTCATTTCAATGAAAAACGGATCAAATGACCTAAAACACATATTTTGTGGTGTGGGAATATTTTTCGGATGAACTCATAAAACCGCACATTTTTACGGTTTGAGGCCAAAACCAAAATCATTTTCTGGAAAAGAAACAAAAACCCTAGAATGGGTAGCATTTTTTGTAGAGGCGACACAAGAATAATACGAACACCTAAGATTAGAAAAGCCTTTCTACTTTACAAACCGAGATGAGAAACGAAAACGCTGCAAATTATTACAAAACGGTTTATTACTTACCTGTATAGATGCCCCTTCGGCTCAATCACTGTTTTCTGTCAACATCTACCCTCTTACCCCCCCCCCCCCCCCCCCGCCAGGGGAAGACCTAAACCGAGTACTGGAGCCGGCGCTGGGGTCCTTGGCACATAGGTTTATTATTCTACTGGACATGGATACTGTCATACAAATGCTGATTGTTCATTTCTTGTTTCTTTCAATGTGCAATAATTAAAACGGCTATTTTTCATGGTTTCCAGCAATTTTGCCTCCCAAAGACACGAATTAGGCTCTTTTTTTCAACAAATCATCTTTGATCATTGATAGCGCTATTTAACTGCCTCGATTAACCTGTTAATACGTGTTAATCAAGTGTTATTATACCAATTTATGGGTAAGTTTATGGGAGTTAACCTTCGTTACAACCAAAATTCTTCACTCTTTGGTCAAAGTCAACATCATATTCGGTCTTCTCTTCCTAAAAAACATGGTAAACGATACCTCACAAGCTCAGTTCCTAAAACCTAAAAAAAACGCTGCAAATCCCTGCACAACGGTTTATTATTTTGTACAGAATACCCTCCTGTTACAGATCCCAGCTCTCTGTATAGTAACCCTTCTATATAACATATATGTACTATTCTACACCCTCCGTAGGTTAGTAGGTACCTAACCCCGTACTCGTTACTAGGTACCTACCTAAACCGTTGTGTAATAATTTGCCCATCAATATTACGTACGGCGTACGGCGGACAGACAGAAATATTTTTATTGCAGTTTTGGATTCTACATACCTTGTAACGTAAACCATCAAATTTTGAGGGGGGGTAAGAATTTTTTTTTTCTTGCTCGATTCCAATGGTTCATTATTGAAAATAATTAACCAACATTTGTACACCCCTTCCCCCCCCCCCCCCCCCCACCACCATAACACCCCTGGGTGTATTCCGGTCGGACTGCCGAGCTTCGGAGCACATCTAGGACCCAAATGTGTTCCCTAACTGTGTACGGAAGAATGATGGTTTTAGACCAAAATTTAACGTAAATTTAAGGCTGAAACGTCGTTAGAACCTAACCCTCACAAGCCTCACAACCTCGTGTTACTAAAACACCAAAAAACCCTATTTTTAAACCCATTTTTCACCCAAACATCCTTGGGTATATCCCGATCGGGCAGCAAAATTTCGGGGACAACAAGGGACAATATGGAATAGGGTTCTTAGAAAAAAGAGTAGGGAAGGAGTTTCAAACCTAGTTAGGGAAGCTACGACTGGGGAAAAAATTTGGATCAGTATACCGTATTACGGAAAAATTTCGGATAAAATTGGTAAAATATTAACTTCTAAAGGGTTCAAAGTAGGATATAAAACTAAACATAATCTCAAATCTTCATTAAGTTCAGTTAAAGATAAAATTAATGTTCAAGATAAAAGTGGTGTTTATAAATTAAAGTGTTCTTGTGGGCTTGACTATTGTGGTCTAACTGGTAGGAAGTTTAGAGAAAGAATAAAGGAACATGAAAAAGATTTCAGGGATAATAAGGGTGATTCGGCCTTTGCACGTCACTTGAATGAATCCAGTCATAGCTTCAATTTTGATCTTGCAGACAGACAGTTCATTGAATATCTTCATTTTTGCCCAAAAGGGAGCATGTTGGATGTATGTACTTGAAAAATTCGAAATTATTAAGAGTGATAGGTTGGGTAAATCTTTGAATGATGTAGTTCCTTTAAGTTTTTCTCCATTATTGCATTCATTTCTGTAACAGCTTGGTTCCACCCCTCTTCCCCCCACTCTTCACCTCCCGATCACCTCATGTTCCTTTCACTTTTTGGCATTCTCTTCCTGGGCCAATCAGAATCGACCCCATTCCTTTGTTCCCTTCACCATTCTTCTTCACAACCAATCAGATTCGATCACCCTCCCTTTGTTCCCTTCACCATTCTTTTTCACAACCAATCCCAATCGTCCACATTTCACTTTGTGACTATATATAAGGTCTCCTCTCCAATATGCCTTCAGTTATTGTGTGTTACTGACGATGGTTTGATCACCGAAACCGGTATAACAGTGTTTTTTGCGTTTTTCGTGTATTAGTGGAAATAGACTATTTTTCAATAACTCCGTTTTTCTTTGAACCACCACTGACTTGAACACTAGGGTCAAACACTACCTTGAGCTTCACATCATCAGGACCATCCTTAGTGATGCCGTGGTGAGGTATGATGAACTTAGCGGGAGCTGTTGCAGGAGACATATGGTTCAAGTCTTCGTACTCAGCAAGGAACTCGTGGTATTTGTCGGAGAACAATTGATTATTTTTCAATTCCGTTCCAAGTTGTAGAATCGCCGAAGTGCCACACCAGACGAATCTCCCACCTTGGGATGATCATATTTAAAGGGAAGTCGTACCCCATAGCGTCCGCTATCCAGCCGATAATGGTTTTTTTTGAAGTGGTCTTCAGCTCTTTGAGCGTCAGGATCGACTGCTTCATGAGTTAAGGTTGGCTCTTCCAGCTGCCAAAATCGTTCCAGCTGAAAGTTGAGGTCATCAAATCCGTCGAGAGTGATTAGAGAAGTCGAGGAGTTGCTAGACTGTCCAACCTTACCCATTACAATAAATCCAAAGATTGAAGAGAGAAGTTTATGTCCTTCTATTCCAACTTCCTTAACTGCTCCTGTCCAAATCTCAGTGAATAGATCAGCCCCTACTAGTAGATCTATTGGCCCAGGTCTCCAGAATGTAGGATCTTTAAAAGCGTGTTGAGCGGGACTAATGTTGTCGGAAGGGCGAGCGGAGGTGCGTAAACTGAGGAGGACATATGGTAAAGTTTTGGTCCATGAGGGGGATGTAGATGAAGTTGAGATTGCTTGTTTAAGGACGGAGTGCCACCGCTCTACTTTTCCGTTGGATTGAGGGTGATAGGGGGTGGTATGGATTTTCTGAATTGCCGAGGGAACGAAGGAGATCGGAAAAGTGGGCTGATTCGAACTGCCTCCCTTGATCGACCGTGACTGTCCGCGGACACCCGTAGCGAGCGATCCAATTTTGTAGGAACGCCGCGGAGACGGGGGATTTGCCCGGGAGGGACTCGGGAGTGAGCCGAGACCTTAAATTGCTGGCACTTCTGGCACCCCAGAACCCAGTTACGGATATCTGTGTTCATGTGGGGCCAGAAGTACCGCGTCTTGAGAAGGTCCCGGCTTGCCCTGATTCCGGGGTGATGGAGGGAATGATAGTGAAGGAAGAGCTGCCGCCTGAGGTCCGGTGGGACGTAAGGGCGCGGTGAGTCGGCCGTTACGTCACACCAGAGCTCAAGGGGCGGCAGCTGTTGGAGTTTGGAGGCGGAGATGAGGTTGGAGAGGGTCGGGTCGGAGTCGGGTTGTTGACGGGATTTAAGGATTTGTGGGGAGGGGAAGGGCAGTAACTCCGCCACCGGCGCGGGAGTGGGGCGGGAAAGCGCATCCGCCATGCAGTTGTCGGCCCCCGGCAAGTAACGAATATCGGTCGTGAACTGACCGATAAATTCAAGTTGCCGGAGGCGACGCGGCGAGGCGGATTTGCGATTCTGGAGGAGGGCGTGGGTGAGGGGCTTGTGGTCAGTTATGACAGAGAACTGCCGGCCCTCCACGAAGTCACGAAAGTGTTTTATGGCTTCGTGGATGGCGAGAAGTTCTCTGTCAAATGTAGAGTAGTTTTTTAGTGTGGGGGAGAGGGTTTTAGAGAAAAACCCAAGGGGTTGGGGGGTGGCGCCGGTATGCTGATGGAGTACTGCCCCTATTGCCCAGTCAGAGGCGTCGGTTGTGATGGATAGGGGGGCGGGGGGGTCGGGATGGGCCAGTAGAGCGGCGGCAGCTAAGTCCTGTTTACAGGCGTTGAAAGCGGAGGTAAGTTCAGGGGACCAGGGTATGGGGCGATTATCGTGTTTTTTTAGCGGGTTGGGGTATAGCGTTGATGAGGGGTTGTTGGTGTTGGGCGGAGTGTTTCATGTGGCGGCGGTAGAAATTTAGCATACCTAAAAAACGGCGGAGTTCCGTGACGGTATGGGGTTGGGGAAAATCGGTGATGGCCTTTACCTTGTCGGGTAAAGGTTTGATCCCGTCGGCAGAGACTAGGTGTCCGAGGCAGTGTACTGAAGGTTGAGCGAGTACGCATTTTTCGGTGTTGATTTGGAGTCCCTCGGCGGAGAAAATGTTCAAAATTTGGCGGAGATGTTCAAAATGTTCATCTGGTGTGCGAGAAGCGACCAGCACATCGTCGAGGAAACAAAAGACGAATGGGAGGCCTCGTAGGATGTTGTCCATATATCGCTGCCACGTTTGGGCAGCGTTTCTGAGGCCAAATCCCATCTTCACATACTCAAAAAGGCCAAATGGTGTAATAATGGCCGTTTTTGGTATGTCGGGGGGGTAGATGTTGATGTGGTGGAACGCCCGTGCGATGACGAGGGTGGAAAATATGGTAGCGCTGTGTAGGTGGGATGAAAAGTCCCGGAGGTGGGGCACGTTGTAGAGGTCGGGGGTAGTTTTTGCATTGAGACGGCGATAGTCGCCGCAGGGACGGATGTCCCCGTTGGGCTTTTGCACGATGTGCAGGGGGGAAGCCCAAGGGGAGCTGGAGGGGCGGATGATTCCGTCTGCGATGAGGCGGTCAAAATGTTTACGCGCCTGCTGTAGCTGCAGAGGGTGGAGGCGGCGGGCTTTGGCGGAGTGGGCCGGCGGTCTCTATGTGATGTTGGATGGTTGGGAGATGGGCTGAGGGGCGGCGCTCGGGGCGGTAGTAGCGGAGTAGGGATGTGAACCGGTTGGAGGGGTCTTGAATGGCGTCTATGTACCCCGGGATCGGTTTTGTGGAGGAGGGGTCGATCAGGCGCGCGATTTTGACGTCCACCTGGAGGCCGAAATATGCGAGGAAATCGGCCCCCAGGATGGCCTTCTCTACGTCCACCACGGTAAAGATCCACTCGTACGCGAGTCCGTTGAGATGGACGGACGAGCGGTAATTCCCGTAGGAGGGGATGGTGGTACTGTTGGCGGTGTAGAGGGTTTGGCGATGACAGCGCGCCTGACGACGAAGGATGGAGTTGGGGAATATGGGGAGCGCCGCCCCTGTGTCCACGAGGAAGGGGACCTGAGACCGCCAGCATTTTATGAACAGCCGTTGGTGGGCTGGGGCAGGGTGGGGAAGAATGGCGTCGGTAGGGGTTGCGGATGGGGGTGTGTGGGCGGCCTCGGCGTAAGTTCAATGGGCAACCGCGGCGTTGGGGCGGGGTTGTTGTGGCGGTGGTAAGGAGGCGTCTTTCGCAAAGGAGACGCGGGGTTGCTTGACGTTCCTTGGGGGGGGAACGGGCGTGGCGGTGTCGCAGTGAGGCGGAGTGGGGTGGTTGGCGGCCCTGGCGGCGGCGTTGGAGGGGACGTTCCGTGGTGGGGGAACGGGCGTTGTGGGGGAGGGGGTCGCAGCGGCGCAGCGTGGCGCGGCGGAGTGGTTGGCGGCCGAGGCGGCGGTGTAGGAGGGGTGGGGGTTGAGGCGCGCGCCGATCCATGGAGGGGGAGTGGGCGCAGTAGTGGCGGTGGAGATGCAAGCCGGGGGGGGGTTGACTGGGGTCCCCCCGTGTGGGCGAGCAGGGGGGCCCGCCGGGTTTACCGGCGGGCGTCGGCGTTTCCCTGCCCAGAGGCGAAGGAGCAGGGGGGTTAGCACTTGCGAGCCTCCCCACCGAAGTTCACGTGGTAAAAACATCGGTGGGGGGGGATTTGCAGGAAGGTAGGCTGGCCTGTTACGGGGGGCCGTGCGTGCGTCGGTGGGGGTAGTGCGGTCCGGGGAATTGTCGCGCCGTCGGTCCGGGGGAGGGGCGGCGTCGGCGGTCGGAGGAGGCCGGGCGCCGGCGGTCCGTGGAGGGGGGTCGGCGGCGTTCTGTAGAGGGGGGTCGCCGGCGGTCCGAGGAGAGGGGGCGCCGACGATCGGTAGAGGCGTCTCGCGGTCGAGGGGGTGGTTCGGTGCGGGAGGTGCGAACTTTGCTGATGCAGGCGGATGCGGCGAGGTCGTGCACCGTGTCTGCGAGGCGGAGGAGCGTTTCGTCCGGGCCGTCGAGATGGCTGGCGAGCGCCATCTGGATGGGGTGGGGGAGCGCGCGCAGCCAGAAGGTCCGGGCGATGTCGGCGGTCATAATTCCTTGCAGCTGGTGTCGCAGGCGTCGGAATAGGTGAGAGGGCTTCATATCGCCGAGTTGTTGCGGTTGCGACAGGGCGGTGACTCGTGTGATCTTTGACGGCTGGTAGAGCGAAATGAGGCGGCCGCGGAGGTCGTCGTACGCAGCGGCGGCGTCGGGGGAGATGTCCGACGTCTGTAGGAGAATGTCGTACGGAAGTAGGGAGATGATGCGTGAGTAGCGGGTCTTCTGGCTGCGGATGCCGGCGGCCGAGAACGCTGCGTCGACCTGAAAAAACCATAGAGCAGGGTCGTGAGAATAGAATGGCGGTAAAGAGAGAGGAAATGACGCAGACGCGGTCATAACGTCGGCGGTGGCGCCCGCAGTGGGCACGGGTGGTGAGAGGGTCACAGGCGTGAGAGGGTGGAGAAGGGGTTGGCGACAGTGGCTGTCGCGTCCGACGTCGAGGTGGTGGGGGGTTGGAGTGTGGCAGGTTTGAGAAGTGGAGGTGGTGGAGAGTCGGAGTCCATGGTTTCGAAAATTCAATTTCGGGGAATTTGGTTTAAAAATGGAAATTTCAAATTTCAAATTCGAAATTCGCAAAATCAGAAAAAATGGCGTGCGTTGAGCGGAGATGTGTGAGGGCTGTGATCTCCGAGTGTAAGAGTGGGCAGTGAGTGAGTTTTTGGAACTTGAAAATGCGAATTTAAATTGGGGAGGTGCGAATTTGAAATGTGACTTGACTTGAACGGGAGGGTCCGAAGCGGCGGCGTCCAGATGAGAAGGGAGAAGGAGGAAGGTTGGGTGAACGTCGGGTTCACCACTGTGATGGATTTAAAATTGGCTTATATTCATCACGGTGGTGTGAGGGAATTGCCCAGGCGGTTATGAGCGAATCACCACCGACATCTGAGATCTTTTGGATGAGGTTTTGCCTAGGCGGTTATGAGCGAATCACCACCGACATCTAGGATCTTTTGGGTTGTGTCCAGGCGGTTATGAGCGAATCACCACCGACATCTGGAATCTTTTGAGGAGAATTTGCCTAGGCGGTTATGGGCTGACCACCACCGTCATCTAGGATCTTTTAGGTTGTAGGAGAGAGCAGGGTAGGAAGAGAGAGAGTAGCCAGCGGCTAGAGGAAGCGTCGAATGGCTCAAAAGGCGCAGGATTCAAGTTTTTATAGCCAGGGTGGCCTTCTCCCTCCAACCCCTGTTAGGGGTTGATGGAGGGGTCCCCAGGTTGTGCACTCGGGTCCTGCGACCTGTCTCCCCACACGTACCGTTTATTTGAGAGAACTATTATTTGCGGGTCGATATTTGGCGAGAACTTAATTGTAAGGTGGAGTGGTCCCTGGAGGGACTCACGACAAAGGTAATAAATAGAATATAGATATTATGCGAAAATTACGCAGTGGAAGACTTAGGTAATTAGATAGAAACTGAAACCTATTATATACAATTATAGCGAATATATACAGGAACCACGCTCTGCTACCAGGAAAATGTTCCCAATAGTCCTTTGTAGTAGCGGGTTCGATAATAGAGATAAAGAAAAAAAACTTCTGCAGTAGATTTAATAAAATGAATGAAATTTCCTGAGATATGAAATTAATATGGCCTACCTAACGAAACCTTGTGCAAAAAAAAATTAAATAAATTCAGGCTTAGCTGATGTCGAGATGATGACGGGAGGGGGAACTTCTCTTCAACCGCACATGGTGCTGCAGAAGGTGACGCTGGAGGGGGTAAATCGTCTGTCCAGGTCCGGGAGGGATATTTTCCGCCAACCAGAGGCGTGAGGTGAGTGCCGAAAGTAGTGAGAGGCCTACCGTCAGTCGTCCTGCAAATTCGGGACGTACTGAGAATTCATGTAGGTACTTAGGTGGGTATGCAACGGTGTCGACGTGTATCCAATAACTTACCAGTGGATGGTGAAAATGGAGAGAAAGAGAGGAAACGATGGATTCAAGCTCAGCTCCTATATAGAGGTGAAGGCTATGAATCGCAGTCGTGAGAGATCGTCGTCGTTGTGATGCAAGTTATTGACGTGCGAAATAGCGAATGACTGCCAGATCGGGAGTCGAATAACGGTGATAACGGGCAATCAACAGCGATAGTAGGTGCAAGGGTGAGATATAGCCGGGATGAAAGCTGAACTTGATCTTGTTGGTCGCAGGAGGCACACAACACCACTGATAAAGTTCGCGAACGACGAAAAATATTTAATATAAAATAGGTAGGGTAAGGTGCTGTACCTTGCACATGCTTGTACCTTGAGCCACCCTGGATTTCCCGAGTTGTGAGATAGGATAAAAAAATTTCGAGTCGTTGATTCCATAGCCTTGTCAATACCATGAAGTGTGAAAATAACTTCGAGATGGTGGACGTGACTATTATCTTCTTAGAAGGTTTCAAAGTTTTTTCCGTGTTGTGATGTACATCTTGGGCTGGCCTTAGTGAGGTGTTCAGGACCACAGCAAGTACGAAATTTTTTTGAATTAGCGTGTAATGCACAGAGGAATGTTCCATCTAACAGATAATCAAGCCAGTTTTTATTAATTCATCGACAGATGGAGTTCCTGCCCTGTTTTCATGTTTTAGGGAAATGTCTGTACCTTGAGCCACTTTTGTGTTTGTACCATGAGCCAACTCAAGGTACATTAATATAATAATTAACCAACATTTGTACACCCCTTCCCCCCCGCCCCCCCCCCCACCACCATAACACCCCTGGGTGTATTCCGGTCGGACTGCCGAGCTTCGGAGCACATCTAGGACCCAAATGTGTTCCCTAACTGTGTACGGAAGAATGATGGTTTTAGACCAAAATTTAACGTAAATTTAAGGCTGAAACGTCGTTAGAACCTAACCCTCACAAGCCTCACAACCTCGTGTTACTAAAACACCAAAAAACCCTATTTTTAAACCCATTTTTCACCCAAACATCCTTGGGTATATCCCGATCGGGCAGCAAAATTTCGGGGACAACAAGGGACAATATGGAATAGGGTTCTTAGAAAAAAGAGTAGGGAAGGAGTTTCAAACCTAGTTAGGGAAGCTACGACTGGGGAAAAAATTTGGATCAGTATACCGTATTACGGAAAAATTTCGGATAAAATTGGTAAAATATTAACTTCTAAAGGGTTCAAAGTAGGATATAAAACTAAACATAATCTCAAATCTTCATTAAGTTCAGTTAAAGATAAAATTAATGTTCAAGATAAAAGTGGTGTTTATAAATTAAAGTGTTCTTGTGGGCTTGACTATTGTGGTCTAACTGGTAGGAAGTTTAGAGAAAGAATAAAGGAACATGAAAAAGATTTCAGGGATAATAAGGGTGATTCGGCCTTTGCACGTCACTTGAATGAATCCAGTCATAGCTTCAATTTTGATCTTGCAGACAGACAGTTCATTGAATATCTTCATTTTTGCCCAAAAGGGAGCATGTTGGATGTATGTACTTGAAAAATTCGAAATTATTAAGAGTGATAGGTTGGGTAAATCTTTGAATGATGTAGTTCCTTTAAGTTTTTCTCCATTATTGCATTCATTTCTGTAACAGCTTGGTTCCACCCCTCTTCCCCCCACTCTTCACCTCCCGATCACCTCATGTTCCTTTCACTTTTTGGCATTCTCTTCCTGGGCCAATCAGAATCGACCCCATTCCTTTGTTCCCTTCACCATTCTTCTTCACAACCAATCAGATTCGATCACCCTCCCTTTGTTCCCTTCACCATTCTTTTTCACAACCAATCCCAATCGTCCACATTTCACTTTGTGACTATATATAAGGTCTCCTCTCCAATATGCCTTCAGTTATTGTGTGTTACTGACGATGGTTTGATCACCGAAACCGGTATAACAGTGTTTTTTGCGTTTTTCGTGTATTAGTGGAAATAGACTATTTTTCAATAACTCCGTTTTTCTTTGAACCACCACTGACTTGAACACTAGGGTCAAACACTACCTTGAGCTTCACATCATCAGGACCATCCTTAGTGATGCCGTGGTGAGGTATGATGAACTTAGCGGGAGCTGTTGCAGGAGACATATGGTTCAAGTCTTCGTACTCAGCAAGGAACTCGTGGTATTTGTCGGAGAACAATTGATTATTTTTCAATTCCGTTCCAAGTTGTAGAATCGCCGAAGTGCCACACCAGACGAATCTCCCACCTTGGGATGATCATATTTAAAGGGAAGTCGTACCCCATAGCGTCCGCTATCCAGCCGATAATGGTTTTTTTTGAAGTGGTCTTCAGCTCTTTGAGCGTCAGGATCGACTGCTTCATGAGTTAAGGTTGGCTCTTCCAGCTGCCAAAATCGTTCCAGCTGAAAGTTGAGGTCATCAAATCCGTCGAGAGTGATTAGAGAAGTCGAGGAGTTGCTAGACTGTCCAACCTTACCCATTACAATAAATCCAAAGATTGAAGAGAGAAGTTTATGTCCTTCTATTCCAACTTCCTTAACTGCTCCTGTCCAAATCTCAGTGAATAGATCAGCCCCTACTAGTAGATCTATTGGCCCAGGTCTCCAGAATGTAGGATCTTTAAAAGCGTGTTGAGCGGGACTAATGTTGTCGGAAGGGCGAGCGGAGGTGCGTAAACTGAGGAGGACATATGGTAAAGTTTTGGTCCATGAGGGGGATGTAGATGAAGTTGAGATTGCTTGTTTAAGGACGGAGTGCCACCGCTCTACTTTTCCGTTGGATTGAGGGTGATAGGGGGTGGTATGGATTTTCTGAATTGCCGAGGGAACGAAGGAGATCGGAAAAGTGGGCTGATTCGAACTGCCTCCCTTGATCGACCGTGACTGTCCGCGGACACCCGTAGCGAGCGATCCAATTTTGTAGGAACGCCGCGGAGACGGGGGATTTGCCCGGGAGGGACTCGGGAGTGAGCCGAGACCTTAAATTGCTGGCACTTCTGGCACCCCAGAACCCAGTTACGGATATCTGTGTTCATGTGGGGCCAGAAGTACCGCGTCTTGAGAAGGTCCCGGCTTGCCCTGATTCCGGGGTGATGGAGGGAATGATAGTGAAGGAAGAGCTGCCGCCTGAGGTCCGGTGGGACGTAAGGGCGCGGTGAGTCGGCCGTTACGTCACACCAGAGCTCAAGGGGCGGCAGCTGTTGGAGTTTGGAGGCGGAGATGAGGTTGGAGAGGGTCGGGTCGGAGTCGGGTTGTTGACGGGATTTAAGGATTTGTGGGGAGGGGAAGGGCAGTAACTCCGCCACCGGCGCGGGAGTGGGGCGGGAAAGCGCATCCGCCATGCAGTTGTCGGCCCCCGGCAAGTAACGAATATCGGTCGTGAACTGACCGATAAATTCAAGTTGCCGGAGGCGACGCGGCGAGGCGGATTTGCGATTCTGGAGGAGGGCGTGGGTGAGGGGCTTGTGGTCAGTTATGACAGAGAACTGCCGGCCCTCCACGAAGTCACGAAAGTGTTTTATGGCTTCGTGGATGGCGAGAAGTTCTCTGTCAAATGTAGAGTAGTTTTTTAGTGTGGGGGAGAGGGTTTTAGAGAAAAACCCAAGGGGTTGGGGGGTGGCGCCGGTATGCTGATGGAGTACTGCCCCTATTGCCCAGTCAGAGGCGTCGGTTGTGATGGATAGGGGGGGCGGGGGGGTCGGGATGGGCCAGTAGAGCGGCGGCAGCTAAGTCCTGTTTACAGGCGTTGAAAGCGGAGGTAAGTTCAGGGGACCAGGGTATGGGGCGATTATCGTGTTTTTTTAGCGGGTTGGGGTATAGCGTTGATGAGGGGTTGTTGGTGTTGGGCGGAGTGTTTCATGTGGCGGCGGTAGAAATTTAGCATACCTAAAAAACGGCGGAGTTCCGTGACGGTATGGGGTTGGGGAAAATCGGTGATGGCCTTTACCTTGTCGGGTAAAGGTTTGATCCCGTCGGCAGAGACTAGGTGTCCGAGGCAGTGTACTGAAGGTTGAGCGAGTACGCATTTTTCGGTGTTGATTTGGAGTCCCTCGGCGGAGAAAATGTTCAAAATTTGGCGGAGATGTTCAAAATGTTCATCTGGTGTGCGAGAAGCGACCAGCACATCGTCGAGGAAACAAAAGACGAATGGGAGGCCTCGTAGGATGTTGTCCATATATCGCTGCCACGTTTGGGCAGCGTTTCTGAGGCCAAATCCCATCTTCACATACTCAAAAAGGCCAAATGGTGTAATAATGGCCGTTTTTGGTATGTCGGGGGGGTAGATGTTGATGTGGTGGAACGCCCGTGCGATGACGAGGGTGGAAAATATGGTAGCGCTGTGTAGGTGGGATGAAAAGTCCCGGAGGTGGGGCACGTTGTAGAGGTCGGGGGTAGTTTTTGCATTGAGACGGCGATAGTCGCCGCAGGGACGGATGTCCCCGTTGGGCTTTTGCACGATGTGCAGGGGGGAAGCCCAAGGGGAGCTGGAGGGGCGGATGATTCCGTCTGCGATGAGGCGGTCAAAATGTTTACGCGCCTGCTGTAGCTGCAGAGGGTGGAGGCGGCGGGCTTTGGCGGAGTGGGCCGGCGGTCTCTATGTGATGTTGGATGGTTGGGAGATGGGCTGAGGGGCGGCGCTCGGGGCGGTAGTAGCGGAGTAGGGATGTGAACCGGTTGGAGGGGTCTTGAATGGCGTCTATGTACCCCGGGATCGGTTTTGTGGAGGAGGGGTCGATCAGGCGCGCGATTTTGACGTCCACCTGGAGGCCGAAATATGCGAGGAAATCGGCCCCCAGGATGGCCTTCTCTACGTCCACCACGGTAAAGATCCACTCGTACGCGAGTCCGTTGAGATGGACGGACGAGCGGTAATTCCCGTAGGAGGGGATGGTGGTACTGTTGGCGGTGTAGAGGGTTTGGCGATGACAGCGCGCCTGACGACGAAGGATGGAGTTGGGGAATATGGGGAGCGCCGCCCCTGTGTCCACGAGGAAGGGGACCTGAGACCGCCAGCATTTTATGAACAGCCGTTGGTGGGCTGGGGCAGGGTGGGGAAGAATGGCGTCGGTAGGGGTTGCGGATGGGGGTGTGTGGGCGGCCTCGGCGTAAGTTCAATGGGCAACCGCGGCGTTGGGGCGGGGTTGTTGTGGCGGTGGTAAGGAGGCGTCTTTCGCAAAGGAGACGCGGGGTTGCTTGACGTTCCTTGGGGGGGGAACGGGCGTGGCGGTGTCGCAGTGAGGCGGAGTGGGGTGGTTGGCGGCCCTGGCGGCGGCGTTGGAGGGGACGTTCCGTGGTGGGGGAACGGGCGTTGTGGGGGAGGGGGGTCGCAGCGGCGCAGCGTGGCGCGGCGGAGTGGTTGGCGGCCGAGGCGGCGGTGTAGGAGGGGTGGGGGTTGAGGCGCGCGCCGATCCATGGAGGGGGAGTGGGCGCAGTAGTGGCGGTGGAGATGCAAGCCGGGGGGGGTTGACTGGGGTCCCCCCGTGTGGGCGAGCAGGGGGGCCCGCCGGGTTTACCGGCGGGCGTCGGCGTTTCCCTGCCCAGAGGCGAAGGAGCAGGGGGGTTAGCACTTGCGAGCCTCCCCACCGAAGTTCACGTGGTAAAAACATCGGTGGGGGGGGATTTGCAGGAAGGTAGGCTGGCCTGTTACGGGGGGCCGTGCGTGCGTCGGTGGGGGTAGTGCGGTCCGGGGAATTGTCGCGCCGTCGGTCCGGGGGAGGGGCGGCGTCGGCGGTCGGAGGAGGCCGGGCGCTGGCGGTCCGTGGAGGGGGGTCGGCGGCGTTCTGTAGAGGGGGGTCGCCGGCGGTCCGAGGAGAGGGGGCGCCGACGATCGGTAGAGGCGTCTCGCGGTCGAGGGGGTGGTTCGGTGCGGGAGGTGCGAACTTTGCTGATGCAGGCGGATGCGGCGAGGTCGTGCACCGTGTCTGCGAGGCGGAGGAGCGTTTCGTCCGGGCCGTCGAGATGGCTGGCGAGCGCCATCTGGATGGGGTGGGGGAGCGCGCGCAGCCAGAAGGTCCGGGCGATGTCGGCGGTCATAATTCCTTGCAGCTGGTGTCGCAGGCGTCGGAATAGGTGAGAGGGCTTCATATCGCCGAGTTGTTGCGGTTGCGACAGGGCGGTGACTCGTGTGATCTTTGACGGCTGGTAGAGCGAAATGAGGCGGCCGCGGAGGTCGTCGTACGCAGCGGCGGCGTCGGGGGAGATGTCCGACGTCTGTAGGAGAATGTCGTACGGAAGTAGGGAGATGATGCGTGAGTAGCGGGTCTTCTGGCTGCGGATGCCGGCGGCCGAGAACGCTGCGTCGACCTGAAAAAACCATAGAGCAGGGTCGTGAGAATAGAATGGCGGTAAAGAGAGAGGAAATGACGCAGACGCGGTCATAACGTCGGCGGTGGCGCCCGCAGTGGGCACGGGTGGTGAGAGGGTCACAGGCGTGAGAGGGTGGAGAAGGGGTTGGCGACAGTGGCTGTCGCGTCCGACGTCGAGGTGGTGGGGGGTTGGAGTGTGGCAGGTTTGAGAAGTGGAGGTGGTGGAGAGTCGGAGTCCATGGTTTCGAAAATTCAATTTCGGGGAATTTGGTTTAAAAATGGAAATTTCAAATTTCAAATTCGAAATTCGCAAAATCAGAAAAAATGGCGTGCGTTGAGCGGAGATGTGTGAGGGCTGTGATCTCCGAGTGTAAGAGTGGGCAGTGAGTGAGTTTTTGGAACTTGAAAATGCGAATTTAAATTGGGGAGGTGCGAATTTGAAATGTGACTTGACTTGAACGGGAGGGTCCGAAGCGGCGGCGTCCAGATGAGAAGGGAGAAGGAGGAAGGTTGGGTGAACGTCGGGTTCACCACTGTGATGGATTTAAAATTGGCTTATATTCATCACGGTGGTGTGAGGGAATTGCCCAGGCGGTTATGAGCGAATCACCACCGACATCTGAGATCTTTTGGATGAGGTTTTGCCTAGGCGGTTATGAGCGAATCACCACCGACATCTAGGATCTTTTGGGTTGTGTCCAGGCGGTTATGAGCGAATCACCACCGACATCTGGAATCTTTTGAGGAGAATTTGCCTAGGCGGTTATGGGCTGACCACCACCGTCATCTAGGATCTTTTAGGTTGTAGGAGAGAGCAGGGTAGGAAGAGAGAGAGTAGCCAGCGGCTAGAGGAAGCGTCGAATGGCTCAAAAGGCGCAGGATTCAAGTTTTTATAGCCAGGGTGGCCTTCTCCCTCCAACCCCTGTTAGGGGTTGATGGAGGGGTCCCCAGGTTGTGCACTCGGGTCCTGCGACCTGTCTCCCCACACGTACCGTTTATTTGAGAGAACTATTATTTGCGGGTCGATATTTGGCGAGAACTTAATTGTAAGGTGGAGTGGTCCCTGGAGGGACTCACGACAAAGGTAATAAATAGAATATAGATATTATGCGAAAATTACGCAGTGGAAGACTTAGGTAATTAGATAGAAACTGAAACCTATTATATACAATTATAGCGAATATATACAGGAACCACGCTCTGCTACCAGGAAAATGTTCCCAATAGTCCTTTGTAGTAGCGGGTTCGATAATAGAGATAAAGAAAAAAAACTTCTGCAGTAGATTTAATAAAATGAATGAAATTTCCTGAGATATGAAATTAATATGGCCTACCTAACGAAACCTTGTGCAAAAAAAAATTAAATAAATTCAGGCTTAGCTGATGTCGAGATGATGACGGGAGGGGGAACTTCTCTTCAACCGCACATGGTGCTGCAGAAGGTGACGCTGGAGGGGGTAAATCGTCTGTCCAGGTCCGGGAGGGATATTTTCCGCCAACCAGAGGCGTGAGGTGAGTGCCGAAAGTAGTGAGAGGCCTACCGTCAGTCGTCCTGCAAATTCGGGACGTACTGAGAATTCATGTAGGTACTTAGGTGGGTATGCAACGGTGTCGACGTGTATCCAATAACTTACCAGTGGATGGTGAAAATGGAGAGAAAGAGAGGAAACGATGGATTCAAGCTCAGCTCCTATATAGAGGTGAAGGCTATGAATCGCAGTCGTGAGAGATCGTCGTCGTTGTGATGCAAGTTATTGACGTGCGAAATAGCGAATGACTGCCAGATCGGGAGTCGAATAACGGTGATAACGGGCAATCAACAGCGATAGTAGGTGCAAGGGTGAGATATAGCCGGGATGAAAGCTGAACTTGATCTTGTTGGTCGCAGGAGGCACACAACACCACTGATAAAGTTCGCGAACGACGAAAAATATTTAATATAAAATAGGTAGGGTAAGGTGCTGTACCTTGCACATGCTTGTACCTTGAGCCACCCTGGATTTCCCGAGTTGTGAGATAGGATAAAAAAATTTCGAGTCGTTGATTCCATAGCCTTGTCAATACCATGAAGTGTGAAAATAACTTCGAGATGGTGGACGTGACTATTATCTTCTTAGAAGGTTTCAAAGTTTTTTCCGTGTTGTGATGTACATCTTGGGCTGGCCTTAGTGAGGTGTTCAGGACCACAGCAAGTACGAAATTTTTTTGAATTAGCGTGTAATGCACAGAGGAATGTTCCATCTAACAGATAATCAAGCCAGTTTTTATTAATTCATCGACAGATGGAGTTCCTGCCCTGTTTTCATGTTTTAGGGAAATGTCTGTACCTTGAGCCACTTTTGTGTTTGTACCATGAGCCAACTCAAGGTACCCGGCGGCTCGTGGTGCAAACATTTTTTGTGGAATGACCAAAATGGTTTTCTGTCATTTGAATCGTGACTCCTCTTCTGAAAGCGTTTGACGGAGTAGCTTCGTTAATCCTGAATGATGATGAAAGTGCAGATGATATTGCTTGGGATGAAGAGTCTCCTAACAACAATGTGGGCAAATGGGTCCTTGGTAAATTCTTGTGCTCGAATGGTGAACAATTTTATGTAGGGCAAATCATGGGCATCTATGATAACTTCCAAGCTACTGTTAATTTTGCAAGAAACAAAGGGTCAGTGTTTATCTCGCCTGTTGTTGAAGACGTGTGTCAGGTAAGAATTGCCGATTTTGAAAAGATTCTCCCCTCTCCGAAAATTGGAAGCAGAGGAGATATAATATTTGATCTTTCATTCCATGGGTTGCGTGTAATGTAATTATATTAAGTTCCTTTTTGTTCTTATTCGATTGTGGAGGATGACAACTAGATATGTTACCTTTATTTCTATTTTTGGAAATAGATTCAAAATGAATCAACCAAGTTTTTGACTATTTCAATATTGCAAGACTGATAAGTCTTTTACGACTTTAAAGACTGATAATTTAAGTCGTCGTTCATTTCTTTTGTTCATTCAAAAATGACATATTTATTTGTAAGGATGTTCACAGGTGCAAGGGTTTTACTCGTAGTTTCCAAGTCTTTCTAAGTCAAGTTTTTCAGGCAAACTAATTTTTTTAAACTATTTCTGGAGTTAATTTTTAGTCAAATTACAATTAAAAAAAATCTTGTTCTGTAATGCTTGCTTTATTCCCCTACTATTATTCGAAAACTAACTATAAAACAAGGGTGGCTCAAGGTACATTCAAAGGTGGCTCCAGGTACAACTATGTTTGTACCTTGAGCTACTTTGGAAGGGTTTAGGAAATGGATGCTGCACGTACAGGAATGATGAGGAAAATATTTTAATGACAGGGGATTGTGGCCAACTAATTTCTCAATGGATGTGGACCAGTACCCATGAAATCGGATCATTATTAACTTCAGGAAAAATCGTAATCCAAAAAGTGGCTCAAGGTACAGCACCTTACCCTACCTACTATCATGAACAGCCGGTACACGTGATACGACGGACGGCGTACAGCGGACGGACATTGCATTTTGGTTTATTATTCTGTGAATAATACACCTATGTAATCGCTCAGCAAAAAAATGTTATAATACCCCCTCAAATTTTTTTCTTTTACGTTTCAAGGTGCATAGATTCCAAAAATGCAATGTCCGTCCGCCGCCCGCCGTATCACGTCTACAGGCCTCATTTTCGGCCTAAAAAAATCGTTCTTTCGCACACATGCTCCATTTGGGCCCTAGTTGTGTCCTGAAACTTTTCAGCCCGATCGGAATATACCCAGGGGTGTTATGAGTGAAAATGTGTGTAAAAATAGGTACTTTTTGCGTTTCAGCAACATGTTGGTAACATGAGCTCCTGAGACATCGTTTTCCATGTTTTTGGGGACGAGAAGACCGAATATGAACTCGATTTTGACCAGAGTGGAAAATTTAGTTCTACCAGGTGTTCAGCTCCCAAAATTAGTTTTTTATGAGTAAAAAACCTGGGAAATCGTCTGAAATTACCATCAGTGACACACGTGGATCAAGACGATTAAATGTGCACTACCAATGATCAAAGATAGTTAGAAAAAAAAAGGAGCGTACCTAATTTGTGTTTTAGGGGCCAAAATTAATGGAAACCATCAGAAATAGCTATTTCGATTATTACTCATGAAAGAAACAATAAATGAACAGCCAAAATTTCTGTAGGTATGTCCAAAAGTCCAAAAGAATAATAAACCCATATGACAAGGACTTTGCAGCGTTTTTGTGTTTTAGTAACACGTTAGTAACATGAGCTTTTGAGGTATCGTTTTCCATGTTTTTGGGGACGAGAAGACCGAATATGAAGTCGATTTTGACCAGAGTGGAAAATTGAGGTTCTACCAAATGTTCAGCTCCAAAAAATTGATTTTTTATGAGTCAAAAACCTGGGAAATCGTCTGAAATCACCATCAATTTGTATGGAAGTAGTATCAACACGTGGATCAAGACAATTAAATGGCACTACCAATGATCAAAGATAAATTGAATAAAAGAGCGTACCTAATTCGTGTTTTAGGGACCAAAAATGGTGGAAACCATCAGCAATAGGTATTGCAATTATTTCACATGAAATAAACAATAAATGGACAACCAACATTTCTGTAGGTATGTCCAGTAGAATAATAAACCCATGTGACAAGGACTTTGCAGCGTTTTGGAATCTACGCACCTTGAAATGGAAAAGAAAAATTTTTGAGGGGGTGTTATAAAATTTTTTTGCTGAGCGAATACATAGGTGTATTATTCACAGAATAATAAACCAAAAGTACCTATCAACGAAATCAAAAGTAACCATCATTCTTCAAATGAAATAATATCACAGAACAACCAAATCGATTTCATTCAGCCATGCGTGATTATAATCAGGTGTTCGCAACGATATCTAGGGCGTATTTCACAATGTTTTATTAACTAACTAGCGGATCACCCGGGTGTTGCCCCGGTCGGGGTGCGTCGTGCGTAAATAACTGGACGTAAAGTCCATTTTTATACAACCACGAAGAAGGAAAAAATACACAGTAGAACATCTGATTTAAATCGAGTTGTCCTAAAATGGAGTGAACTTTCCTTGTGAAAACAACTTTGAAAAAAGATTTGACGCCGTGTTGATAGGTACCAATAAATAACTCGGCGAGTTGCTGCGAACATTGTAAATATGTAAATAACTCGGCAAGTTGTGGTCCTAGAAAAATCGTTCGCCACTTTTCGGAAAGAGGGGAATTTGCCCTAGCCGAGGACACCACTCACGACCCGAGATGAAAAACTCGACGAAACTGCTTTTCCTATTTTTCTTGACAACGACATTCTCGACAACAACTTTTCAAGATCGGGGTTGCTAGGAATAGCCTGAAAACCGTTGAAGGAAGTCTCCACCGAGAATACAACCTAGTCAGAAACCATCCCCGGTGTTCCCAAAACATATTCCCAAAGTTTCATCCCGATCGGTCGAGTAGTTTAGGAGTCTATAGGGAACATACATACAGACAGACATTCATTTTTATATATAGAGATAATATTAGTGAAACTTGTAATTTCTGTTTCACGATCAAATAATGCTAGTGGTAGTAATATTAGTTACAATCATTAATAATATAAGCTAATATTATTAGGCTGAAATATTAGTAAACACCAATATTATTTCTATTAGTCCAAGTTCCCTTGTAAATGAAGTTATTAGTACCTATTTGCGATGTGGAAGATTTGCTTTTCAATTCTTCTTCATCCGAAGATAACCCACGAATCCCATACCACCGGCGACGGCAAGTGTTCAAATCAACAATAAACTTCAGTTTCTTGGCTGAGTTTGAATTTAAAGAGAGATTCCGTATGTCTTTACACAAGACGCAGCAAACTGTAGAAGAAGTCGGACCCCTCCTCGCTCATCGGACTCGGAAAAGTGCTGCATTAAGCGTACGTCAACAAGTTAGTACAGCTTTCCACTGGTTAGGCAGTGGTGGACGACACCACTGCCGATATGCATGGGGTGCACAAAAGCACAGTATGTCGTGCTGTGAAAAGAGTTGTCGCAGCAGTCAACGTCCGGTTATTCCCACGTGTGGTCACATTCCCTCAAGACGTTGAACCAGAAGTTGGTAGATTCTACCAAATCCCTCGTTTCCCCCGGGTAATTGGTGCAGTCGACGGGTCACTAATCAAAATCTATGCACCTAACAATTAACTTCCGAATTTGAGCAGCGTAACATGAATAACAGCATAACTCAATTATAACCTCATGATTAGCTGTGATCAGCTGACTAATACTTTTTGCTCGAAGACTTGTAAAACTTCGGAACTTCTTGTTTTCGGTGCAAACGTAGGGGTAGTCTAAAAAAATTCTCAAGTTCGAGATCTATTTAAAAACGTAAAAAAACCAAACTCTTCCATTGAAAGTTTTTGAGCTACGGCGTTCTAAAATTTCTTTCACTATTTTTCACTCCTTAGAAATGACTGACAGTAACGCCTAGTTTCGCGGACCAACTACACTCCAAATCGGACCTACAAACCAAATTTTGTTAATTTTGGTTCATCGTAACTAAGGAAAGTGCGGACGTAAAGACTTTTTTTATTCCATTTTCGGTACCTTGAAACGGAAGCCATCAACATTTTGAAGGGGGGTTAATTTTTTCTTTTTTGGTTTATTATTTTCAATAATGAACCATTGGAATCGAGCATGAAAAAAAAATTCTTACCCCCCCTCAAAATTTGATGGTTTACGTTTCAAGGTATGTAGAATCCAAAACTGCAATAAAAATATTTCTGTCTGTCCGCCGTACGCCGTACGCCGTACGGGCCACTTTTCTTAGTTACCATGAAAAAAAATTGATGAAATTCGGGTTATAGGTTCCGTTCGGCGTCTAGTTGGTCCTCGAAGCTCGACGTTACTGTGAGTCATCTCTAAGGGGTTCAAAATAGGGGTTGAAATTTTCAAAACGCCTATACCATTTTTTTACGTAAATATTTTTACGGTTTTAAATAGTTCTTGAACTTGCGAGTTTTTTAAGCCCATCCGGAGCATCGTACGTCCAGCCGTTCGTTCACAGTAAGGCCCCGAAGTTTGCACCGACAGGCATTTTCGACTCCAGTGTGAATGAAATTGTATACAATTCAAACCAAATCTCGTAACCAGAGACGCGCCCACAATAGGAATTTGTGAATACGGCCAATCATTGGTAGGGATCACCTGATTATATTGGCGGAGTATGAAGTCGAGTTGGTTGTTCTGTGATATTATTTAATTTGAAAAATGATGGCTCTTTTGGAGTTTGTTGGTAGGTAGTGAAACTTGAACAAACGTTGAAGTATTATTGATGGGTAAATTAGTACTACGGTAAATCATTACTCAACGGTAAATTATTACACAACGGTTCATTATACCATCTACGTAGAAGGGGCTGGAGTTTGTTGGTAGGTACTTTTGCAACTTTTTTCACTCCTCATCAACAATTTCTTTTCAGAACTTCATTATGTGTGTTTCTTTTTGTTAGGTACTGTTTGTCATCGGCAGAATTATTTTAGCAACATTTAACTCGTGATTTAGGTAGGTACCTAGTAACGAGTACGGGGTTAGGTACTAACCTACGGAGGGTCTGCGATCTACATAATATGTATAGAATAGTACATATCATATTATATAGACGGGTTATCTATACATAGAGCTGTGATCTGTAACAGAAGGGTATTCTATACAAAATAATAAACCGTTGTGCAGGTATTTGCAGCGTTTTTTCATGCTCGATTCCAAAGCTTCATTATTGAAAATAATAAACCAAAATGGGGATTTGATGAGAACCTTGACGTTTCTTGAAAAAGAGGGGCTCAGTATATCCCAAAGGATCGCTGCTGTTTCCTGAGTCTGCCAAAGTTCTAGCAATGACCAAAGTGAATGTTGTTTTGAATAACAACCCAGGATAGCAGAAAATTAAGGTTTTCTGGACCATTTTGGAATATCGGTACAGATCCTCTGACCCACCAGAAGTTGTGTCAATGAAGGTACTTGATGTTTTTTTTAGCAGTCCTTCTCAACATTTAAAGCGAAGCTTGCCGACAATCGCTGCAGCTTCTCTATTGACAACCTGGAGATGTTCTTGGTTACCAATTATTTTCGCGCATGTTCTGAATGAATGACCGCTTCAGTTCAGAGCGTTGAACCTTTTAGTACAATTTATAACTCCAAGTTTTGAAAAGCGTTCCTTTCCTACTATTATTTTAATTTAATATTTTTCATGTGGTGTTTCTCAATAAGAGTTTGATCTCGTACTTACCTATGTGTCGGTTCTAGGATCACTTTTCTAATTCACAGTTTTTATTAAAAACCCTGCAAATCCCTGCACAACGGTTTATTATTTTGTATAGAATACCCTTCTGTTACAGATCACAGCTCTATGTATAGATAACCCGTCTATATAATATAATATGTACTATTCTATGCATATTATGTAGATCGCAGACCCTCCGTAGGTTGGTACCTAACCCCGTACTCGTTACTAGGTACCTACCTAAATCACGAGTTAAATGTTGCTAAAATAATTCTGCCGATGACAAACAGTACCTAACAAAAAGAAACACACATAATGAAGTTCTGAAAAGAAATCGTTGATGAGGAGTGAAAAAAGTTGCAAAAGTACCTACCAACAAACTCCAGCCCCTTCTACGTAGATGGTATAATGAACCGTTGTGTAATAATTTACCGTTGAGTAATGATTTACCGTAGTAATAATTTACCCATCAATAATACTTCAACGTTTGTTCAAGTTTCACTACCTACCAACAAACTCCAAAAGAGCCATCATTTTTCAAATTAAATAATATCACAGAACAACCAACTCGACTTCATACTCCGCCAATATAATCAGGTGATCCCTACCAATGATTGGCCGTATTCACAAATTCCTATTGTGGGCGCGTCTCTGGTTACGAGATTTGGTTTGAATTGTATACAATTTCATTCACACTGGAGTCGAAAATGCCTGTCGGTGCAAACTTCGGGGCCTTACTGTGAACGAACGGCTGGACGTACGATGCTCCGGATGGTCTTAAAAAACTCGCAAGTTCAAGAATTATTTAAAACCGTAAAAATATTTACGTAAAAAAATGGTATAGGCGTTTTGAAAATTTCAACCCCTATTTTGAACCCCTTAGAGATGACTCACAGTAACGTCGAGCTTCGAGGACCAACTAGACGCCGAACGGAACCTATAACCCGAATTTCATCAATTTTTTTTCATGGTAACTAAGAAAAGTGGCCCGTACGGCGTACGGCGTACGGCGGACAGACAGAAATATTTTTATTGCAGTTTTGGATTCTACATACCTTGAAACGTAAACCATCAAATTTTGAGGGGGGGTAAGAATTTTTTTTTTCATGCTCGATTCCAATGGTTCATTATTGAAAATAATAAACCAAAATAAGAGAATATTTAACGGGATAATTTGGTTTATTATTAACACCCGTCCCAAAAACATGGGAAACGGTACCTCGAGCGCTCATGCTACTACTAACATGTTAACTAAACCACAAAAAGTACCTATTTTTATACCAATTTTCACTTGAATAACACCCCTGGGTATATTCCGATCGGGCTGCGAAGTTTCGGGACACAACTAGGGCCCAAATGGAACATGTGTACGAAAGAACGAATTTTTTAAACCGAAAATGAAGCCGGTACATGTGATACGGCGGACGGCGCACGGCGGACGGACATTGCATTTTTGGAATCTACGCACCTTGAAACGTAAAAAAAAATTTTGAGGGGGTGTTATACAATTTTTTTGCTGAGCGATTACATAGGTTTATTATTCACAGAATAGGTAATGAACCAAAATTCGTTCTTTCGCAAACAAGCTCTATTTTGGCCCTAGTTGTGTCCCGAAACATTGCAACCCGATCGGAGTATACCCAGGGGTGTTATTAGCGAAAATGTGTATTAAAATATGTACTTTTTGTGTTTTAGTAAAATGAGCTTTTGAGAGTATAGTTTTCCACGTTTTTGGGACGATAAGACCGAACATGAAGACGATTATGACCAAAGAGTGGAAAATTGAGGTTGTACCAGATGTTCAGCTCCCAAAATTGATTTTTTATGAGTCAAATACCTGCGAAATCACCATCAATTTGTAGAATAACACTAGAAAAAGTGTCAACACGTGGATCAAGACGATTAAATGGCACTACCAATGATCAAAGATAATTTGAAAAAAAAAAAAAATCGTACCTACCTAATTTGTGTTTTGGGGGCCAAAATTGGTGGAAACCATCAGAAATAGCTATTTCAATTATTTCACATGAAAGAAACAATAAATGAACATTTCTGTAGGTTTGTCCAATAGAATAATAAACCCATGTGACAAGGATTGTGTTTTAGTTACATGAGCTTTTGAGGTATCGTTTTCCATGTTTTTGGGACGAGAAGATCGAATATGAAGGCGATTTTGACCAAAGAGTGGAAAATTGAGGTTCTACAAAATGTCCAGCTCCCAAAATTGATTTTTTTATTAGTCAAAAACCTGGCAAATCATCTGAAATCACCATCAGTTGGTATAATAACACTAGAAAAAGTGTCAACTCGTGGATCAAGACGATTAAATGGCACTACCAATGATCAAAGATAATTTGAAAAAGGGACAGCCAAAATTTCCTTAGGTATGTCCAATATAATAATAAACCGTCTTTGTTTTTTAATGGCATATTATGCGCTCTAGACATCATTTTGAACGACCTATGAAACCGCCCCCTACTCATGATAGTTATTACTAGTGTTGAAAAATTGTGCAAAACCATGTTGAGATATATAATAATATTATTATGTAATATTACATATTATGTAAGGATTGCGAAATGTCACATCGTGTTGACATTATACCCTTACAATGGACTACGCACCGAACCAATTTCGTACAACGTTATGATTGAAACAGACATCCTACCTACCCAAATTAATCCAATAATAAAAAATACTTAAATAACTTTAAAATGCAAGTCGGGTTTGCAAGTCACCACAGTTATTAAACCTTAAGCTCACCCTTGACATTCAGCTCGTTACCAATCTCCTCCCAAGCCTGCGTTCTCCTTTCCGCGTCTCTGTAGAGTGACGAGTCTTGATCATAAAGAAACTCCCGCTTCCGAACGCTTTCTATCAAAGCTAAGGTTCTATTTGATTTTGGTTCCATTCTTCTACTTGTTGAACATTTGAGCTGCAGAATTTAAATGAACGACGTTTTTAGGGTTAAATGGACCTTTGGTAGGGCAGAGTTGAAGTGTCCGTTAATGACAAGAAGTACGGAACAGAAATGAGACAGCTGCAGCTGTGAACTGAAACTGCGGGAACTCACCAACCTCACGTGATGTCACGCCACGGGCCGTACGGACATGCGCAGCAGAGGTGGTAGGAAGGCTTCGGGTGTTTTAGTAGGAAGCCGCGAGTCCAACCCCCCCCCCCCCCCCCCCTCACCACCAAAATCTGCCAAGTTAGGTGGACAGTATAATAGCTTCCTCACTTATTGTAACACGGACGAGTAGAATCAGTTGGTAAAAAAATGACGAGTCAAAATGATTGAGTAGCAATAAATGGAGTACCTAGTACTAAATTACTATGCGTAATAGGATAAAAAAACGCTGCAAATCCCTGCACAACGGTTTATTATTTTGTACAGAATACCCTCCTGTTACAGATCACAGGTCTCCGTATAGATAACCCTTCTATATAACATATATGTACTATTCTACACATATTATGTAGATCGCGGACCTCCGTAGGTTAGTACCTAACCCCGTACTCGTTACTAGGTACCTCCCTAAACCGTTGTGTAATAATTTACCTGTACAGGTTCCACTTCTACGGAGATAGAATAATGAACCGTTGTGTAATAATTTGCCCATCAATAATACTTCAACGGTTGTTCAAGTTGCAAAAGTACCTATCAACAAAATCCAGCCCCTTCTTGGTAGATTAGCCGTTGTGTAATAATTACCGTGGTTTAATAATTTACCGTTGTGTAATAATTTACCGTTGTGTAATAATTTGTCGTTGTGTAATAATTTGCCATTATGTAATAATTTACCCATCAATAATACTTCAACTGCCGCAATAATGCTTCATAGGTACCCCACGAATAAAATCGGTTTCACTACCTACCTATCAACAAACTCCAATAGAGCCATCATTTTAGCGAATTTTCAAAGAAAATGAAGCTATTGCAATGGCTTCGAAATTTAAATAATATAAATTTTTGGAAATTTTCTTCATAGAAATCCGTTTCAGACCATTCTAAAACGATTCCTGAAATTTAACACTTTTAGCGAATTTTCAAAGAAAATGAAGCTATTGCAATGGCTTCGAAATTTAAATAATATAAATTTTTGGAAATTTTCTTCATAGAAATCCGTTTCAGACCATTCTAAAACGATTCCTGAAATTTAACACTTTTTTATATGTATATATATATATGTGTCACTCCAGACGATAACTCTCGATAGAATTGAGATAAACAGCTCAAATTTGCACAAAAAATCTATCTTGGCAATCGAAAGGCTAAGTTCGAAGATGGGCGAAATTGGCCTACTCTAAGGAGGGTTTTGGCGCATTTAAAGTGCGCAAAAATTACCCAAAAATCCCCAAAATGTTATTTTCCAACAAGTGACCCCTCATTTTAAAGGTTTTTGCACGCTGAACACGATGGTGGAATCGGATTTTAGATATCTTGATCCGTTCTCAAATTAGAGCATTTAAAGTGCGCAAAAATTACCCAAAAATCCCCAAAATGTTATTTTCTAACAAGTGACCCCTCATTTTAAAGGTTTTTGCACGCTGAACACGATGGTGAAATCGGATTTTAGATATCTAAATCCGTTCTTAAATTAGAGCATTTAAAGTGCGCAAAAATTACCCAAAACTAGGATAATCTTTAAACTCTTACCCCCCCCCCCCCCCACCCCCTTAGAGTGGTCAGATATGGAAATCACATGAGAGGTGCTTAGGTACCGATCCGAATTATACTGCACCATTGGTCCTGTTTACATCGTGAACCATAACGTGGAATGGAAAGTTGCGATGTATCCGTACAGGCAACTTTCGATTCCAATAATTCTCAAGCAGTTTCAGGTCCACTCAATGTTGAATACTAGAATAGAACAATATTTCAACGTAGCACCCACATGTTTTTCCAAGTGATCCTTCCAGAAACCACATCCTTCCTTCATAGTTTATTTCAAGATTGAGCCTGCATGAAAAACAACCTGCACTTGAAGCACTCATGATTTTCTATAACAACTCCTTTACCTACTGCACTCTCTTGAGTAGGTAAGTCAAAAGTCCTAACTACCCTATCCTACCTAATATGAACCCACAGCGATCAAATAAATAAGCACTTAGTACAATTACGTAATAAACAAACGGTAGAATCAGGATGAACAAAACGTACAAATTAAAATAAATACGAAGAGAATATACATAGAAAACCAAATTTTAGACCGAAGTTTTCCTTTATTCAAAACCATAGCCATTAATTCGAATATTTCTTTGAAAATTCGCTCATTAAGTCATGCTGCATGACTGGTTTTTTTTATATGTATATATATATTTATATATGTGTCACTCCAGACGATAACTCTCGATAGAATTGAGATAAACAGCTCAAATTTGCACAAAAAATCTATCTTGGCAATCGAAAGGCTAAGTTCGAAGATGGGCGAAATTGGCCTACTCTAAGGAGGGTTTTGGCGCATTTAAAGTGCGCAAAAATTACCCAAAAATCCCCAAAATGTTATTTTCCAACAAGTGACCCCTCATTTTAAAGGTTTTTGCACGCTGAACACGATGGTGGAATCGGATTTTAGATATCTTGATCCGTTCTCAAATTAGAGCATTTAAAGTGCGCAAAAATTACCCAAAAATCCCCAAAATGTTATTTTCTAACAAGTGACCCCTCATTTTAAAGGTTTTTGCACGCTGAACACGATGGTGAAATCGGATTTTAGATATCTAAATCCGTTCTTAAATTAGAGCATTTAAAGTGCGCAAAAATTACCCAAAACTAGGATAATCTTTAAACTCTTACCCCCCCCCCCCACCCCCTTAGAGTGGTCAGATTGAAAAATGTGAGAAGTATTAATTGAAGACGAGAGTTCGAAGCAAAAAAGGGGGAGGCAAACGATTAGTACAACTCCTTGAATTTCCCATTTGACATATAATTGTTATGATACCTTCATAGATAGACAAGTACCGGCCCACGTATTACTAGAAGGAAGACGAAAGAAAAAATCTATTTCAAATTATTCAATTTAGGTACTAACAGTAGGAGGAAGAAGGTTAGGTAGGTATCTTATCAATTTATTATCAGTATCATACGAATATTTGATATTCAAAGGTAGGTAGGTACTTAACATGATAAAAATAATATCAATGAAGAAGGAAGGATCTACCTACCTAGTAGAGCAAATCTTGAACTGGTTTTAGATACCAGGCCTGAAATCGTAGTCAAGAGGAAAGGCCATTCAGAAGGAACAAGGAATCTACTCATAACAAACGGTAGAATCAGGATGGACAAAACGTACAAATTAAAATAAATACGAAGAGAATATACATAGAGAACCAAATTTTAGACCGAAGTTTTCCTTTATTCAAAACCATAGCCATTAATTCGAATATTTCTTTGAAAATTCGCTCATTAAGTCATGCTGCATGACTGGTTTTTTTTGGTTTATTATTTTCAATAATGAACCATTGGAATCGAGCATGAAAAAAAAAATTCTTACCCCCCCTCAAAATTTGATGGTTTACGTTTCAAGGTATGTAGAATCCAAAACTGCAATAAAAATATTTCTGTCTGTCCGCCGTACGCCGTACGGGCCACTTTTCTTAGTTACCATGAAAAAAAATTGATGAAATTCGGGTTATAGGTTCCGTTCGGGGTCTAGTTGGTCCTCGAAGCTCGACGTTACTGTGAGTCATCTCTAAGGGGTTCAAAATAGGGGTTGAAATTTTCAAAACGCCTATACCATTTTTTAACGTGAATATTTTTACGGTTTTAAATAGTTCTTGAACTTGCGAGTTTTTTAAGACCATCCGGAGCATCGTACTTCCAGCCGTTCGTTCACAGTAAGGCCCCGAAGTTTGCACCGACAGGCATTTTCGACTGCAGTGTGAATGAAATTGTATACAATTCAAACCAAATCTCGTAACCAGAGACGCGCCCACAATAGGAAATTTGGCGGAGATAGAATCATTGCTAGGGATCACCTGATTATATTGGCGGAGTATGAAGTCGAGTTGGTTGTTCTGTGATATTATTTCATTTGAAAAATGATGGCTCTTTTGGAGTTTGTTGGTAGGTCGTGAAACTTGAACAAACGTTGAAGTATTATTGATGGGTAAATTATTACTACGGTAAATCATTACTCAACGGTAAATTATTACACAACGGTTCATTATACCATCTACGTAGAAGGGGCTGGAGTTTGTTGGTAGGTACTTTTGCAACTTTTTTCACTCCTCATCAACAATTTCTTTTCAGAACTTCAGTATGTGTGTTTCTTTTTGTTAGGTACTGTTTGTCATCGGCAGAATTATTTTAGCAACATTTAACTCGAGATTTAGGTAGGTACCTAGTAACGAGTACGGGGTTAGGTACCAACCTACGGAGGGTCTGCGATCAACATAATATGTATAGAATAGTACATATCATATTATATAGACGGGTTATCTATACATAGAGCTGTGGTCTGTAACAGAAGGGTGTTCTATACAAAATAATAAACCGTTGTGCAGGATTTGCAGGGTTTTTCAAATGAAATAATATCACAGAACAACCAACTCGACTTCATACTCCGCCAATATAATCAGGTGATCCCTAGCAATGATTTTATCTCCGCCAAATTTCCTATTGTGGGCGCGTCTCTGGTTACGAGATTTGGTTTGAATTGTATACAATTTCATTCGAACACTGCAGTCGAAAATGCCTGTCGGTGCAAACTTCGGGGCCTTACTGTGAACGAACGGCTGGACGTACGATGCTCCGGATGGTCTTAAAAAACTCGCAAGTTCAAGAACTATTTAAAACCGTAAAAATATTCACGTTAAAAAATGGTATAGGCGTTTTGAAAATTTCAACCCCTATTTTGAACCCCTTAGAGATGACTCACAGTAACGTCGAGCTTCGAGGACCAACTAGACCCCGAACGGAACCTATAACCCGAATTTCATCAATTTTTTTTCATGGTAACTAAGAAAAGTGGCCCGTACGGCGTACGGCGTACGGCGGACAGACAGAAATATTTTTATTGCAGTTTTGGATTCTACATACCTTGAAACGTAAACCATCAAATTTTGAGGGGGGGTAAGAATTTTTTTTTCATGCTCGATTCCAATGGTTCATTACTTATTGAAAATAATAAACCAAAATCAACATTTTTTCAAGATTTTAATGTTCGCGCATGCACAGACGAAAGTCACAGTACGATTCCAATGAAATTCATAAGAAACGATCAAAATACTATTCCTGATCGACCCTCCAAGTTTGAACTCATTTCAACGATATTTAAGGTAGTTATGGGCGTTTCAAGTATTTCACGTTTGCTCATGCGCACACGAAAGTTACGGTACGATTTCAATGATTTCAATAAGGGGACATTTGCGATCCAACCCGCGTGTACCCTCAAAATTAAAGATTTGTACGACTGTTTTTCGCGTAGTTAGAAGCGTTACAAGGATATTGTCAACATTTTATGTTCGCGCATGCACAGACGAACGTTAGGTTGTACGATTATTATCAAATTCATTTACGGTACTATCGAAGTATTATTTCTGATCGACCCTCCAAGTTTGAACTCATTTCAACGATACTTAAGAAAGTTATGGGTGTTTCAAGTATTTCACGTTTGCTAATGCGCAGACGAAAGTTACACTACGATTTCAATAATTTTGGTAAGGGACTATCTCTGACCCAACCCGCACCTAATCTCAAAATTTCAGCCCATTTCGACCATGATTTTTGGTAGTTATGGGCGTTACAAGGAATTACCACAGACAGACACGGAACCACAAATAATATTCCTTGGTGTCTGAAACTCAAATTGGTACCTATGAGAAATTTTCATTTTGGAGGACATCGATTTTTGACATTTTGGTTTATTATTTTCAATAATGAACCATTGGAATCGAGCATGAAAAAAAAATTCTTACCCCCCCTCAAAATTTGATGGTTTACGTTTCAAGGTATGTAGAATCCAAAACTGCAATAAAAATATTTCTGTCTGTCCGCCGTACGCCGTACGGGCCACTTTTCTTAGTTACCATGAAAAAAAATTGATGAAATTCGGGTTATAGGTTCCGTTCGGGGTCTAGTTGGTCCTCGAAGCTCGACGTTACTGTGAGTCATCTCTAAGGGGTTCAAAATAGGGGTTGAAATTTTCAAAACGCCTATACCATTTTTTAACGTGAATATTTTTACGGTTTTAAATAGTTCTTGAACTTGCGAGTTTTTTAAGACCATCCGGAGCATCGTACGTCCAGCCGTTCGTTCACAGTAAGGCCCCGAAGTTTGCACCGACAGGCATTTTCGACTCCAGTGTGAATGAAATTGTATACAATTCAAACCAAATCTCGTAACCAGAGACGCGCCCACAATAGGAAATTTGGCGGAGATAAAATCATTGCTAGGGATCACCTGATTATATTGGCGGAGTATGAAGTCGAGTTGGTTGTTCTGTGATATTATTTCATTTGTAAAATTAAAATCGCGGCCCATCCTAAAGTAAAGACATGAAACATGTCAAACCTTGGCTTGGCACGAAATATTGTTTCTTGCCTGAAAATCTTACAGTTTAGGCTAACGACTCATTGAATCTTCTGGATATTCTTCGGATTCTATTCGTGAAGCTCAGTGACGACATTTTTACGTTTATTCTCTTATAGGTACCTACAAAGCAATGAAGACAGAAGAGGACGGAAGGCTTTGGCTACGGCCTAGAATTTATTTTCATTTCAATCCATCAGTACACTCTAGATCTCACACTTGTACTATGAGAAAACTAGTGAGTAAGTAAGGAGTTATACTAGGTTTAAAAACACAACAATTAACATTCACAAATTTAGATTTAGACACATTTCAACACCAATATATTTCCACACAATTTTACTTGTCACTTTTGTTTGATATACCTAACACATTTTTTCCACGCGGGAAAATACAGAAAATACACTTTTCAATATTGCAGAAATGTCCACCACAAATCCAGCAAAGTAGATTAGGTGCTTTACTGGACCCGAACGGTGACTATTTTTATTTAAGAACTAGGAGAAGGTGGGACATCTATGCAGGGTGATCCGCTCGTAGATGCAAACCTTCCTATTACAGATCACAGGTCTCCGTATAGATAACCCTTCTATATAACAAATTTCTCCCTTATTGGGAAAAACATCTGATCATGGATATGTCTGTTTTTCGCAGTAAGGGAGAAATTAAGTAATTTGCATAGAGTGAATAGCATAGATATTAGCTGTAGGAGCAACTCAGCTGATCCGGGGCCTGGGCAATGTCAAGTTTAAGTCCTAAGGAGGCTAAATACCAAATTACAGCTTCATAGTGTGAATAGCATAGAAATTTGATTCAGGAGCCACTCAGCTGATCCGGCGCCTGGGCAGTGTCAAGTTAAAGTCCTAAGGAGGCTAAATACCAAATTACAGCTTCATAGTGTGAATAGCATAGAAATTAGCTTCAGGAGCCACTCAGCTGATCCGGGGCCTGGGCAATGTCAAGTTAAAGTCCTAAGGAGGCGACGTACCAAATTACAGCTTCATAGAGTGAATAGCATAGAAATTAGCTTCAGGGGCCACTCAGCTGATCCGGGGCCTGGGCAGCGTCAAGTTAAAGTCCTAAGGAGCCCACATACCAAATTACAGCTTCATAGAGTGAATAGCATAGAAATTAGCTGTAGGAGCAACTCAGCTGATCCGAGGCCTGGGCAGTGTCAAGCTAAAGTCCTAAGGAGGCTAAATACCAAATTACAGCTTCATAGAGTGAATAGCATAGAAATTAGCTGTAGGAGCAACTCAGCTGATCCGAGGCCTGGGCAGTGTCAAGTTAAAGTCCTAAGGAGGCTAAATACCAAATTACAGCTTCATAGAGTGAATAGCATAGAAATTAGCTGTAGGAGCAACTCAGCTGATCCGAGGCCTGGGCAGTGTCAAGTTAAAGTCCTAAGGAGGCTAAATACCAAATTACAGCTTCATAGAGTGAATAGCATAGAAATTAGCTGTAGGAGCAACTCAGCTGATCCGAGGCCTGGGCAGTGTCAAGTTAAAGTCCTAAGGAGGCTAAATACCAAATTACAGCTTCATAGAGTGAATAGCATAGAAATTAGCTTTAGGAGCCCTCAGCTGATCCCGGCACTATGCTGCTTAAAGTTAGGTCCTAAGGAGGCGACATGCCAAAATACAGCTTCATAGAGTGAATAGCATAGAAATTAGCAGTAGGAGCAACTCAGCTGATCCGAGGCCTCGGCAGTGTCTAGTTAAAGTCCTAAGGAGCCTACATACCAAATTACAGCTTCATAGAGTAAATATCATAGAAATTAGCTGTAGGAGCAACTCAGCTGATCCGAGGCCTGGGCAGCGTCAAGTTAAAGTCCTAAGGAGCCTACATACCAAATTACAGCTTCATAGCGTGAATACTGGCCGTGAAAATCAATAGAAAATGTGCCGGTCGGGAAAAAAGTGTCGGTCGGGAAAAAAGTGTCGGTCGGGAAAAAAAAGTGTCGCGAAAAATTCCCTGACCCCCAGCCAAAAGACATAATATCCATGTCAAAATGAAGGCTCTTTTGGAGTTTGTTGGTAGGTAGTGAAACTTGAACAAACGTTGAAGTATTATTGATGGGTAAATTATTACTACAGTAAATCATTACTCAACGGTAAATTATTACACAACGATTCATTCATTATACCATCTACGTAGAAGGGGCTGGAGTTTGTTGGTAGGTACTTTTGCAACTTTTTTCACTCCTCATCAACAATTTCTTCTCAGAACTTCATTATGTGTGTTTCTTTTTGTTAGGTACTGTTTGTCACCGGCAGAATTATTTTAGCAACATTTACTAGTGTTTAGGTAGGTACCTAGTAACGAGTACGGGGTTAGGTACTAACCTACGGAGGGTCTGCGATCTACATAATATGTATAGAATAGTACATATCATATTATATAGACGGGTTATCTATACATAGAGCTGTGATCTGTAACAGAAGGGTATTCTATACAAAAATAATAAACCGTTGTGCAGGGATTTGCAGCGTTTTGGTTTATTATTCTGTGAATAATACACCTATGTATTCGCTCAGCAAAAAATTTTTATAACACCCCCTCAAACTTTTTTCTTTTACGTTTCAAGGTGCATAGATTCCAAAAATGCAATGTCCGTCCGCCGTACGCCGTCCGCCGTACGCCGTCCGCCGTACGCCGTATCACGTGTACAGGCTTCATTTTCGGTCTAAAAAAATCGTTCTTTCGCACACATGCTCCATTTGGGCCCTAGTTGTGTCCCGAAACTTTTCAGCCCGATCGGAATATACCCAGGGGTGTTATGAGTGAAAATGTGTGTAAAAATAGGTACTTTTTACGTTTTAGCAACATATTGGTAACATGAGCTTCTGAGATATCGTTTTCTATGTTTTTGGGGACGAGAAGACCGAATATGAAGTCGATTTTGACCAAAGAGTGGAAAATTGAGTTCTACCAAATGTTCAGCTCCCAGAATTGATTTTTTATGAGTGAAAAACCTGGGAAATCGTCTGAAATCACCATCAGTTTGTATAATAACACTGGAAAAAGTGTCAAGACGTGGTTCAAGACGAATAAATGGCACTACCAATGATCAAAGATAGTTTAAAAAAAAAAGAAAAAAAGAGCGTACCTAATTTGTGTTTTGGGGGCCAAAATTAATGGAAACCATCAGAAGTAGCTATTTCGATTATTACGCATGAAAGAAACAATTAATGAACAGCCAACCTTTCTGTAGGTATGTCCAATAGAATAATAAACCCATGTGACAAGGACTTTGCAGCGTTTTTTACATTTGTCTTTACTTTGGCACACAAACTCGAAAAGCGTTACCAAAAAGCGACAGGAAAACATGTTATGCACCATTTCTGATGGTTTTCGCTTACAACCGATCCGTTTCTACGGAACTTCATGTTTGCCATTTTTCATCGTACAAAAATCGTTCACCACTCGTTGGAATCGTGTGATTTTATTGAATATTTTCTTGTTAACCGTACCCCCGTACCTTGCGCGGTAGCTAAGCTCAGCATGACGAAAAAAAACCACAGTCATGCAGCATGGCTATAAGAGCGAATTTTCGAAGAAATAACTGATTTTATATAAAATGTGATCTTTGGGATATCCCATTCAAATATGGGCAATCTTAAACTTATTGGGTAATTATAGGTATTCAAGTATGACGCTATTCGGTTAATTGGGTATGCATCAAATATGGGCATACCTACGTAACAAATTTTTTGTTCCATTTTTTGCCGAGTAACACCTCGGTTTTTAGATTTTCCAACGCTGAACACGATGGTGAAGTCGGAATTGCGATATCCCATTCCGTTATCAGATTAGAGCAGACGAACCAGGAAGAACATCTCAAGAAAGAACCACGTTCCTTCATCTTCAAAGTGCTCTAGTTTGAGAACGGAATGAGATATCGCAATTCTGATTTCACCATCGTGTTCAGTGTACAAAAACCTTTAAAATGAGGTGTCACTTGTCAGACTTTTTCATTTTGGGAATTTATGGGTAATTTTTCCCCCATAAAACTCCCCAAAACTCCCCCTTAGAGTGACCCGATTCTGCCCATCTACGAACTTAGCCTGTCGATTGCCAAGACAGATTTTTCGTGCAAATTTGAACTTTTTATCTCAATTCTTTCTAGAGTTATCGTCTGGAATGACACATACATATATAAATATATAAATATATATATATATATATATATATATATACATATAATTTTTGGTGTCTTTCGGCAGTGAATTCAGGATGGTCTGAAACGGATTTTGGTATAAAAATCTTTCGGAAATTCGAGTTTTAAAAATTTTGGACCGAGAACAATAGCTTCCTTTTCTTCGAAAATTCGCTAAAAAGGTGGGTAAACAAGGTAGTCAGCAACATAGGTAATGAAGAAAGTCATTGTTTACTAGTAGGTACCTATAGTATGTGGCAATCTTGCACCACTGTGTGTGTAACCCGGATCGCTGTAAACTGCAACCCGTAAATGATTCCGTAAATTATCCCTAAATTGTTGTATTTCCTTTCAAGTCCTTAATCAAGATTAAGAAGAGGTTCCTTTGTTAATTGCGATTACCTACCCGTTTTGTGTGTGAACAGGTTCCTTTGTAAAAATTGCGATTACGTAGGTAGTGTACGATGAATTCGGCTTTTGACCAAATGGAAACACACTCTTAAATCATAATAATTTTGAAGTAAACTATGTTTACTAAACCTACGTAAAACTATGTTTACTACCTTAATAAACTACGTTTATTAATTAACGAGTCTAATGGTTTGAAAACATTTTTGTGTGAAAGAGCGCAAAATTAAGAAATCACACCAAACAGCGTTACAATTTCTTTTCTGATGATGAAGAAAGAACAAGCGAGAATGATTCTTAGTTACCTACCTACTGTCAAGATGAAGCTTGTGATACAACATGAAAATGTCCGTGTTGCGGACTTGTACGCAAGCGTTTAGATCGACATTGAAGTAGATAATACGGCTGATTTTCATGCTCGATTCCAAAGGTTCATTATTGAAAATAATAAACCTTTGTGTGATGGATATGGAAGTGTCCATGTGTGATGGAAGAAGGATATGGAAAAGTGTGATGGAAGAAGTGTGATGGAAGAAGGATATGGAAAAATAATAAATCAGCAGTGTGATGGATGTGGAAGTGGCTTTTCAGTCAAACATGCTCTCGACTGCAAGACTGGAGGGTTAGTCTCCCGACGCCATAATGAAGTGCGGGACTTTGTCGGTGAGCTTATGGAGAGTGCATGGGGAAACCGCGTCAAAGAACCCATAATAATTGAGACCTCCGAACTAGCCCTGGTTTGCGTGGAGACCTGGTATGTCGTGGTGTGTGGGAGCCCCAGAGGGAGGCATTGGTCGATATCCGTGTCATGGACACTGATGCGCCCTCTTACCTTCCACGCACCGTGGCAGCAATATTTGCGTCGGCGGAGGAACAAAAGAAGACAAAGTATCTGGCAGCTTGTGAGCAGCGACATGCATCTTTCACCCCGTTGGTCTGCTCAGTAGATGCCCACTTTGCCCCTCAAATGACAGCGTTTGTAAAGGTTGTAGGGGAAAGGTTGGCAGACAGATGGCATCGACCCCAGAGTGTCGTACGGGCATGGGTGCGGGTAAGGCTGGCCTTGGCGATTCTCCGTGCATCAAGCATGTGCAGGCGTGGGGCGCGGAAGAAGTGGTGGAGCGCTGGGGACTTCTTTGCCAGTGGGATGGGGCAGCGCTGAACTTGCACTGAAGCTCGAAGGATGCCTGCTCTTGGACGGATAGAAAGGAGGAGATTTACGTTTGTGCATACGCTCCGGTCTGCATTGTATGGCCCCAAGTTGTGAATAAAACTGTTTATATATAATTTGCACTCATAACACCCCTGAGTATATTCCGATCGAGCTGCAAAGTTTCGGGACACAACTGGGGCGAAAGAACGAATTTTTAAACCGAAATTGGAAATTTGGAATATACGCGCCTTGTTTTTTTTTACCTCAATCATTTAACATGTTTTATTGGGATAATAATAATTATCAACATTACAACGATGGTATTGTAATAAGTAAAATACTTCACCAATAGTCATTCCATCACCCTTTGAGGATCGTGCTGTTGAATCCATCCAACAGCTCTGGCAACCGTGGTCCGAGATCCGACCCCGGACAATGGGGAGGGCGGCAGGTCTTCAGTTGACTTGCCGCCCAGTTGATGGAGGGAGGAGGTTTGGGCCTCTTCTGGCTGTGCCGTCAGGCGGCTCTCTCCTCCCCATTGTAGGTTTCGAGTTCAGCTCCGGGCCCCACGGCACCCCCATGGTCGGCCGGCCACACGCTGAGCAGCCGTTCTCCTGAATGTAGACCATATACACGCTCCTCCTGTTAGGACTCGCGTGGTCATCCATTCAGGTATGAACTCTGGGTAGCCCACCCTTTTCAGGTCTGCTGCTGATCCACAATGCCACACACCGCGCCAGGTGATGGTTGCGCCAATCACCTTTATCTGGCCAGGCTGGATGTCTGCCGATCCTGCTGCTGCTTGTAGCAGCTCATCCACCTGGTACTTATGGATCTTGGCAGTATTGACGTCAGCGAGGGATCGGGAGCCAGAGACCACAGAGACGCCAATGATGAAGGCCCCTCTCGGTGTCACCACCAAGAGATCTAGTCGATAACTCCGCACCACCAGGTTGAAGTGGGGCTCAAGCCAAACCGGCCATCCTTTGCGTTGTGCATAAACATGCAACAAGTCCAGGGCAGCATTATGACGGGCGGACCTAGGTCGCACAATGAAGAGGCAGACCTGGAGGACATGAGCAGCCGTTTCATTTATGCTGTGACAACCCATTCGACAGTGATGGGTAGTTCCGGTACGCTGACCCCTTGAGCGTCTCATCCTGGTGGGCAGAGAACCAGAGTGAACCTTCACCAGACCCAGGGATTTCCAGCCGTGCATTCTTGCTGACGGGTTCCTGGTCCATGTAGTGCTGGCTCTGGTGTCCCGTGATCTCACCAGTTCTGCTCCATCAGTGGTGCTATGCAGCCGCTGTGCTCTGGCAATCCGACGGTCGAGTCGTGTTGACCATTGCTGTTGCTCACTAGTGTCCTCAAAGAGCTGCACGCGGACATTGCCTAGCCTGTTAGATCTTATTGCAGGTATCTGGGTGAGCAGCTCCATCACGCCCATGCCCCCATCACCTACCGGTCCGTGGATATACGTATTAGCAGAGTCGAATGGTAGTCTCAGCCATTTTCTGATGTGGCCTCTAATTGCCACATCCATTTGCTTCAGGGTAACAAGCATTTTATTACCCAGTACCAGTTGATGCGTCATTGATGGAATTCCGTGATCCCGCAAGATCACCAGCTTTTGTAGAGGCTTCAGGGGGGCTCTGTCAATTCTCTCAAGCATGGACGCTACTTTGCTGGCTGTATTGCGACATACGCCCTGGGCTCCGAAGGGGCCCCCCGTGATATGTCCATCGAACATTATGTGGAGAAGCTCTTAAGTATTCACCATCAACGTCAATGGCTAAACCTTCCATTGGCACCACTAGTCGGCCACCTCTTGGCACCAGGGGAAGGTACAGCGATTTTCTGAGATTGAGGTTTAGTCCCACTTGTTCCAAGGCACCATTGAGTGCTGTTACCTGGGCCTGTATTCCTGCCCTAGATGTAGCAATCAATACAACATCATCAGCAAACGCAAGCGAGGACCAACGCCAACCTGCGTGGAAGTATCCCACTCTGGAGGATAGGGCTAACAGGACATGATCCATGACCACATTGAATAGGGTGGATGGCAGGGGGTCGCCCTGCCTAATTCCCCTCGCGTTCCTCAGCTACGGACCTGCCCCAATTCTTGTTGATCCATTTTGGTAGGCTGCTTCAATGTATTCCACCAATTGCTTGGGCCATTGCCTGGCTTTTATTATGTTCATGATGGCAAAATGAGAGACTCTATCAAAAGCCTTCTCAACATCAAAAACTGCCAGATGTAGCTCCCTTCTCTTGCGGTTGGCTTCAACTAATATTGTATTACATGCTACCACATTCATTGCCACCCCGTCAACGCCCCTGCGGAGTCCTCTTTGTTGCTCTACATGAGTAACGGAGGACTCCAATCGTTTTCCTAGGATCTTATGGAATTGGCGTACAACTACTGATGGGACTGTAATTGGGCGGTAGTCTGCTTCTGTTTGCGGCCTATTACTCTTAGGTATCATCGTGGTTCTGGCCTGCAAGAGCATGGAAGGCATGACCCCCCGGCGCATGATGATGTTGAAGAATAACACCCTCAGCCCACAAGGCACAGCCCTCCATACCTCCGCCTGCAGCCCATCAGGGCCGCATGCTGTCTTGGTCGGTTCAGAGTTACGGATGTCATCTTCTGTTACTGGCACCCATACCTGGTGCATGAACTGGTCCTGCGGGTGTCGCACCACCTCAGCAGTCCATTCCCGGGACGGTAGTGACCAGCGATCAGCCCAATAGTTCCGCAATTCTTGGTCTGTATGCCTGGCTTGTGCTCTTCCATTGCCCAGGATATCTTCTGCTATGGCAGTTCTATCCCCATCCCACAGCCTCCTGAACCTAGCAAATCTATCTCTTCTCGTTTCTGGTGGTGTATCATTACTCTGAACGTGGTCCCTGGGCGGATGAGGTGCTGGACCACTGATGTGTGATAGCCAGAGGAGTAGATCATCCTGAGGATTCTGGTCTTGCACGACCATTCTCGCGGTGTCTATCAGTGGCTGATGGCCTTGGTCTTGTTCTGCCACCCGTCGAGCCAAGCCAATACCCATAAGTATTGCATTGTCAAACGAGTGCTGGGAAACCTCCTTTCGGGGGTTTGACTGTGCTGGAGTTTCATCATTTGTCTGAACAGGATTCCCACGTAACTGTTTCAATACATCCCGGTAATGTGGTCTTGCTTGAACTGCTTCCACAGATTTGATTGTTCTGTCAACCATTTTTGTGGCAAGAGCTCGGTTCATTTGGGTGTTTGGTATTGTACCCTCCAGCTGAAGCTCCATTGCTGCCATGATGTTCATTTCCTCTTGTGACCAGTATCTCCATCGTTTTGGGCCAGTCTCATCAAGGGCACACTGTTCTGGATGAGCTGGTCTAATATGTTAAGAAAGTCCTATGAGTGAGCCAAAGGTTCTTTCACAGTGGCCACACTGATGTTCCTGCATTCTACTGGCCATAATCGGTTGCTTGGATTGCCGCCTCTTTCGCCTTAGTGAACACAGTACATTTTGGGTCCCCTGTTATGTGCTTGGCAGGCATCTTCGCTGCCTTGCAGGACATGCACTCTATCTCTGACTGCTGCTTCATACAAAGCGCAGCCTTATGACCTTTTTCTCCACAGCGTTTACAACACTCTTCCGCCGGGAGGCAAACTGTACAATCCACTGAGCGATGACCCACTCTTGTGCACCTGAAACACCGCAGAACAGGTATGTATGGAGTCACAGGGCATCGGCACCATCCTATGTATAACTTCGGATCGTTCATAATCGCCCTATAAAGCTGGGTTTCCACCTCGACCTCCCAGCTCACCGGACGTCCATCTTCACGCCTGATCATCCTCTTGGGGCTGAATCTAGCCTTGAATGCGTCTAAGTTCATGTTCGGGAAGTTTTGTTCTCGGACGGCAGCCTGGAGTTGCTCAGCTGTCAAGGAGCTCTCCCTTATTCCACCAACAACAAACTATGCATGGTCTCCTTTTTGGCATCGACTCCATTTTCAAACCAGCAACCCATGCACTGGTATCTCCCATGATCTTCCTGGCTTCTTGAAGGTTTGCACAAATCCAAGGCTTCCACACCTTTGGTAGTGAGGAAGCAAAATGAGTGCCGGCGAGCGTTTTCTGTGTCTTCCATTTCAGCATTGAACATAAATGAGCAGTACGTCCACGAACATAAATGTAAATAAATACTTTATTTTTTGAGTATTTTCTATTTTCCCTGACGATGAATGTATAATTACTGGAGATTTCAATGGCCAGAATAATGCATGGGGCATTACCAACTATAGAGGGAAGCAAATTCTCGAAATGAGCCTGGACAGCAGTTTCTACTTCTTGAACACGGGAGAGGAGACCAGGATAACCAACCCTAACGAAAATAAATCTGTAACAGACATCACGTTTGCAAACAAAAATCTCGCCAACAAATGCTCATGGAAAACTCTCCTTGACACCCTAGGGAGTGATGATAAAATCCTTAAGATAACTCTCAACCCTGTCACAGCATGAGTAACCCCATGCTACAGAAAACGGAGTACTAGTAAGGCAGATTGGAGCAAATAGGTACTCGAACACTGTACATGAAAATATAGAAAATTTGGGAACTGAAGTGGATATGGGTAACGTGCAAATAATGTACAGCCAACTTAAAAGTGTTATCCAATAGGCTGCCAACGAGCCTATTCCTAAGAAAATAGATAACCTACACCAAAAAATATGTGTGGTTGGATAAAGAATGTGACAAGGCTGTAAAAAAACAGGAAAAATGCCATTAAAAACTATCACAAACGCAAAACACTGGGAAATATCAAGACAGTTAAAGAGAAAACTAACGATGCTAAAACTGTCATAAGAACCCGAAAAAGAGACGCGTGGCAAACACTGCGCTGAAACGAGTACATCTGCGTACTCCTGCCCCGCCCCTCAGCATGGAAACTGATGTCCCTTTTCAATGGCAAAAGTGCCAAAGATGCCTTTGTACAACTTCAAAGCCAACCCGTCGTATGCAAGGATGTTATCGATCAGCTCACTCGACCCCCTGATATCTCACCAGATATATCATTCTTCAGTCTTACGAAAAAACCCCACCTTTTACGTTTGAAGAGCTGGAATTGGCTATCAGATGAGGCCCCAGAGGCTCCAGGCCTTGATTTCATCACCTACTCAATGATCTCCCACCTCCCTGCTGACACCAAAAAGATCCTCCTCGACATCTGCAATACTTGCTTAATGAATAATTACATCTGCTATCAATGGAAAAACGTAAGAATCATTTATCTCAGGAAAAATGGATCCACTGAAGTAAACTGCAAATATATCAGGCCTATAGTACTAATCTCCGCTACAGTTAAAATCTTGAACTTGATGATAAAAAAAAAAATAGATTGGAAATGCATGTAGAAACTAATGATCAACTAACAGCCAATAATCAACATGCAATGATCTAACCCAGTTGCAGCTTGAAATTCTCAATGCTAGAGCGATCTGGAACACAACTCTCACTACCTTCTTGGATATCTCAGGGGCGTACAACTCTGTGCGAATCAACAAACTGGTTAGCCACATGATGCACTGTGGCATTAACCCTTACATTGTCGCTTGGACCAGAGAGTTCTTTGGCTGGAAGTATTTCAGTGATGGAGTGAATATGAAGCAGGGAACCCAGGGGCTTGATCAAGGGAGCGTGCCAAGCACTCTTCTGTTCAATTTATATGTCTCCAAAATACACGATATTTTCCGAGACCCATATTTATGTCACCATATCTTCATACGCAGATGACTTCAGAATCTCCACAAATGCGAAAGAAGCTACTACCAATGTTCATAAAATGAGGCTTCATCTCCAAACATTGATTGATGCTCTCGAAAATTTAAACTTGATGCCAACTTCAACAAAACTAGCGCCATCTCTTTTTTCGACTCCCTGACTGCATTTGAAAGATCAAATCTCACGACAGAACTATCTGGAAAACCACCTATCAAAATCCTGGTGTCTTACAAATACTTAGGAGTCTACTTAGATTCCAAGTTGAATGGTATGGCACACAAGGAATATATTACTGTCAGAGATGTAACAGAGATATCAATGCAATGAAAATGTTGAAAGGCAGCTCCTGGGGAAATCACCCTACCTACTGTCCAAGAAAACTTATATAAAGGAGTCACCCTACCTAAAATGAAATAATATGGAATGCATGTGTAATTGTGTACTCTTGGGGATCCGAAAAAGTAGTGAATAAACTACAAGCCATTCAAAACTCAGCCCTTCTCCAAATTTTAGGTGCTGTATCGACCACCCCTATCCCATCCTTACACACAATCACTGATTTCCCTTACATGCATGCTATTAGGCAGCTAACAACAGACCAAACTTTATGCTGTATGATACGCCATGATCCTTCGATTAAAACTCTCGCCATAATATTTTATACTAAAAATTGTTGTCTTACCAAACATCTCAGAGCGCTTCAGGAAAGATATCAGACCGTTATGAAATTGATTACAGATAAAAATATTGTAACACTGTCGCACGAAGAAATACAATTTAGAGCCCTTAGCCCGGAGTCATGCTGCTATTGATTGCATACCCAATATTACCAGCAAACGAAACTTCCTCCCCTTACAACTCAAATTCTACACAATGGAGCATATAAATAGCAAATTCTATGACTTTCACCAAGTATATACAGATAGATCTAAATTGTGTAATGGGGATACCGCCTCGGCCTACTTTTGCTCCGCGCATAAAGCAGGCAAAGGTTTTAAGATAAGCCCCGTGTCTTCTAATTACACTGCAGAGTTGTTTGCCTTTTACAAAGCAATTCAACACCTATTTCAAGACCACTCAGATCAGTCAACTAATGCAGTAATACTTACAGACTCCATATCGGCTATATCTTTTCTGAAGAACATAAAAATAGGGGGGGAGGGAATCCCCCTCCACTAATGCAACCATAATAAATTTAGCCACTGGATATCAAAGAAAGACGAATAAAAAAATTTGCTTCCAGTGGATACCAGGTCACGTAGATATCCCCAGAAACACAATCTGTGAGCACTTGGCCATATACACAGCGGAAAGGGGAATTCTCTTCAACATCCCAATCGCTTCAGTGGAGGAAGCCAAAGCAGAATTTGAACCAGCTGCAAAGGAAGTCAACAGACAAAAGAAAGAATTCAGTCTCCTCACTGCCTGACAGCGAACTCAATATATTATTCCCCAAAACAACTATAGCGTATGGACAAAGGGAGCACTAAAAGTATTCGCTTCTTCACAGTCCTCAATAGGATACTCCATGGAAGAAGAGAGAATCTCTTCTTCCATGGATACTCACTGGACACGGAAACACGCCATAGGTACTTCAGATATATATAGTTGGGAAGGGGGAAATTCCCCTCAGTGTACCAATCGCGACGAAAGACCCGACCTTGACCACCTACTGAACTCATGCCCAAAAATACCAAGAAAATAAGATTGACGACATCCTTAGAATAACTTCAGAATCGAAACCTTTGAAGATATATACGACTTGGTGAACAAAAATAATATCGACCTCTAATATTAAAAAAAAAAAAAAACAACGCAGTGCAACATGGCTTCACGCTGGCACTAGAAAAAGCGACCACCACCACCACCATTTTTCAGTTTTATTTTTATTTTATGCTTCGAGAATTTTTGTAAATGATCCCTTCAGGGCCAGAAAGAGAGAAGAAGAAGAAGAATTTTTGTAATTTGTATGTCGCTTGTATTTTTGTGCCTACATAGGTATGTCTTTAACTTAAATTCAGTTTTTTGATTTATTACTTATCTACCTGTTTTGCCTCGAGGCTCTAGCTAAGATGGTCTGTGATACGGAATTCCCCAAGTTGTGTTTGGAGCCTACAGCCGCATTGAAGTTTCCGCCCCTGCCCGGTTCCTTCATTGTCGTCGAGTTTGAGGATGATCCGGAAACCGAATTGGTAAGATCTTGACATGTAAGTACGTTTACTCAAGCCCTTGAAACCTATCGCTACAGTGCATCATCGCTAGTGCATTACTACTTAGGCAGGCAGAATGCCTCTGACTTTCGTCGTAGACCCAAGTCTACCCTGTGCCTTCCCAGGACGAACTGGACCCTAAGCAGGACAACTATTAGGAATTCATATACATGGCAACAACCTTAAAAAGTGAACTTCAACGTAATATCTGAATGGGACGAGAACAAAAATTCAACTGAACCACTTGAACCAAAATTCTACTGAACCACTTGAACCAACATTCTAGAGGTAAGAGGCAGATACGGTTTAGGAACTTGAGATTCATCATCATCGTAGAAGCTCATGAACTAGGCTATTTTATGAACTTAGGAATTCATATACATAGGACGACAACCTTAAAAAGTGAACATCAACATAATATCTGAATGGGACGAGAGCAAAAATGAACCACTTGAGCAAACATTCTGAACCAAAATTCAACTGAACCACTTGAACCAAAATTCTACTGAATCCTCCCTACTCACTTCTACCACCTGTCACATGGAAGGAAGCAAACAGGAACCCGTGAAAATGACTGTCACATTTAGTAATTGCTACATCCGCTTCGTGGATAAACTCATACCTCACTTCGGAGTCTCACTGTGGAAAAGTAGTAGGAAAATGGCTCATATTTTTCTCTTTCAATTTGAAAAAAGCTTCTGAGTTTAGCCTAACACTTAAGGACTCATTCTGTTGGTGAATTTTTGATGCAAATAATGACAATGGGACGGAAATGTTTAGATTCTTCAAAATATTTTGATGCTTACGTACAGCTGACAAGAAACGACCCAACGTGGGCAAAGACCGCGGAGAGACAGCTAGCGTGTTCCATTACCTAGCCCCCGAAACTCTTAAAGAGTGAGCTATAAATCTACTCCTGTGTTGGGGAATCAACAAAGCATTTGAGCGGTTCGAAGAAGCCAGGCGAATAGTCGTGTGAAGGTATGGAGGGAGAGACCTTTTAAGTAACATGAAAATCAATTCAATTCAATTTTTTTATTCAGCAAATACTTTATACAACAAATATAATGATTTTTAGAGAGTCTATATACATAATACAAGATCTAAACTTATGTTGGTTTATGATCCTAAGGTCAATGACCCGTCCAGGCTCGTCTCTTCCACCACTATTTATTACTGCGTATGTATGTACCAGCAGTTTCCTTGAAAAAAAACACACCGTAAGTATTTGGAGAATGAGTTACATTGATCAAGAACCAACAGTATTTACAGAGTAGTTAGTAAATACACTTAATGCTACGAAGGCTGATTTGTATTTTTATCCTAATTTAAACTTATTTATAACAACAATTTCGTTATTTTCAAGCTCAAAATATTCTAGAACTAGTTTTTTAAATTTTCCTGTTGATGTTGAAGTCTTGGTTAGGAGCGGTAACTGTTCAAATAGGGCTGGAGCTAGCCATGGAAATTGTCGAGTGTAGAAATCATTATGCGCCTGTGGTATCTGGAGGACATAGTTGACATTTGTTCGCGTCGGTCTAATCACCGCTTGTTTAGTAAATAAATGCAGGTGTTTATGCACATATAAAACAGTTCTGTGAATACAAGCCATTCTGGGAGTGAGAACACCGAAGTATTTGTATAGGTAACTAGTTGAAGTACGTTTATGGGAATTAGTTACAATTCTTAAAACTGTATTCATTGCTATGTTTATACTATTAAAGGTTGACGCATAAGTACCACCCCAGACAATGATACCATAAGTTAAAATGCTGTATACATGAGCATAATACACCATTTTAAGGTTTTCTTTCGTTAGCCATCTTCGTAGTATCAGAAAGTAGTGCATGGATTTCCTGATTTTATTCACTAATTCAGCTACATGATCCTTCCACTTGAGATGCTGATCCACGTGCACTCCTAGGTATTTTATTGTATTCAGCCTTTCTATTTCCATGCAGCTGCACAAATTTCTTACTACGCCACAGTTTTCCTTGTGCACTTTGATTTTAGAGTCATTTGGAAGTCCTGTTTTGTTTATTGAGAATGTCATGTACTTGGTTTTCGAAAGGTTCATGGTGAGACTATTTGTGCTAAACCATTTGGCTACTTCATAGACAGTCCTTTCTGCGATAGAATGCGCTAGCTCCCAGGTATTCTCATTTATCACAATAGCTATATCATCAGCAAAAGCTACAAATTTGCATCTCAAGTTCATATTAAAAAGGTCATTTATATGTATCAGAAACAAAATTGGGCCAAGGACAGATCCTTGCGGTACCCTAAAGCAGATTTTATGTAGATTGCTATCAATATCTTGAATTTGCACATATTGCTGTCTATCTGTGAGGTATGATTCGAACCATCTAACTGCAGATTTATCAAGCCCAATTCTTTCAAGCTTAAGGACTAATCTCGATGTTTCTATAGAGTCAAACGCTTTGGTAAGGTCAATGAATATTGATATTATTTTGCCTCATCGTGGTGCCCCTTTGTTATTTCCGTTACTAGATTAAGGCTAAATGTAACGACAAGTTAGTGAGATTCTCAGATAAGAGATGGCAGCACTATCGGGGGCAAATTTCCTTGACTCCTCACAGGAGAACGAATCAAGATATTTTGAATCTGAAAACGGATTTGATAAGATATCAACCCATAGTTTGGACGAAATTGGTTTAAAAAATTTGCACAATTTTTTTGCGCACTGTTCAAAAAATTTTTTGATTAAATTGAGACTTTTTCAAAAATGTCGCCGTATACAGCAGTGTGCCCATGCATACAGTGTACAAATCCGTTTTCAGAATTGAGATTGGTCAAAAATTACGATCGTAATCCTTAAGATTGGTGAAAAAATAGATTGGAAACAATAGTTGGGCTGACGGGGTGGAGGAGTGCGCTCGAGCGAGGGGGGCAGTTTGGTGAGGTGGGGCCCGCCGCCTCGACCCCTCGTATGAACGTTCTCCGAATTCTCCTACTCAAGGTCGGCATCAAAATCGAGTCTTCCTGATGTTGGTTGGAAAAGAAGTTTTGTCTGTGAACAGGATTGGGTCAAGCCTTGTCTCACGTTTGTGGACTACGAGAAAAGGGGGGCCTAAGTTGGGGGTAGTAGATTTCGTTTTAGCGAATTTTCAAAGAAAATGAAGCTATTGCAATGGCTTCGAAATTTAAATAATATAAATTTTTGGAAATTTTCTTCATAGAAATCCGTTTCAGACCATTCTAAAACGATTCCTGAAATTTAACACTTTTTTATATGTATATATATATATATTTATTTATATATGTGTCACTCCAGACGATAACTCTCGATAGAATTGAGATAAACAGCTCAAATTTGCACAAAAAATCTATCTTGGCAATCGAAAGGCTAAGTTCGAAGATGGGCGAAATTGGCCTACTCTAAGGAGGGTTTTGGCGCATTTAAAGTGCGCAAAAATTACCCAAAAATCCCCAAAATGTTATTTTCCAACAAGTGACCCCTCATTTTAAAGGTTTTTGCACGCTGAACACGATGGTGGAATCGGATTTTAGATATCTTGATCCGTTCTCAAATTAGAGCATTTAAAGTGCGCAAAAATTACCCAAAAATCCCCAAAATGTTATTTTCCAACAAGTGACCCCTCATTTTAAAGGTTTTTGCACGCTGAACACGATAGTGAAATCGGATTTTAGATATCTAAATCCGTTCTCAAATTAGAGCATTTAAAGTGCGCAAAAATTACCCAAAAATCCCCAAAATGTTATTTTCTAACAAGTGACCCCTCATTTTAAAGGTTTTTGCACGCTGAACACGATAGTGAAATCGGATTTTAGATATCTAAATCCGTTCTTAAATTAGAGCATTTAAAGTGCGCAAAAATTACCCAAAACTAGGATAATCTTTAAACTCTTACCCCCACCCCCTTAGAGTGGTCAGATTGAAAAATGTGAGAAGTATTAATTGAAGACGAGAGTTCGAAGCAAAAAAGGGGGAGGCAAACGATTAGTACAACTCCTTGAATTTACCCACAGCGATCAAATAAATAAGCACTTAGTACAATTACGTAATAAACAAACGGTAGAATCAGGATGGACAAAACGTACAAATTAAAATAAATACGAAGAGAATATACATAGAAAACCAAATTTTAGACCGAAGTTTTCCTTTATTCAAAACCATAGCCATTAATTCGAATATTTCTTTGAAAATTCGCTCATTAAGTCATGCTGCATGACTGATTTTTTTTCTTGTAGGGGATGTGACTGATACGCAAAATCCATGTTTTTGACAACGGTGGCCCCCAAAACTTTGGTCATAATGCGAGAAACCTCAAAATTTTCGCACTTTTTTTGTTTTTCCCCCATTTTGGCCATGATAGAGCGCGTTTTTGACAAAAAGTGTACATTTTGAAACTGAATTAGATTTGCTAGAATACTAGAATAGGCTCGGTAGACTCAATAGTTTCCGAGATACAGCTAAAATACCATACCTACCACCACTCTCAAAACCGCGTTGTGAAATCCAATTTTTGTTTTCGTATTTTTCGCTATATCTCCAAAACGTATTGTCACATCCGGAATTTAGTAGTGAAGTATTTCAAAACTCAAATAATTTTAGATTATATTGCAAGTTGTGTGCCTAAATACATACATACAGACTACATACACACTTTCAAAATAATTTTGTTACTTTTGCGCACTGCAACAATTTTTTATTGTTCACAAAGATTGGCAGGTACCTACAACAGCGTGCCTACATGCATATAGATGTTTCAAAAAATACAAGTCGATATGGGACAGCGTGTAAAATCATAGTCCATGAATCTAGTCTTGAAAAATTAAACTGGGTATTTCAAATCTGAGCAGTATCGAAATTAGGGGACATATAGGTACAGATCATCAAACACTTGAAACATTTCTGCTGTTGAATATACTATATTTGCTTTCAAAATAAAGTACCTATTATACTTTGAGGAATTTTCATCCCAATTCCTGGGTAGGCTCCCGTATTTCCGCAGCGAACGTGGTATCCTTGGATCAATAATTTCTGGGAGCAGAACATTTTCATAACAATATTTCAACTTTGTTATCATTTTGTCCTCCCAGAATGAGCGATCCCTTTGTATTATCTCGTAATGTAGATCCCTAGGGGTCCACACTACGAAAAACGCTGCAAATCCCTGCACAACGGTTTATTATTTTGTATAGAATACCCTTCTGTTACAGATCACAGCTCTATGTATAGATAACCCGTCTATATAATATAATATGTACTATTCTATGCATATTATGTAGATCGCAGACCCTCCGTAGGTTAGTACCTAACCCCGTACTCGTTACTAGGTACCTACCTAAATCACGAGTTAAATGTTGCTAAAATAATTCTGCCGATGACAAACAGTACCTAACAAAAAGAAACACACATAATGAAGTTCTGAAAAGAAATTGGTGATGAGGAGTGAAAAAAGTTGCAAAAGTACCTACCAACAAACTCCAGCCCCTTCTACGTAGATGGTATAATGAACCGTTGTGTAATAATTTACCGTTGAGTAATGATTTACCGTAGTAATAATTTACCCATCAATAATACTTCAACGTTTGTTCAAGTTTCACTACCTACCAACAAACTCCAAACTCCATTTTTCAAATTAAATAATATCACAGAACAACCAACTCGACTTCATACTCCGCCAATATAATCAGGTGATCCCTACCAATGATCCCCCCTCAACCCCTATGACCCAACCCCTATTTTGAACCCCTTAGAGATGACTCACAGTAACGTCGAGCTTCAAGGACCAACTAGACGCTGAACGGAACCTATAACCCGAATTTCATCAATTTTTTTTCATGGTAACTAAGAAAAGTGGCCCGTACGGCGTACGGCGGACAGACAGAAATATTTTTATTGCAGTTTTGGATTCTACATACCTTGAAACGTACCTAAACCATCAAATTTTGAGGGGGGGTAAGAATTTTTTTTTCATGCTCGATTCCAATGGTTCATTATTGAAAATAATAAACCAAACCCCCCCTCATCCCCTCTGTTTGACCGGGGAAGGTATTTTAATAAAAAAGAGATTGAAACTGGTGAACTGGTAGAATATTATAATGATGAAATAATACAGAGCGGGGAGAAAGCTAATGCTTGTGCAAGGGTAGAAAAGGAACTAACTGGGTGGGGAGGCTACCTCAGGCGGTAGTCCCTTACAAGATATGCGCAATGGCCACGCGCAGGGTGGCCGTACTGGGAACTAACTGTTCGTAGTCTTACTGGTTATAATATTGCCCTTTTTCTCATGATGTTTTCCGGTAATACTGCGTGTTTATATTGGGTGTGTTTGTTGTTGTGTGTGTGTGATGTCTAACGGTACTGAGGTGCTGTCAACGAGCTAAAGGCTCGTTGACAGGGCCGAACATAGTCCCCCCCCAAAAGGAGGGCCCCGGGCAAGAAGGAGAGAGAAAAGAAAGAAAAAAAAAAAAAAAAAAAAATCGGGGCTGTAAATTGAAAAACGGGAGGACAGAGGGAAGTTCAAACTATACTGGGCAAAGAAACGGATAAACATACTGGGGCAAGACAACGGGCAACATGAGAAAAAAAAAATGGATAGGAAGCGACATCATCGGGATGGTAATGGGCATAATTTGGTAACTGCACGGCGCTTCAGACCACTGGATGTGGCCACGTCCGCCACTCTAGGGAAACCATCGATACCGGGGAACAGCGCGGTGATGCGACCGAGCGCCCACTGGAGAGGCGGGAGGTTTTCGTCCATCAATAAGACTACATCGCCCACCGCCGCCCGCCTCTGCGGTGTATTCCATTGTTCGGAACGCTGGAGCCCAAGGAGGTACTCGGAGCTCCAACGCTTCCAAAAATTGTTAGTCACCGCCTGCACCAATTTCCATTTGGGTGAAAATGACGCAGGGGTGGGATCCGGAGCAAGGGGAGGACCGGTAATCGGGCGATGAATTAAAAAATGTGACGGGGTAAGTACATCTAAGTCAAGCGGGGACGAAGACAGGGCAGTTAACGGGCGTGAATTTAAAACTGCCTCAATTTTACAGAGAATGGTCTGGAAGGTTATAAGCGACGGCAACTGGTTGAGTAACTGTAATTTAAGTAGCCTCTTGGCTGACTTAACTGCCGCCTCCCACAACCCTCCAAAATTGGGAGATAACGGGGGAATAAACTTCCAAATTGTACCGTGTCGGGCTGTGTACTGGGAAACGGAATTTTTATGTTGGGGATCCCCAACTACAGCTTTCAATTTGCGGAGGTAGTTGCTGGCACCCAAGAAATTCCTGCCATTGTCACTCCAGACCACAGCAGGATAACCCCTGCGGCTAACAAAACGGTCATAACACGACAGGAATCCATCCGTGCTGAGATCGAGAATTGCCTCAAGGTGAACCGCTTTTGTGCTCAGACAAACGAAAACGCAGATATAGGCGTCTATGCAACGGGATCCGCGTGTACCGGTAATAGAAATTTTAATGGGCCCAGCATAATCAATCCCTACTTGGTTAATGGGTGTATTAGGGAGACTCTGTCAACGGGGAGCTGGCCAATTTCGGGCTTAAAGGGCTTCGGGGAAATTGAAAAACACCTGGGACAACCGGCCAATTTTTTCTGGACCACCTGTCTACCGTTGACAATCCAAAACCGGGATAATAGGTAAGCATAGGTGGCTTTTGGGCCTACATGGAGACAATCCTCATGCGCCCGATCAATAATCAGATCGGTAAGAGGATGTTTCTGGGGCAACAGAGCGGGGTGACGTGCGGAAATTGGTAAATTGGAGTGGCGGAGTCTTCCACCAACACGGAGAGTTCCGTCAACATCTATAAAAAGCCCCAGCACTTTGGTAAGCTTTAATTTTGGGCGATCAAGGGCTGCGTCAATTAATTCAGGGCCTAACTGGGATTTTTGCGCCTGCCTGACTAAGATAGCCATAGCGGCATTTAATTCAACTGCGGACAAAGGACCTGAGAGATGTGGTTTAGTTTTATCCGAGTTATTCCGAAAACGACAACACCAAGCTGTGACTGCTTGTAATTTTGAAAGGGAAGAATATCGGGCTTCCAACACTGGGGAAATATCAGGAATCTGGGAGGTTAAACGAACTTGTTTCGCCCGTTGTTCAGACAAAACAATGGGATCTTTCAGGGCTGGGCGTACTCGAACGAGTTTCCAAGAATGCGGGTGAGATCGAAGCCACTCCGGGCCGTTCCACCAAAATTGGGATTCTGGTAAGAGATGGGGAAGCATACCCCGGGAAGCTATATCGGCTGGGTTTTGGGCTGAGGGTACGTGGAACCACCGGTCTTGAGGAATAAGTCGAAGTGTTTGTGAAACACGATTTCCGACAAAAACCTTCCAAGTGGGGGCCGGATCAGCCGTAAGCCAAGACAGGGCGATTGTAGAATCGGAAAAGGCATACATCCGGGAAATATCCAGCTGGGGCAACTGGGGAGAAAGTTGGTGGAATGTCTTGGCTAACAGTTCGGCCGCTAATAATTCGAGTCTGGGAAGGGTTTCAGTTTTTAAAGGGGCTATTCTGGCTTTTGCGTTAAGAAGACGCACCTCAAACTGGTCCCCAAGTTGGATAACTGCATACAGCACGGCCGCGTATGCCAACTCCGAGGCATCAGCGAAACCGGCTATCCAAAACCGGGCATTTTCAAAGGGAATATGTCTTGGAATCGAAATAAGTTGGAGGGATGGCAAATTTGAAGCGAATTCTTGCCAACGGGTACAAATGGAAACTGGTAAATTTTCATCCCAACCAATTTTTGACTGGACAACAGACCGTTGAATAATTCTAGCGGTAACCGCCACCGGTATTATCCATCCCAAGGGGTCATAAAGTAGACCAACTTGAGATGCGAGGTCACGTTTCGTTTTTATGGCGGGTAATTGGGTAACGGAATAGGTAAACGTATCAGCGGAATTGTCCCAGCGTAAGCCGAGTATTTTCAGTGGTTGTTCCACATCAGAATGGAACTCTATAAATCGGGAAGCTGGGACGATATGATCATCTGGGATATCGCACAACAATTCTGGGCTATTAGCGGCCCACTTTCGTAATTGAAACTGGGCGGACCCTAACAAGGTAATAATTTGTTGTCTCAGCTCAATGGCCTGAGTACTCGTACTGGCACCAAAGAAAAGGTCGTCCACATATGTGGATGTGCGCAAAACATCGGCTGCGTCCATAAGGTGCGGAGGGGCAGTATCGGCCAATTCCCGCAAAACTCGGCACGCCAAAAACGGGGCGGACGCCGTCCCATAGGTAACCGTATTTAATTGGTACTCGTTGATGGTCCTGGAATTGGGAGGGCGCCAAAAAATACGCAAAAAATCACGGGATGGGAGGTCATGAGTAATTTGTCTAAACATTTGTTTAATGTCCGCTGTTAGCGCGAATTTGTGATAACGGAAGCGGGTAATCACCTTGTCAATACCCAATTGTAATCGGGGGCCAGTGTAAAGTAAATCGTTAAGAGAAAATCCACCGGGTGTTTTTTGTGATGCGTTAAACACCACACGAATTTTACTGGCAGGGTCCCCTTTCTTGGAAACCGCATGATGGGGAATATAGTATGAAAGTTGAGGACTGAGAGAATCGGTAACAAGAGACATGTGCCCCATAGCTAGGTACTCCTCCATGAACTGTGCATAGGAGTCATATAGGGCGGGATGTTTTTTAAATTTGGCTTCCAGCCCAAAAAATCGAGACAGTGCGACATTTCTGGAAGGGCCTAACTGGGATGGGGGCGACTTAAACGGAAGGGTAACTGTGAAACGCCCCCCGGGAGAACGGGTGGTCGTTTTCCGGAAGATTTCTTCCGCTTCCGACTCCTCAGGGGTAAGAGGGGAAGGGTCTTCCAAATCGTCAATAGCGTACATTTGCTCTAACAATTTGGAAAGCTGGGCATTGGTAGCACGAGATGTTACAGTCCTGGGAACAGGCAAAAACTCATCTGGAGAGGTTTTAGCGGGAGGGGGCCCCGAGCAAGAAGTATTATCGGGAGAACCGGTAGGTATAGGGTGAACCAAATGGGCATTCAAGGTAGCGCATTGTTGTGCAACCTCAGGGGGAGCCCGAGATAGCCGAACACGAAGCGGCACAGAAAAAGAATCGGGAGACAAAAAATAATTGATAGGAGGGGGAGAAACAGTATGCGAAATTACAGGGTTGGCACAGTTCATAATAGTGAAGTAATTGGTAAAGCGATTATCGGTCACAACCCGTACTACCGGCGAAACCGGGGAAGGAGGAAAAGGACGTCGGCGGGTCCGTTGTGGTTTAGGTATGAGAGCGGAAGTGAGGGCCAATTGACGGTCCGCTTCCGATAGAGGAGGGGAAGAAAGGGGTTTCGATGGTACAGGAGCCTGTTTGAGTTGAGCCTTTTCAAATTTAGAACGAATTTTAGGGTTAGACTCATTATCCCGCACCGAAATATGAAAGCTAACCGATTTTTTCGGATGGGTGGAGACATACCCGGAGGCTAACCAACCGAGCTGTGTATGTGAAAAAATGGGGGAGGAATCGAACGAAACGGTATCGGAGTTTAATGTAATATGCGTTAAAAAGGACCCGGAGAAAAGGATATCTACTGGGTTGGCGACATTAAAATTGGGATCTGCCAGGTTCAACTTCCGAATATCGGGCCACTTGGAAATAGAAAATGAAACCTACGGGGACGGAGGGGAAGGGTCATCCAGTACGATAAATTGCAATAATCTGGGCGAAAAATAGCGTGAATTATACACGGGAAAATGTACAATGGCCAAGGTAATACCGTGAATCCCTTTAATGACTGAACCACCTACCCCCCATATGGTGGACTCGGTGGGGATAATTTGTAACTGGGCAAGACGTGCAAATTTAAATGACATGAGATTTGAGTCACTCCCTGTGTCAAGAAGTGACCGGCCAACCGCTCCAGGGTGATTACCAGAAGGTGATAATCGAACCATAGCAGTGGGAACTAAAGAGAACCCATCTGGACATAACAGGGAAGATTTCGAAAAACGGGTTGAAGTATTTTTTGATTGAACAGGGTTTGTGGGATTATACCTCAACTTGTGAAATCGGGAAAGAGTAGCGGCTGGCCGAAAAACACGTCAATCAGAAAAGGTGGGAGACTGAGAGGGCCGGGAATTCGGTAACGACTGGAAGACATCTGAGGAAAGTGTGTTCTGGGAAGTGGCAAGTGAATAATCAAAATTATTATTATTGTTACCGGAAAGCATCGGGACAGACAAGGAACGACCGGCATTAAATAGGTTACTGTTCCCAAAGGAAGGGCAAGAACCAGACCGCTCGTCGCCTGACCCATGAGAATTAACAAACGGGCTTACAAGTGGTACATCTTCTTGATTAAAGTTGTCTTGAACAGCTGGCGACAGGTGGTTTCGTCTGGTCTTCGATGATCGATCCGGATTTTTGCGGACCGGAGGCGGGGACCGCGAACTGGGAAGTTTTTGGAGACTTGGAAACTGGTGGTAATTTTGTGAGGTAGGAGACTGGGAAGGTAACTGAGCGGGATGAGAATGAGAATTACTGGGAGGTGGGAGGGGAGGTTGGTAATACACCGCCTTTTTGATGAGATGTTGCGGAATGAAATCATCCAGCCCTCCGAACTGATGCAAAAAATAATGATGACGAGAGTTGCACTGCGAGCAGAGCCGCCGTGAGCCACAACGAGACGATGAATGGGTTCCGTTGAGGCAGTTAGGGCATTCCTGAGTTGATCGGACAAATTCCCAACGGGCTCGTAAAGTGCAGGATAAAAATTCGGGGCACCGGTAAAGTAAATGCCACTGTTGACAGTACGGACATGCACGAGTGGGGCCCATCACTTTCGGGATAGCATGACCGGGTTGAGAGGGTACAGATGGTTTCTGTTCCGATCGACGATGGATATTGGGAAGATCAGTGACGTCACTGTGCGAAGCGGGCTTGAGGGCCTGATTACGAAGTTGTCGGGCCTTTAGAAATTCTAACAGCATCTGGGAAGTAGGTAGAGTTTGTGACTGGGCTACGTATTCGTCAAAAAATTGATTGTGTAAAGACGGAGGTAAACACTTGATGAGGTGGTGATAAATCATAAAATCCGTAATATCCTCTGTGTCTACGGACACAACCGACGAGCGGTACGCGAGCGCCGACTGGATGAACTGGTGAAGGGTGGGAGGGTTATCCGATCGAAAGGGAAGTACGGTTTCCCGCTTATCCAAATGGGTCATGGCAATTTTATAGGGGTTTGAGTGAATGGCCACTAACTCCGCCCAGACATTGGCGAAGGGCGTGCCATTGACAATGTGCGGTGCAATCCAGGTTTGCAATTCCGGGCATAATTTTTGTCTGAGAGCCTGTAATTTATTGGCATCTGGGATATTTAATGTAACGATTGAGTCGTGAAATAACCGGGAAAACTGAGAAAATTCCAAAATGTTGGAGTCGTAAACTGGCACCGTCGGCAACAAGAGTGCGAGTGTTTTTAACTCATCATATTTATTAACAGCCGCGGCCGGGAGAGCCGGCGGTGACGAACGGGAAGAGGGGCGGGTGAAAACATCGGGAAGCAGGCTGAGAAATGTAACCCTTACCCCTTCAAGACGCATGGTGACGTATCGACGTAAACAACGCGCGAAGCGACGATGCTTAATATGTTTCTCCAGGGGAAGATCAACAAGGTCGGCCGCCATTTTGTCCAAGCGACGAACGGTTTGGTCGAGCAACGCGGGCGCCCGGTGTCCCCTCGTTGCCTCCACAATGGAATCCAAGGCAAGGAGAAGTTTTGACAGCCAATCCAACATGTTCGAAGCCGATTTAGAAGCCTCATCGGGCCGTAATTTGGATAAAATATCATTAGAGATGTCGTCAAACAGGGCTGAATCGATATCCGGGGAGATCTGGGATAATAATGCGTCAACACTCACGGGAACTGGTGTGACCGGGCGATCGGGCGAACGGACCGGAGACTGACTCATATTGCGATCGCGGAAATCGACGCACGAATCACAAAAACGCGGGTTTCGGCACCAATGTTTGACCGGGGAAGGTATTTTAATAAAAAAGAGATTGAAACTGGTGAACTGGTAGAATATTATAATGATGAAAGAATACAGAGCGGGGAGAGAGCTAATGCTTGTGCAAGGGTAGAAAAGGAACTAACTGGGTGGGGAGGCTACCTCAGGCGGTAGTCCCTTACAAGATATGCGCAATGGCCACGCGCAGGGTGGCCGTACTGGGAACTAACTGTTCGTAGTCTTACTGGTTATAATATTGCCCTTTTTCTCATGATGTTTTCCGGTAATACTGCGTGTTTATATTGGGTGTGTTTGTTGTTGTGTGTGTGTGATGTCTAACGGTACTGAGGTGCTGTCAACGAGCTAAAGGCTCGTTGACAGGGCCGAACACCCTCTCATCGTTATTTCCAATTGTCCTTTGAATTTGGAAGAAGCAGTCGCTGGTTTTTTTAAAAGTTTTTTATCTTTACCCAAATAAAATTTTTTTAATTTGTGTCCAGAGTTTTCGCTCTGGAAACACTAAAGTTTCGCACCATAGTAATGCACCAAACAGACTCATGAAACCTACTAAACACTATGATCGCAACATTTTCCGTGAAAATTGGGTAACGGAGTTACGAAATATGGACGCACACGTTGTTGTAGAAGTCCATTTTTGTGAAGCCAATTTTTGTTAGAGCAGTGCAATAAAGTTTTGGCACATCAAAAACATCAGGTAGGTACATACTGTTGGCAAAGTAAATACCATTCAGATTCATCGACTATAATAGTTATGTAAACACAGTTGCATAAACGTCACCTGATTTCGAAAAAATCAAATCCAAATCAAATCGAAGTGTCGGCTTCTTGGAATTTGGGCAACCTTTTTGGCGAGTTCATAAGAGGAACTATCTAGGTACTCTGTAAGCAGATACCTCGTGACATGGATATATGTGTAGGGGTTATTATTATCTCTATCTCTATCCTTATTATCCTTATTATATTATAAATTCGAATCTTTGTCTGTCTGTGAAACTGTGATTCTTTTCACGGCAAAAAGCATATATACCTATTTATGTTATCACAATATATATGTACAAAAGTAAATAAAAAACGCTGCAAAGTCCTTGTCACATGGGTTTATTATTCTTGCGGACATATAGAACTGTACTCCATCAATATCAAAATGTCAAACAATTTTTTCACCATTTATAAACAATGTGCCATTAATTCGTTTGTCCCGTGTTTTTTCCGATACATTTAGGTAACAAACATCCCTAATATAGATACCATCTTTGGACCAACCCCCACCTACCCTCCAAATTTGAATCACATTCGACCATTTTTACGGTAATTATGGGCGTTACTACCCGTTCAACGGTTTTCACTTCAAAACTCCTAAGAAACGCCTCATTTTGCCAGTTTTTTGTCCATAAAATCCAAACCGTTGGTCCGATCGAGCTGAAAAGCTTGCGGGCACCATGTCTGCCCTAGATGAGTATTTGGTGCAAATGTCGACTCAATTGGACCAATTTTGAGGCAGTTATGCGTGACACGGCGGACGGCGGACGGACATTGCATTTTTTGAATCTAGACACCTTGAAACGTGTAAGAAAAAATTTTGAGGGGGTTTTCCAAAAAAATTTTGCTGAACGATTACATAGGTGTATTATTCACAGAATAATAAACCAAAACGATTTATTCATCTTCTAAGAGACAATCACACTCTAGGATACCGCACCAAGCCAGTTTCCGAAAATACCAATTTTGGGAAAAGTGTCTAAAAATGTGAAATTTGAGCCTATTTTGAAACATATGTGCTTTTAGGAATCACGTATCAAAATTTTAGGGATGTAGCGACAAATTTGGGACAAATCGAAAAAAGACTTATTTTTGGCGATTTTAGCTAAATGGCTGAAGCGATTTTGACGTACTAAACTCCAATCGACGCGCAATTTTATGCTCCTTATTCTAGCATAGTTATAGTGAAAATAGTTTTCGAGAAGCGAAAAAGCTGAAAAAGGTCCGAAAATTTCGCAGTTTTTTGGCTCTCAAAAGTTTAGCACAAGCCAGAGTCCGTCGCAAACTCACATTACTCGTATTATGCCCAAATTCGATTAAAATAATTTCCAGCTAGTGCACATTTATTAGGCAGCAAGCACAAGTCCAATTTGACTTGGCTATGACCCAATCCTGCTCACAGACAAAACTTCTTTTCCAACCAACATCAGGAAGACTCGATTCCGAGAATGTTCCTGCGAGGGGTCCAGGCGGCCGAGGGGTCGAGGCCCCACCTCACTAAAATGCCCCCCTCTCGCGCGCGCACTCCTCCACCCCGTCAGCCCTACTATTGTTTCCAATCTATTGTTTCACCAATCTTAAGGATTACGATCGTAATTTTTGACCGATCGAAATTCTGAAAACGGATTTGTACACTGTATGCATGGGCACACTGCTGTATAAGGCCACATTTTTGAAAAAGTTTCAATTTAATCAAAATTTTTTTTGAACAGTGCGCAAAAAAATTGTGCAAATTTTTTAAACCAATTTCTTCCAAACTATGGGTTGATATCTTATCAAATCCGTTTTCAGATTCAAAATATCTTGATTCGTTCTCCTGTGAGGAGTCAAGGAAATTTCCTTCATTTTGGTGCTGCCACGTGGTGGCAGGTTTTGCAACTAAAAGCGTTACATTTAGCCTTAACTAGCGCATCCTCTGTTCCCATGTGCTGTCGAAATCCAAACTGGATAGGGGATAAGAGATTATTGGATTCGAGATATTCTATTAGTTGCGACTTGGCTATTAACCTGACCCTTCAGGTTTTTGCGATGGGACCCCCCGCCGAAAAGCGACAGGAAAAACGCTGCAAAATCCCTGTCACATGGGTTTATTATTCTGCTGGACATACCTACAGAAATGCTGGCTGTTCATTTATTGTTTCTTTCATGCGTAATAATCGAAATAGCTATTTCTGGTGGTTTCCACCAATTTCGGCCCCCAAAACTTGAATTAGGTAGGTACTACGCCCTTTTTTTTCTTTTTTTTATCAAATTACCTTTGATCATTGATTGTACCATTTAATCGTCTTGATCCACGTGTTGACACTTTTTCTAGTGTTATTATACAAATTGATGGTGATTTCAGGCGATTTCGCAAGTTTTTGACTCATAAAAAATCAATTTTGGGAGCTGAACATCTGGTACAATCTCAATTCTCCACTCCTTGGTCAGAATCGACTTCATATTTGGTCTTCTCGTCCCCAAAAACATGAAAAACGATACCTCAAATGCTCATTTTACTAACATGTTGCTAAAACGCAAAAAGTACCTATTTTTACACACATTTTCACACATAACACCCCTGGGTATATTCCGATCGGGCTGAAAAGTTTCGGGACACAACTAGGGCCCAAATGGAGCATGTGTGCGAAAGAACGAATTTTTTAGACCAAAAATGAAGCCTGTACACGTGATACGGCGGACGGCGGACGGCGTACGGCGGACGGCGTACGGCGGACGGACATTGCATTTTTGGAATCTACGCACCTTGAAACGGAAAAGAAAAAATTTTGAGGGGGTGTTATAAAAATTTTTTGCTGAGCGAATACATAGGTGTATTATTCACAGAATAATAAACCAAAAGTGAGACCAAATAGTGAGACAAAAGTACCGCGTATTTTAACAATGATTTTCACTTACAACCGAGTAGTTGCTAGGGAAATGAAACTTCTTTCATTTTCATCGGACAAAAATCGTTTGCCATTCGTTGGAAAGCTCTTGATTTATCACGAATGTATTTCGTATTTGTTCTTGGTATTTATATCCTAGTTTCATAATATAACTATATAAATGAATGTTGTAAATGGATAGTAAACAATGACGCTTGTTTGGTTGTCACTTGGTTGTAGTAAACTACGCGGCTAAAGCATGTTTTTTTAACCCGACCTACCTAATTATACAAAGCGGTTTACTCGATCAATATAACGATAGCAATAGTAGTTGGGTACCTACATAATAATCCGTATTTATAAAGTGATACATATATTTTTACTGAAAAACAAAAAAGGTGGAGTCTAGTATGAGCCGCGCGTGAAGTAAGGTAAGAAACAGCCGATCTTATATAATACAGCGAGGGGGACAAAAACCTGAAGGGTCAGGTACACCACATTTTAGCCGTCAGGCTTTAAGCGGAAGTCATCCGGGGGTGCAGGGGGCGAAGCCCCCGCCGAGGCGCGCAGCGCCGAGTTTTTTCAAATATTTTCGCAAAGTTTGATAGCAGCGAAATAGGGCGGTAATTACTTTCTAGTGTTCTTGGTCCTTTTTTATACAGAGGCCGCACTATAGCCATTTTGAGGCAATTTGGAAATTCACCCTGTAATAAGCTCAGGTTAATCAAGTGAGTAAGAGGGGACGTTAAAAATAGTGCCGTGTTTTTAATCACGTTGGATGATATTCCGTCCCAGCCTGGACCTGTCCCACCCCTGATTGATTTAATAGCTTTGAACACTTCTTCTGTTGTAGTGGTCCTAAAACTCATTTTAGATGAAGCCATGTTTGGAAGATCTCTGGTTGGCTGATAGTTTAGAAATTCTGAGTTTAATTGTTCTCCTACTGATGTAAAGAAATCATTCATCCTATTGACTATTTCTCTGGGGTCCTGAATTTCCTCACTATCACAAATTAATTTCTTGATCACAATCGGGTCTTTGAGATTTTTGCCTAGTGCCATCATCTTAAGATTTCAATTTACCTATTTATTGTAAAGTTTACACATATGTAGGGTACTTGATCCCTCCTTGTATGTGTGTACAGTACAATAACACAGAATGAAAACTACAAGATGGCTTTCCTGACAAATTGCTTATCAATTAATTACTTATTGCTTACTTGAAAGCACTTAACAAAATACTAAATCAGGGGGGTTGCATCCATAAGGCCATCTTGGGCCGCTGCCCTGGCACCCAAAGAACTCCAAAAAAAAACCAACCATTGTTCAGTTGGTATTTAAATTTCCCTCCATACGCTTACCTAGCATTTTTCATAAAGTTCAACAGCGACTCGCCAGATTTCTCCGGCTATGGATATTCTAGTAGAGCATCCATGGTGGTTCCTTCATGTTAGCTCCATATACGAAGCATGTTATCAGAGTAAACCAACACTAATTGATGTACTGCAACCAAAATCGAAACATAGGCAGGTAGGTCCTGGGACGTAGTGTTCCCATGGCAACTGAGAAAAGTAGCCCATCCGCTCATGCTCAGTCAGAAAGGGCATCTACAGGTAAATAATAAACCGTCGGTTAACAATTTCCAGCGTTTTCCTTCATAATCACTTGATTTGGCCCATAGGTACATTTGTGTAATCTCATTAAGCTGTGTCTAATGTGTCTGTGTAATGTGTCTACCAAATTTATTGAGTTGGAGTAATTTTTTGTCTACATGCAAATTTCCAGATGGATCCTCTCAGCACAGATGCTCCTCTTCCTTCAAGTATTACTCCATTGATCAGAGCTGAACTGGTATCTGGAAGACGTCTGACGCGAGGAGATGACGTGAAGGAAACCTTCGAGCTGACACTTAGCCTCGAGGTTGGTACGAGGAAGTTTTTCCCTACTTTTCCTACCTCCACTTGAATATTCTCAGCCAAACCCAAAGGGTGAAAACCTAATAAATAAATTCCTGTCATTCAGCATGGCTTAAGGAACAAATTTTCAGAGAAATTGTTTGGGAAATTGAGAGTTTATAATGATCATCTGCCAGAGCACTCATTACGGCCTGACTGGGACCAGAGTGGCATGTGAGCAGGAAAATTATGCAAAGAAATTATTTTTGGGTGTTTTGAACCAAAAATTGTGATTTTGATCATCCGATGCAGTCTGAATGTGCTGAAACTACTCGCAATCGAGTCAGGGGCCAAAAAACATGGTACACGACGTCTCACATGCCTACTGTGGGAACTGAATAATTCAATTATGGAAAATAAACTGGATTTATTATAAATCTTTGAAAACGGGGGAGGTATAAAACACGTGTAGTAGTTGTGCTATTTGAATGGTTAATTAGGTTAGTAAGTTCGTATCAGATAGTAATGTCGTAAGTTATCAATATTCTTTTCCCACTTTCATCTTTCGCTACATCGCAGATCACCGCCACATACTCCCCTCCACACTACTTGAAAAGTATACTTTTTTTTTTAAATTTTGAACTACAACTTTGTAAGATTGAGACGCACTGGGACTAGTTGCAATTGATTCAGCGCCCCAAAAAAACATGTTTGACAACTGCTGCCAATTCACGCCTCCCCAGCAATATTAGTTTTTAAACATCTACTGGATACCCTGCTTTGCCATGAAACATCATATTCACGTCTCCCCAGCAATATTAAATTTTTTTGAATCGATTGGGTTCTGTATGTTGCCGTGAAACTTAGTGTTCACGCCTCCCCAGCGATCCTAGACGTTAAGCCTGATCAGAAGTTATTTGCATTAGAATAATATTGAACCTGCAAACACCAAAATTCCCAAGTACACGGAACTGAAAAGACCAATCAGCTTTTGGGATTGGGAAAAATTGAGAAATCTACATAGAGTGAACATCTCCATGAACGTATCCGATATCCCGCTACCGCTGGTCATCCATGGGCGAAGGCAGAATTCAGCCGGGGGGCCCACCCCCAAGAGCTATTATTCATATAAAGTATGCGTGTGCATATTATAGCAAACGAAAGGTACAAAGTCTGAATTCCGAGAAATAATTTTCATGACATATCTTTATTTATATATTTTACATTATTTCAGTATACAACATAGGTACTACAAAACAGCAATGGACAATTTTTAAGACAGCATCAGTCTTCTGGGGTTGCTGGCAAATTGATCAACAACTTCTTCTACAATGGTTGCCTTCTTTGATTTCATCAAATCTCGGTGGAGGCTGAGCATACACAGACCATTCAGCCTATCCTCCCCCATTGTAGACTGTGTCCATGTTTTACGCGCCTCAGGGTGCTGAAAGTTCTTTCCACCGAGCAGGTCGTGCACGGTAACGTTACCGTAATCATCAGGGCCTTTTTGATGTAAGGATAGAAGGGGTCCGCTTCCTTGATCAAGTCGATCATTTCCACGTTCTGAAGTGTTGACAGTTTTTCAGTCTCATTCCAGTCTTCACCTTTGTCGTTCTTGTCCATTTTTTCCGCCCACTTATTATGCCATACTTGGAGTTCTGCGTACAGCAGATCCTCATCAAAATCATAAAACTTGGCAATTTTTTCGGCTTGGAGTTTGAAATGGTCTAATTTTGAAGCCAACATGACGTGGTGGTGAAGAGAAAGAAGGGAAAACGCCGGTTCATTATTATGAGAAAATCTGTCAGTCAGCGCTGAAGAAAACGAGTCTAGGTAAGGAATCAAGACTGATTGTTTCCAATATTCCTCAGGAGAGTCACTTGGGATATTCGAACGGTGCTGCTGACGTCCAACCACTCTTGGCGTCAAAAGCTCTACCCCCAATTCGTCTGACATTTTTTTGGCCAATGCATAAATATCTCCCATCACAGAATCAGCAGACTCACGGTGATTCCTCACAGTCGACAACACAGTTTCAATATGATTGTTGCATTGAAGCAAATTCAGCTGTTTTCCCTACAAAATATTTACCACTGGTTGCAACAGAGCCGAGTATTTGGATATAATGAAGGCACAAATGATGAAAATTGGTCGTGTTACGGCACTGAAAAGCAGAAACGCATTGTTTCTTGTATTACTATTTCCCTCTGTAGTGAGCTTTTCCAATGCCTGAACTATTTCCACGAAATGCTTCATGAAAACAGAAATGCATCGATATTTTTCGGACCATCTGGTCTCACAAAATCCAGGTATGTTAGGAATGTGCTTCCTCTGCAGCACTGACTGTCGAAAAAAGTTGACAATCTCTTTTATTGTGGAGATAGTATTGCGGATTTCGACGACTGAATTCAAATCATTAACAACCAGGTTTAACCGATGGCTCGCACAATGGAAATATAAAGCATTTTGGTTTATTATTTTCAATAATGAACCATTGGAATCGAGTATGAAAAAAAAAATTCTTACCCCCCCTCAAAATTTGATGGTTTACGTTTCAAGATATGTAGAATCCAAAACTGCAATAAAAATATTTCTGTCTGTACGCCGTACGGGCCACTTTTCTTAGTTACCATGAAAAAAAATTGATGAAATTCGGGTTATAGGTTCCGTTCGGCGTCTAGTTGGTCCTCGAAGCTCGACGTTACTGTGAGTCATCTCTAAGGGGTTCAAAATAGGGGTTGAAATTTTCAAAACGCCTATACCATTTTTTTACGTAAATATTTTTACGGTTTTAAATAGTTCTTGAACTTGCGAGTTTTTTAAGACCATCCGGAGCATCGTACGTCCAGCCGTTCGTTCACAGTAAGGCCCCGAAGTTTGCACCGACAGGCATTTTCGACTCCAGTGTGAATGAAATTGTATACAATCCAAACCAAATCTCGTAACCAGAGACGCGCCCACAATAGGAATTTGTGAATACGGCCAATCATTGGTAGGGATCACCTGATTATATTGGCGGAGTATGAAGTCGAGTTGGTTGTTCTGTGATATTTGAAAAATGATGGCTCTATTGGAGTTTGTTGGTAGGTAGTGAAACTTGAACAAACGTTGAAGTATTATTGATGGGTAAATTATTACTACGGTAAATCATTACTCAACGGTAAATTATTACACAACGGTAAATTATACCATCTACGTAGAAGGGGCTGGAGTTTGTTGGTAGGTACTTTTGCAACTTTTTTCACTCCTCATCAACAATTTCTTTTCAGAACTTCATTATGTGTGTTTCTTTTTGTTAGGTACTGTTTGTCATCGGCAGAATTATTTTAGCAACATTTAACTCGTGATTTAGGTAGGTACCTAGTAACGAGTACGGGGTTAGGTACTAACCTACGGAGTGTCTGCGATCTACATAATATGCATATAATAGAATAGTACATATCATAATATGATATTATTATATAGACGGGTTATCTATACATAGAGCTGTGATCTGTAACAGAAGGGTATTCTATACAAAATAATAAACCGTTGTGCAGGGATTTGCAGCGTTTTTGTATTTATCCCTGATGAATTTTTGGACGCCACCATCTTTCCCCGCCATTGCGGAGCAACCATCATAGCCTTGCCCAGCACATTTTTCTGGCTCGAGACCACTTTTAACAAGGAAATTATCTATTGCTGTTGCAATAGTTGTTGCATCCATCGCTTCCAACTCAACAAATCCTAGAATATCCTCGCGTACCAACATTTTTTCTTCGTCGAAAAATCTAAGTCCAATAGACAACTGTTCCTTCCCCGATATATCAGCTGTCTCGTCGGCCAATATGGAAAATGCGCAAGCTTTCTTAATGTATTCAACTATGATGCAGCTCACTACGTTCCCACATAAACAGATAAGTTCGTTTTGTATTGTTGGAGACAAATACCTCGCATTCTTCTTTCCTTCTTTTGTGAACCTTTCAAGATCCCCAGAATCAATTTTCAATTGCATCAGATCCTCCAGAATCCCCTCATGAAGTTGTTTTCCACGTAAAGGTAAATCGTGCACGCCACAAAATATCACCACAGACACGAGTGATGAAATATATTTTCTGTTTTCCAACACAATTTTTTTATGTGCACTCACCATCTGAATCAATAGGTACCTCAACCATAAATGAGTGCATCGCTTTCATTGCTCTCAAATGCCAACTACTTCCAACGTGACTTTTGCAGAACTCGTGCATTCTTTTGTACTTGGTGAATGGCCTCACCACAAATGAGCCTAAGACTCCTCGAACAGTACTAGTAGGTGGAGCAAAAATGACGCAGTACAAGGAAAATGCTCCTTTCAAATGGCTTGAATAAACAAGCCATGGTGAATATTTGTCGAGGCAGGCATACAGAAATTTTCGCTTGAGGGCCTTCGCATCTTCTTCAAAATGGTAATTTGGAGGTTTCCAACATTGCTGTAATATTTGTTTATTCTCCTCAACAGTCATGAGACTACCCCTTCCTACCCATTTCCCGATATCATTTTCCAAAGGGCTTACTTCTTGATCCCCACCAGAAGGACGATTTTCTGATCTGGTGCCTACCTGCCCAGAAGTTGAAGGATCACTTTCTTCTAGAGATGTTGGGAGAGGTTCCAGAATTGAAGTGGAAAATCGACTTCCTTCTTTAGGCCCTGATGTAACTAGTGGTTTTGAACTGGGAGAAGTTTCTCGTTTTCGTTTATCAGCTGTAAAATAAATAATAAAATTCAATAAATTATAGTAGGTACTTAACGGAGTCTACAGGAAAGAAAAAAGTTTCTTTTTCACTCATTTTTCTCATTATGTTTAAGATAGGTAGGTATGACTGGAGGAATCATGCTCAAAAACTTACCTTTTTCCCAAAGAATCTAGGTATGTCCATCTTGTAGTGCGATTGGTCGTGACTCGTGTCCGTGTGGATGTCAACATTAAACTGGTGATCTTGTGTACCCACCAAGTTCTTTTTATACTGGGCGAATGAGGTTCTCGAACTTTCCAATACGAGCTCCGAGCGATTCCTGGAAGAATTGTTTCTACCAGGAACCAGGCTGTATGAGAAGCTTCTAGATCTAGAAGCTTCTCAGAATTACTTCCCCTTTCGCCCTCTTCCCTGTCTTATGTTCAATCGTTCAATCCCAAAAGTGTTTTCAATACCTACCTAGAACCTTCTCTTACTATGAAGGTACTCTTGCTCACAAAAGACATGTTTCCAAATTCCAATAATACCTTCCCATGCCCCTAACTACGCATTCGATATTCTAGTGTTTCTTTTAAATAAGTTCAGCACAATTTATTTTTATGTTCCCGAAAGTCTAGGGCGGGGGCCACGGCCCCTCCCTGCCCCACCCTGTCTACGCCGTTGTGGTCATCAACCTCTGGACCCTATACCCGTTGGCCAGATGATAAGAAATCCCATTTCTGAAAACAGCCCTGAAAATCCCATCAGTAATCACGCTGGTGGAAATCCTCAACCCGAACCCTAGAGCCCAAAGTTGAGGACCTCTCCCCGAACACAGAAATAGAACTTATACCTTACTTTAATGGGGAACCGTTAATATTATCCAAGTATATTAGTCAATGTGACAAGATTTACAATAGATCCCATGGTAGGGTTAATCCGAGTAATTTCCAGTACGAAATTATTTTAGCAGCTTTCACATCTAAGCTGGGTCATAATATTGGAGATAAAATTTATATTAATTCCATGGAGTCATGTATGTTGATTTAAGAAGATCTGATACAAATTTATAGTGGCAAACGAGACACTTCCGCGCTAACAATAGACTATCCAAAATAAAACAGGCTATGCATGAAGACTGTTTCGCGTTTTACGACGGAGACCTTGTGTTGGATTCCCTGATAGCTTGTATATTCAAATAAATATGGGTGTTGCTGGACCATATTTTTGATCTCTTATATGCAAAGTTTGGCGTTAAGAGTTTTCTTGCATGGCATTGTAGAACCTTGGAGCAGCCTTCTAAGGACGAAGGATCTGGACAGTCTCGGTACCACGTTATCGATTTTGACGAATGACTTCAACCTGTGACCAGAGGTGCTAAGTCAGCTGACCCACAGCAGTTACGCTTGGCATTCTCTGGCCAGTCCCTCGTTCCCGCTCAACGCTTTACAAGACCCCCGACTCAACCTCAACCACAGTACCAACTGAGACCTTACAACCGGGGAACTATTACAACCAAGGGCACTATTACAACCCTCTTAATCAGTACCAAACAAGACCCCAGCTCAAAATAATTTTGTCCCCAGAAATCCTCAAACCTTTGTGAGAGGAAGCCCTCCCATGAGCAGAATAATATCAACTACCAAAAACCTGCTCAAGCCAATTCGGCAGTTCCGAGAATGGATTTGCTGAACCCTTTTAGAACCTCAAAACGCTCAAGAACCTCAAAATATTCAATCAAGAAATGACTGACGAGGTTGCTGGATATCAGGTAGAATTCCCATCCGATCAAATCATTCCCAGGAGCAACCCATTCAAGAATCCAGTAATTTTTTAGAGGGAACCAGCCTCCAGAATTTATCGATTTAATGAATTTCCCCAGTAACAGCTTGGTGAATCCTGAAATTGTGTACAAATATTTCTTGGCTAAAATAGAACCTGACTCTGGATTATTGTGTACAGCTCACAGCATCTCCAAAATTAAGCAGCGTATTTTATACCCTGCTGGAACCTTTTCCAAATACCAGAATTGAACCGTTCAGTATTTTCAAATTCCATGATAATTTCGATTTACTCTTGGGCTTGGACAATTTTAAAGTTATCAGAGCCAATGTGAATCTTGACAAAAATATATTAGAAACACCTAACCTGTCATTACTGCTGTTATTCAACAATTGCTCGGATACTGCTGATTCCTTCGTAATGATGTGAGGAGCATGTGAAAGTGAGGATTGGTAACATGCAAAATGGAGCAGCAATCCTCCCTTACGAATAATTGACCATCAATGAGGTAAACTATCTCAAGGGTAGCTTCCACTCATTGCAATGAGACTGGAGTTTTCGTCAGTGTAATTTTTTTTGGATGATTTATTTATTGCAACTGAATAATTACCAGGGGTGTTGCGTCCACTTGGGTCACTGCCCCAGCACCCAAAAACAGTAGAAAGACCAACCATTGTTCAGTTGGCATCTGAATTTGCTTCCCTACACTGTACCTAGAGTGGGATTAATAGACCAATCTCAAGTGTGAGTGTCACTCACACTCGCGGAAGTCTCTGAGCGCCTCAAGTCAGTGACGAACTGGGGAGTGGTATTAATAGACGGAGTGAGACTCTCACTTACCTGAGTGAGTTTGGATTGCACTTGAGATTACCATGAAGAAGGTTTCCTTTCAAACTGCGTATCCACCATGGCGCATCTCCGTGAGGACAGCAAATAGAAAAGAAGAAGAAGAGGTTTTCTTCTAGGGAGGTTACTTTTTACCAGGTTATCGTGTGTTTTCCATTACATTTTCCGAGGTTTTCGCTTGACTTCCTTTCCAAAATGATGGAAAATAAACCGAAACGTACGGTATTCACCGAAGACGAGAAGTTCGTCCTAAGGGAGGTGGTATTGAGAAGGAAGAACAATGTTCAAGGATGTCATCCTTGAAAACAAAAAACGCTGCAAATTATTACACAAAGAAAGGTTCATTATTTACCTGTAGGTATAGATGCCCCTTCTGCGTAGATCACTGTTTTCTGCGTCAATACCCTTGAGCTCCCCCCAGGAAAGCCCTAAATCGAGTGCTGCAGCCGGCCCCGGAATTAAAGTTTCCTACCAATTCGCGGAATTCAATAATTCAATAATTAATTATTTGCAGTTATTCATGAAGCATAAGGCAAATAATAAAACGCTGTGTAATAATTTACCTGCATAGATGCCCCTTCTGTGTAGGTACTATAATTTACCGTTGTGTAATAATTTGCCCATCAGTAATACTTCAAACGATTTTTCAAGTTGCAAAAGTACCTATCAACAAAATCCAAAACAGCCTTCACTTTTCAAACGGAATAATATCGCGGAACAACCAACTCGACTTCACACAGCCATCCGTGATTATAATCAGGTGCTTCCTCCCTGGTGATGATATTTGGGCTGAATGTATACGTATACAATTTGATTCACCCTCCTGTTGACCAAGCCTGTCGGTGCAAACTTGGGGGCCTTACTGTGACGTACAATGCTCCGGGTGGTCTCAAAAAATTCGTAAATTTAAAACCGTAAAAATATTCATGTAAAAAAAGGTTTTTTTCACCCCTTAGAGATGACTGACAGTAATGCCGAGCTTCGAGGACCAAGTAGACCCCGAATGGGACCTATAAACAGAATTTCATCAATTTTGGCTCATGGTAACTAAGAAAAGTGCTAAGTACGGCGGACAGACAGCAATTTTTTTTATTGAATTTAAGAAATCTACATACCTTGAAACGTAAACCATCCAATTTTGAGGAGGGGTTACAATTTTTTTCATGCTCGATTCCATAGGTTCGTTATTGAAAATAATAAACCAAAAAGTAGGTACGAGCAAAATGAGGTGCTTCACAATCTGCTAAAAAATAACCTAGATCTCGGCATAGAGAAGAAAGAAAATGAGATACTGTTGGCTAGAAAAATGTTTGAAGGAAACAGAAGTTATGGCAAAGTTGCGACCTGTTGAAAAATAAATAGCGTTTTTTCTATTTTTTTTAACAGCGTTGTTTTTATTGCATTTTATTTTGTAACAGTATTTAATATCTCATTAGAAAAATGTCGATGTATAAACGCATTTCCACCTGTCCCCTTCCCGCAGCCCAATTTTGTGCAGTAAAGCCCAGGCCGGTACTATGCGAAGAGTGTTTGGCAGTTTGTACTGCAACTTGTACACAGATAGTCGTCATACTTGTCATCATATTCGTCGAATTCCATTGTAGCAATGAATAATAATATACCTAACGTAAATCTGTATCTAATAAAAAATAAAAAGGTAAAACGTGTATATCTAATAATAATAATAATAATATGTAATGAAAACAATATTCCTAACGTTAATCTAGTGAAAACGAACTGATAACAATGAAACACCGACGCTAAACTGATAAGACTCTCACTCAAGGTACCTATGGCGGTTACTTGAGTATTTGGCTGTAGGAGCGGAGTCTCGAATAGACTTGAGGGGCTGACGTTCCCAAGTGCGGTTTATTAATACCGATTGGTGACTTGAGGGCTCATCTTCCAATACTTGAGTGCTACTGACCCTCAAGTACGGACTATTAATCCCACCCCTAGAGTTTTTCACAAGGTTCAACAGCAACTAGCCAGATTTCTCTGGCTATGGATATTCAGTATTCTAGTAGAGGATCCATGGTGGTTCCTTCTTATTAGCTCCATAGACCAAGCATGTTATCGGAATAAAGTGACAGTAATTGATGTACTGCAATCAAAATCGAAACCTAGGCTCCTGAAACTGGCAGGTAGGTCCTGGGACCTAGTGTCACCATGGCAACCGAGAAAAGTGGCCCATCCACGCATGCTCAGTCGAGTAAAAATGGTGTCACCATGCCCACTTCGGGCTCTGGCTCCAGAATCTGATTTCCACCTCACGTTTCACAATCGATTTGATCCCTCCGATTCAGTTTGTCATCTCGATACGAGATGCTTCTTCTTCCTATTTGTTTTTGTTGTCTCTGAATCACATTCGCTTTGTTTGTTGAGTCTGTTGTCAGTTTTCAATTTTTTTGCGTCAAATTTTGTGTGTTTTGCGTTCAGTCCGGTTCCGATGACCGATTTGTATTTGTCCTGTTTGCTGTTTGTGATCTTGTGGTTTGTGGATTGATCGGCGTCAACACACAGGTAGCTACCTAGCTTCTAGTCAATATATTCTCCATTCAAGTAGATACCGGCCGGCGAGTCATTGTTTTGTTGTATTTTAGTTTACAATATTTTTGTAACACATGAATTCGATGGCTAAATTGCAGTAGATATTGTCGACGTTTTCGTACGACGGTAGAGTGTTGATTCAAAGAGATAAGCTTTGCTGCATATCACTCTATCAGTAAATAAGAGAAGGGTGTTGTTGCCTTGGGGTATTTTGTTGACAGATCTGTTCGTTTTGTGTTCTGGTCTAGTGCCCCACCGTTTTCAGACCCCATGCACCGCTACTGATATTTACCTAACGTACATTTCATCTAGCAATATTTCATCTCAAAATAATTAATCTCACTCCAAGGTAGTTCTTCAGCAAAACCTAGCCCGTGTTTACAAGCGGGATCAGTATAGCACTGGGTTTCACTTGCGCTATAGAACTATTTGCAAATCACAATCAATTCCAGTGGTTTGTTAAGCTTGAGGTGCCGGAGTTCCCCTCCGTTGTTCTCCAGTTTCTCATGTTTGTTGTGGAGGCGATGTTCGTGCTTCTGTGTGTACTTCGCAGTGGGGAACTTGCACCTGTTTATTTATTCATTGTGGAAATCAAAAGTGGATAGAATTTGAAGACGAATGGTGGAAGAAAAGTTTGTTTCACACGCCCCAGTGATTTTATAAAAATAAATGAAATTTGACAAAACGCCCACTTCAGCTGACTCCGCCCACTCTCCGAGCATGAGGTCACAAGTTACTGAATCGTTGGTTGTGTTTTCACTTCTTGGTGCTGTTCATTCAACTATTCATGTTGTACTCAATATTGATGCAACAATAATCCCAATTATTGAAAAAATACCTAATGTGAAGGATGTGTATGAGGCGTCATCTTTCATCCTACTGCCTATCAGATCATTGGCCTGTGCGAGTTCATGTCAAGAATAAAACTTGGGAATTTCGAAATGAAAGGAGTGATGATGACGAGGTAAGCTATTATTGTGTGAATCAACTACTACATACAAGTTGCTCATGTAGTTGTCTTTAAAATTATGTACCTAACTAACTTGCCAACAAGAGGAATTTATTCGTAAGTGGGTGCAAAACGCACTGAGTTCTTGTTGAACCGTTTCCCCAGTGATTAACATAATTCGTAGGTACCGTTCACCTATATTATTCTACCACAAGCATACTCTATCCTAGCCTATCAGTTCGCCTCAATACCTAGGCGAGCCTAATTTTACTATTTACCTATTTTACGAACTATTCCTGGCCAAAGTAAGGAAAGTTGAGGGACTTCCCAACACTGCTGTAACAAATCCTCAAAAGAGACTAACCTTTACAGATTCTTCCTATCTTCGAATAGTAGGTAGGTACGCTTCACCTACGTGTAGTGTTCCGCGCATTGAATTTAAGGTTGCAGGTTGCAAAGGTACTCATAAATCCCGCACACATTACATTTATATTCATTTTATTGGTTATTGGGTGAATAACACAATGGTATACTGGGACAGTGAGTCACGTGCAAGGAGCTATGGCAGACTGAACCAGAGGGGAGTTTGGGAACAATGGGTCGAGCTGACCAAAGCAGTTCCGTCGAACTGGCTCCTAGCATCACCTCCCCTATAAGGAGCACCTGTCCTCAGGTGTATATCCTAGTTGTGAACTAGAATACACTGAAACACACTGAAGCTAAACTGGATAACATGCAGCAAACTGGAACTAAACAGCAAATAGAGATCTCTGAGTTCGTTCGAAGAGTTCGACAACACCGGACAGTACTGATGGTATTCTTCCAAAACGTTATAAATGGTATTCACATCCATAGTCGAAGAAGAGTAAGCTGTGAATATCTTGGGATATGCTTCTCATGGCAGCAAACACCAAATGCAGATTAGAGATTCCTTGGAAATATTTTGGAACGTCTCTAAGAATTGTCTGCGGGAAATGAAAGGTTTCCTTTTTGATTGCAGTCGAACGTAACTTCTGATTTAGATTTGTAGACGTCTTCTTGTTCATAGTTCCTTTGCTTGTAAAGCTAATGAGAGAACGTCACATTCGATACACAAGCATAGCTCCAGCTCATGTGATGTAATGCTGTTAAGAGTCAATAACTGAATAAGTATGCTGAATCGAAATATAGTATGTAAGAAGTGTACATCTAGGAAGCTGTAATACGCAGGATTTTATCAGTGAGTGCAGGTTCTCTATTGCTGATTCTCCCTCTGCTTTTTGAGAATATTTGTCCTCAGATGGAGGTGAGGGTGGAGCGAATTTCTTCAAAGTAGGTTCCTCACAACATGTCTGATCCATGAATAGAGCTGGAGAGGAAAGGGGTAGTCCACCGTCCTGTTTTACGTTATCAACAACGCGAATTCTGTGGAAGTTGAACGGTTTGTTACAAAGCAGAGAATTGTGTGCTTTGTGACATTGAAATACAAATCGGGAAGTATGCATGTTTGAACTATGTGTCGAGGAAAAGCAGTTCGCACACAAATCGGAATGAATCACATCCCATCTCTCTTCAACAGGGCATTTACGGAAGGGATGCCGTCCACCACAAACTTCGCAAGGAAAGTTTAATCTTCAAGAGGAAGAGGGGTTGAAGAGGATTTGATATTTCGGGTGGGATGAGCGATCTGGTGGTCCTTGACTGTTGTAACACTTTGATGCAATGAAGATGATTGTTCCAGGCTGTGATGGTTGGATGTTTTCTTGGAAATGCACGTCTTGGATCCAGAGGCTTTGCTCATGAGAGTATGAGCTTCGACTTGGTACGTGAGTGCACGTTTCACCCTTTTAGCAGGTTGTGAAATGACCAACCGGCTGGAAGGAACTGAATAAGTTCACCTAAGTTCCTATCCAATTTCTGTAGAGTGAGGTGGTGAGAAGCTAAAGAATGGGGGCTTGAAGTCGAATTAAAGGCCTTCAACTAGGAGCTTCCATTGTATTAAATGGATAGCATAACTTATGCCCTCTGATGAAAGTTCGATGTTGTTCTGAAACAGCATAGTCACAAAAACTTGACTGTGTTAGCACACAGCACTGAAACACGATAATTAATCACGGAATACCTTATTGGGAACGTATTAAACTCCGTGAACATACGGCTGCACCAAATGTAATGTTTGTAACATTGATTTATGGTATGTACAGGTTGAGGAGGATGATTCATTACAGATATTAATTTTTATTGGTTATTGGGTGAATAACACAATGGTATAACAGGAGAGTGAGTCGCTTACAAGGTGCTAGGCAGACTGAACCGGAGGGCGATGTCCTGAGGGGAGTTCGGGAAAACTGGGTCCAGCTGACCAAAGCAGTTCCGTCGAACTGCCTCGTAACATACGTACCTACCTACAACGTATTTTCTATAAAATTCCATTATATTGCTTCGAAGTCAACCATTCATTCTATTACTTGCGGTTCACAGTAGTTGGAGTGGATGGTCTCACAAAAATTGTATGAAAAATATATGGTACCTTTTGCTCATTCGCAAATGTCAAGTCCGTGGGAAAAGCTTCGTTTATCAAATGGAATACCTTCTTCAGTCAACCTAAAGAATGCTTAGTTAGTGATTTAGGAGGATACAATTTGTTGAATTTGTGCAAACACAGTTTTTCTACCTTTGGTAGGTAAGTGGTAATGAAATAAAACTGACGGTTAATTTTATCCTACCCGAAATTTAGTAAATTGGTAAGTATTCATACCTACTTACATTAAGGTGATCTCCGCAAACTTTCATCGGTTACGGGTGGGTGATATTGCAGCCTATTCTCCTTATCAGGTCAAACAACTTCTTCCGGGTTCGTTGGATAGTTGGCACAACAATGAACCATTTTTTGGGCGATTTAGCAGTTGAGCTGGCACAGTGTGGCACAATACAATGTTTGTGCGTCATTTTTTCGATAGCAACAAAATAATATGGAGGAATAGCACTGGGAACTTCCGATTTCTGCATCCACAATCTGCCCAGCTTTGTTTATGTTTGGTTGTTGGTTCCATTGTTCTTCTTCTTCTTCGAAGTATTTTCTTGTTGTTGTACAGTAAGGTAAGGCGTTGTTGTCATTTCTGTTGTGTAGAAGATGTTGAAGCATCGCGAAAAATAACGAAAAGGAAACTTTTTACATGAATGTAGTTGTTAGTTGATGAGAAGCATGGAAATCGCCTTGTCCCCCGATAATTAGAGTACCTACAGTGACATCAACGTCACATGCTCATCAACCAGTCATTGGGTGTTCCCATTTTCAAATTCGATTTTAATTATTACAGCAACATTTTTGTCCATATTTGGTCACATTTCCTTGAACCATAGAGATGGTATAGAGTAAAAAAAGTTTCATACAGATTTTCAGATGGGTGCAAGTTCCTCATTGTTTTGTTGGCTGACTCTACCCTCTGATTAATCCATAGTTAGTGAGGCTTTTTTCTAGCTTTGCTATGCTTTCGAATAACTGCTTGTTGGTTCGTTTCTCTCTAGTATCGGTGTAAACATTTTTTCTGCGCTCAAAACCTCATTTCTTGGTTTGTTATTTGCAACTATTGAGTTGTGTAACCTTTGCCCCAGTTGCTCCTGTCGTGGTTGAAGTAAGCGATTTCCTTCGAGCGACACTCCTCTCAGCAGAAACATCTCGTTTGCTTTGACCTTTCACTTGGGGCTTAGTGGATTTGTTTCTCATTCTTTGTAGCTCTTCAGCTACTTCGCATCCCGCAGTTGACGCATTTGGTGGTATCTGCCTTTTTCAGGGTACATTCCTATGTTTTGTGTGGTCCAGCACATTTCACACTGCAGGTTCTTTTCCACAATATGCCTGTGTGTGTTTAGGCATGACTGGGGAGGTTTTCTTCTCAGTTTCAATTTTTACAAGTATGTTGAGGATGGCTTTTATACCATAGATTTTATTTACATCCTCCTTTTTGTCGAAAGCTAGGATGACGAGAGGTAGGGATTTTTCGATGGTTTCGATTTCTCCTCTCTCATTTTTCCGTTTTTCTTTCTTGAACATGTTGGTCGCATTAAGGATGTTAAAACCTTGGTTCCTTAAGTCCTCAATAATTTCTAGTTCCTCTCAAATTGGCGTGTAAGCCTCTAGCCACGATCTTGATAGGCCTGTCAGCTTTATCTTGGTACGTATACCATTGTTGTTGTTTTTTTCTGAGATTAGTTTCTCGGTGATTAACTTCCAGTTATCCCTCGATTCTACGTTTATTTCCCAAACTTTATTGAGGGATGTAATCATAAGTTTGTCTTTTGGGATGTTCTCTGTCAGGTCCTTGAGAGCCGATTAACTCCTCAGACCCAAAAAATTTATAGGAGGAGGATCTTTTTTAGGTTTTAATTGTTTTAATTAAATGTCCTTCCCAGATTTAAGATTTGGTTTTTTTGATCCTGTCTTGTTAGAACTGGATGCCACCTCAGGGGAGGACCCAACTACGCTTCTTGCAGGCCCTTCTGAGAATCCAGTTGGTCTCCTTGGTTCCATCTTCATCCGTAGTGTTTTCCTCCAGGTTCTTTATGTTTTGATTTAGTGTCTTAATATGCTCATCTTGAGTCAGGTAGTACACTGGGAAGCTACCACATCGTATAATTGATTAAAGGCAGCACTTACATGATGGTCCACACTCCGCAATGCCCCGGTATCCTCGCGGTGTTGCAACAGCTCTTGTTTAGTTTGCGCGGTTACGACCTCAATCGTCGGCTCTCCTTCCACCAGTCATTCATTTTTGTGTAAACGTTCCCGAGCGTAGCCGTAATCGGCTTTTTTTAAAATATTTTTTCACAACGCTTTTTTCGCGGGAGTACAGTTCGATATTGACTCGTTCTCGAATAAGACTGCTATCAGTGGAAGTGAAAAATAAAGCCTTAAACTTAGTACAGGAGCTGCGGCAGTTTTCGTTGAAAACTTGGAAGTACTTTGTTCTCAAAATAGAGGATAGTTGGGAATTGTTCATCACTCAGTTGTTAGAAACACGAAGGCGAGACGCATCAGATTTGGTCATCCAATATTTGGGTCACATACGATTAGGGAGTCGCAAAATTCATTAAATTATTCGAAATACATAATATCCATGATATCATAGATCTACCAGACAAAGTTTGCATTCTGAGAGTGAAAAAAAACCTTGACAGGTCTGGTGGACCTATAATGTGTTTACATAATTATATACCTAGGTAACGGTAGATCCCACATGAATTTCCCAACTAAAATGGATGTAGATATCGGGAAACCAGATCAGAAAAATGCTGAAAAGATAGGTAACATTCAGGTGGGAATTGAACCATTGGCCTCTGGTTACCCAGACCAGCGCCTTACATAGATCATCTTTCCTGAGTTAGGAATTGTATGAGTCCACCACTAGGCTAGTTTTCTGATTCCCTGTTGTCACGAGGTTGAGGTTTTCAAGAAAAACACGGTTGCACAGCCGCTACATCACGTATCGGATTTCCATAGAATAATATATTTGCGACCGTCATGGTATGTAATGGGCCAAATTAATACTGACTAAACTGAACAAACTAAAACCAGCTGAACTGACTATAGCAAATTAATGCTTTGAACACCTACCTAATTGTTGTTTACAGTCTCCCATGGGCGTCCAATTCCAGTTTGGCTATTCTGTCGGCATTTTCCCTCAAAATCCTACCGGAGAGGTGAACGAGATATTGAAATGCCTGGGATTAGAAGAGAAGAGGGACGCCTCCATCAAAATTACCGCTAAAGAGGGCGCCAAAAAGAAGCTTCCTCTTCACATACCCAAGAAGTCGACGCCCAGAATTTTGTTGGAATCAGTCTTGGAGATAAGATGCGTCATGAAAAAGGTGAGCAGACAATGTTTACTTGATGGGTAGTAGGACAGTGTAACATGAGCATAATTTTGATAAAATCTGATTTCGTAATCATCGTATTAACTTGGAATTATTTCTTCATTTGAATTTCCAATGAGGAACTTGCACAATTTTTTTTAATTGCGGAAATCAAAAGTGTATTGGATTTGAAGACGAATGGTGAATGAAAAATTGGTTTCAGACACCAGTGATTTTATAAAAATAAATTTTGAATTTCTGAGAGCCCGCAAAACGCCCGCTTCAGCTGACTACCCACTCCCCGAGCGTGACCTCACATTTCTCGTTTCTTTCTGTCTTAGGGCCGGTTCCAAAAAAAGCTGAACCACAGGGTTGGAGCCAACCCCAGGGTTCGCCAACCATGGTAAGAAAAAGTGCAGTTCCAAAAAAGTTCGTAATCGATTTATTTTGCAATATCTCGAGAAAATTACTGTGGTTCGACAACCCCAGTGTTTTCTGGGGTTACCACGGTTAACTCGAATCCTATTGGTCGAGAGGTGAAGCCCTCACTCGCACGCTCGCGCGCACAGTAATTGCATATGGCCGCTATCAACATCAGCTGTTTTGTGTTTGTCACTCATCTGCAAATTACGATTAGGTATTATTCAATTCATTCAATTCAATTCAATTCGTATTATATTTCCGATCCCCGATGGATGATTTTTATAATTTCATCGACGATGAAGACGACGATGATTTTTATGAACTGGCGTCAGTTGTTGAACCGCTCAGATTACGTCAACGACCCCGGCATCCCAACTTCAACCATTGGAGTGACACCGAGTTTTTTCACCGATTTCGCCTTTCAAAAGAAGGAGCGTCGTTCGTTTGATACGACAAAGTATAATCGCAGACAATAGGTACCTAAGTGCTTGAAATGGTGTTACATTACACATTACATTACAGTTATCTACCATGTTCCCCCACGACCCCACGTCTTTTTGAAGGATCGTGCTATTTCGTTGTGACCAAGTATGTTGCAGCTTCATTTTTGACAGGAATATCTTATATTATCGTATTGACATAGATCATATCTTACCGCTCGGGGTCAGTCAGAATCTTGTCAGTTAACTGTGAAGTGAAAATTTACTAGGGTTTTTACTTACAACCAACCCGTTGCTATCAATATGTTGTAGTAACTTCGTTAGTTTTCATCGCACGAAAATCGCTCTCCATTCGCTGGAAAGCTCTTGATTTATCTAAGTATTTATATTTTAGGTATTCCATACCATTAGTACGTATCATTCAGAGGCCACCCAGTGAGCCCTGAGGAGAAGATTTTATGAGATTCGTTTCACTGGAAGAATGAGATGGGAGGTTGTTATCAGGTTGCAGATTCAAGTGGGCGCGCGCGATTAGAAAACAGTGTTACAAGAAAATTGCTTCGGATTCGTTATTTTTAGCTTGAAAAATACATCAACCCTGGTACAAAAGTCTTGGATTTGAAGTATCCACGAGTAGAACAGAGAAAAAATAGTATCCATTGTCAACTATCCATGCCAATATCCAGGTTCAGACGTTTTGACGCAACTAATCGATTCACCCATGGTTACCACGATTGATGAAACTTTTTGGAACGCACACACCTTCAACGCCGTGGTCACCGAAAAATCGAATCGAACCCCAGGGTTACGTGACTATCGTGGTTGCTGATTTTTTTGGAACCGGCCCTTAGTCCACCAACCACTTCCTCTGTGTACTTGACGTTACTGAATCATTGGTTGTGTTTTCGCGACTTTTTGGTGCTGTTCATTCAAATTTTCGTGTTGCACTCAATATTGATGCCGCAATAATTCCAATAATGGACAAATAACCTAAAGTGAAGGATGGGTATGAGGCATCGTCTTTCAGCTTACCACCTCTCATTTCATTTTTCCTGCATGAGTTCATGTCAGAAATAAAACTTGGGAATTTCGAAATGGAAGGAGTGAAGGTGACGAGGTAAGCTGTTATGTGTGAATCAGCCACTACATGTAGCTAACGTAGTTGTCTATAATTATGTACCTAACTAAGTTGCCAATAAGAGGAATTGGTTCGTAGGCGGCCGCAAAACGCACTGAGTTCTGTTGAACCTTTTCGCCAGTGAATACCATAGTTCGTAGGTACCTTTCACCTATATTATTCTACCACAAGCGTATAGTCTATCGAAGGAATAGCACAGCAAACTCCATTTCTGCATCCACAATTCGTCCAACTTAGTTTTTGTTTGGTTGTTGGTTCCATTCTTCTTATTCTTCGAAGTATTTTCTTTTTGTTATACAGTATGGTAATGCGTTGTTGTCGCTTCTATTGTGTAGAAGATGTTGAAGCATCGCGGAAAATAAGGAAAAGGGAACTTGTTACATGAATTTAGTTGTTGGTTGGTGAGAAGCAGGGAAATCGCCTTGTCCCCTGGGAATTAGAGAACTGTGACGTCACACGCTCCTCAACCAATAACAGAGCGTTTCACGCAGCTTTCTCTTCTGCCGATTTTCAAAACGATTCTAATTATCACAACAACATTTTTATCCATATTTGATCACATCAGTGGTATAGTGTACAGTAAAAAAAGGTTTCCTACAGAATATCAGATGCGTGCAAGTTCCTCATTATCACGTTACTGGCTTTCCAAAACAGTCTGTGTCTGGATGTCAGTTAACCACATCGTAGGCAATAATTGTTTTGTGGCTCTATGGTATAATTTTAGATGTATAAGTAATCTAAATAATAATTTGATCTGTGGCAATGGCACTCCTATTTCACCAGACATTCTTGAGATCGTTAGCAGAATACGCTTCGGAACCTAATGAAAAGAGGAGACTTCTGGAATTATGCAGCCGAGAATGTTCTTCCGAATACGACAAGTACTTTCTGCAGCAGGGTCTAACACTGAGCGATGTACTATCATCCATGCCTTCGTGTGTCCCTCCTTTACCAGTTCTGCTGGAACATCTTCCTAGGCTAGTGGTCAGTGTTTGGTTTGTATGACGGCCAGTAATGTGAGAAATAGTAACTGCTGAATATCATCTAAATCCCATTTTACATTTTTTCTGAAAGGACAAAAATGGAATTCTTGAAATGCCGGAGCTCAGGAGTTATAAAATCGTTTTTCGTGTTATTCAATAAAATCAATTTTTCATGTTCAAGCTATCGCAGTGGGTCAGCCATTTGTTGTACGAACGTAAATTTTTGAAAAAATATTTCAACAATAAATTTTTATGAGCATATATTAATTCTTCCACACAATTTCCTCTGAGTAAGAGATTTTTCAGAAACTTAACGGTTGCAAACGTACGTTTTGTGCTTACGCAAGCACGCAAAAAAGTGAGAATTTTACGCTAAAAATGCAGGGGGTTTACTACTTTATAGTTTGAATGGGAGTAAATTCAGTGGTGCGATAAAATGGTGTCACCCTATATAAATATGTACCTAGATACCTATAAGGAGACGACGAAAAAATATTAGCAACTTATTGAATTCGTACTAGAGATGTGAAAGAGTTTATATTTATATGTGCAAAGTATACCTACGTCAATATTTTGTGAGTTAAAATTCGGTAAAACGTGAAATTCTGTTCTACTTTGCCTCATTATACGGTGTAGTAATAAGGTTACGCTGGTGAACAGTAATATTATGCGATCTTGGCTTCCCAGCGGTGGGCTCCCTGTGGCGGTGGTTTCGTGAAGAAATAAAATGAAAAACCAACAGGTTGGTGGATACCGTTTCGACAAAAATGTCTTCCTCCGTCACAATTCTCTGCAGGCACAGACAGCGAGATTTAAAGGTGGAAAAAACACAAACCAAATATCAGAACAACAACTCATTCAACTACCCCAACCCTCAACATCCATCTTAAACTATGTACTGCTATAGGTACCACCCGCCTTCCACACAGCTACAACTAGAACCAGTCATCTGCTATTCTCCCCAACCAGAGTGGCTGTATGCATGGACCTCGGGACGTCTGTGAGATCATCAACCACTAAATCGTAGATTAAAGCAAAGCAGAAAGAGGTCAAACTAAAGTTTTTTTTCTTCTTTTAAATCTCGCTGTCTGTACCTGCATAGAGTTGTGGCTGAGGAAGACATTTTTGTTGAAACCGGTATCCATCAATACATCAATTCCCCCTCACGAGGCTGTTGGTTTTTTATTTTATTTCTCCACAAAACCACCGCCGCAGGGAGCCCACCGCTGGGAAGCCAAGATCGCATATTAATATACGGTATTTATTACTTGAAAGAACCTCATAGTAAATGCTGTACAATAAGTTCTTATAGATCAGTTCTATATTTTGTACCTGTAATATATTTCGAGTGCCTATGTCTCTGTTTTCGTTTTTCAGCCGAGACCGTACTCCCTCGCTTCGTCTCAATATTTTTATGAACATAGCAAAAAGTGTTTCAAAATTGTGTTCAACGTTGTCATCACTCCAAGTGGTAGATCAGGCATATGTTCGAGTTGGTTGAAGAGCAAATTCGAAGAATTGGACGATTTGTCTGAAAAGTTTGAAAAAACTGAATTTTTTGAATGTGGTTGTAAGACATCCAAAAACGTTCCTGTTATTGTAAGTAGTTCTAACTTATCCTATATATCCTTTCAAATGTTCCTTAACACGTTCGATGCGGACCCCGTTTTCCATGGGAATTCCCAGGGGCGGAACCTAATTTTTTGAGTACAACGTTATTTTCCTCTCATTATGGTTAGTAATGAACGATAACAATGTTTTGAGGTAAAAATTTCTCGGAATTCATAGATTTCTGAAGCTTGGCTCGAGTGTACCACTCCGCCTGTAACGTACTGCAGGTTATACTTCCCACAATACACGTGCTATTTCTGAGGTATCGAGTTCGAACCTAACCCAAAACAGTGAAGTTTTGTACTTTTTCTCCACATTGCCTACTCCAACCAGTGCTTAGAATAAACTGTTTGTGGATTTTTCTTCATCACATACCATCCGGCGCTCAATGATCTGGCCAGATTCATAATACTGTTATAAGATTACCAAAGTAAAAACATTCTGTCTGCTATTATTATTGGAATCCTGTGCTCAACAAAGGGTGGTTATGAAACAATAAATTATAATAGACATCCATCGATATTCAACTTTATTTTCAGAAGAGAGTGAAAAAATACTTATTAGTACTAAGGTGCCCCAGAGCTGGGAAGGGCCCCGGGCATAAATTCTCACAGGGCCCCTCCCCATACCAATTTTATAATTTATAAACAGGAATACAGGACGTACTGCTCTATCCTTATTTATTAAGGAAGTAACTGAGCTCATTTATAAAAGGGAAATTTTTAGTTTGCACAATAACGGTACAAATAGGGCCCCGGGATTTTGCCCCCTCTGTCATCCCCTCTGGTCGGCCCTGCGTAGGTGCTCGTGTTCTAATTCAGAGCTCGTGGGCATTCAGAGTATAAAATAATTGGAAAACATAGTCAACGGTAAGGTAAAACACGTAAAAAAGATCTTTGGTTCATAGGGGGACTCCAGGAAGAAGGGTTCCAGAATATGGTAGACAGGTGGTCTGTAAAAAGTGTAAACAAGGAACGGCACACGATCTAGCGGTAGTCAGGATATCTAAAACAAGAGGGAAACCTTCCAGAACCAATCAGAATTGAGAATTCGTAGTTTGGCGGCGAAATATCGGACCGCCACCACCGCCTGGAGCTGGTACGCTGGAGCCACTCCACCCCTAACTTACAGTTCTACCTTCCTCACTCGAGCAATTACGCACTGAACGTGTTAAGATCTAAGGGGGTTGTTCCATATGTGCCCCTCCTTTCAGTGAGCTGAACCTTCGTTACAACCGCAATACTTCACTCTTTCGTCAAAGCCAACTTCATATTCTGTCGTCTCGCACTAAAAAACATGACCAAAAACGCTGCGAAGTCCTTTCACATGGGTTTATTATTCTATTGGACATACATGCAGAAATGCTGGAAATATTGTTTCTCTCGTGCACAATAATTTAAATAGCTATTGTTGTTGGTTTCCACCAATTTTGGCTCCCAAAAACACGAATTAGGCTCCTAATTTTGACAAATTATCTTTGATCATTGATAGTGCCGTTTAATTGTCTTGATTCACCTGTTGATACTATTTCTAGTGTTATACAAGTTTTGGTGATTTCAGACCATTTCCCAGGTTTTTGACTCACAAAAAATGAATTTAGGGAGCTGAACCTTCGTTACAACCTCAATTCTTCACTCTATGGTCAAAATGAACTTCATATTCGGTCTTCTCGCCCTTAGAAACATGGAAAATGATACCTTACTAGCTCATGTTCACTAAAACATCGAAAAACCCTATGTTTACACCAATTTTTCACCCGTAACGCCCCTGGGTGTATTCCGACCGGGCTGCTGATCTTCGGAGCACAGCTAGGATCCAATTGGGGACCACAACTGTGTGCGGAAGGATTACGATTTTAGACCAAATTTTAACGTAAATTTAAGGCTGAAACTTCGTTAGAACCTAAATTTTCCACTCGTTGGTCAAAATCGACTTCATATTCGGTCTCCCCGTCCGAAAAAACACTGAAAACGATACCTCAGAAGCTCATTTTGCTAAAACACCAAAAAACCCCGTTTTTACCCCCATTTTTCACCCATAACACTTGCTTACTTTGTCGATCCTCGTGTTGTACCTTGAGGTGTTGAGGTTTTACAGAGAGTCGTCCACCCCTTTCTGTCTTCGACTCGGGAGCGGCCCTGTCTCCAGAGTACGCCACATTCCTCCAGAGCTTGGCGGAAATTGTCTTCCCATTTGGTGCATGGTCTACCCCGTGATCTATTGCCCAGTTATCTGCCTCCCACACTCTACGAGGGTACCTCGATTCAGGCATGCGGACTACATGACCGAACCATCTCAGCTGGGCCTGTTCTATCTTTGTTACCAAAGGAAGTGCATTCAAGCTGCTTCTGATGGTCCTGTTGCGTACTCGGTCCCTTCTCATCTTTCCTTCCACTCTACGCAGATAGCGCATTTCCACGGCCTGACCAACTCCTATGCTTGGAAGTGAGTGTCCATGATTCCAAACTGTGCTTCAGCGTGGGTGTGTACACAGTTTTGTATACAATCATCTTGGTGGCCTTACTCATTTCCTTCTTTCCGATGAAGTCCCGATTGATACCATGGTATATGCCCATGAGGTTATCTGTTTCCTGGTTAATAGTACCATCATGCCTCATCATAGCTCCAAGATATTTGAAGCTGCCAACTTGTTTCACAACTTACCAGAGAGGTGTTTGGCTGGGTTGCGGGAAAGGATCATGGTCTTCGTTTTCGTACCACTTATCACCATATTCCTTGTTCTGCGAACAAGGAACTGCGAACTATCAGCACTCCAGGCAATTAAAGCCACATCGTCCGCAAATGCAAGCTCCAAAATCATCATCGGCTGTATCTTCCAATTTCCGACTGTATACTCTTTAGTGTAAGGATTACACTCTTTCGTTATATCATCCATCAGAAGAATGAAGTGGTACGGTGATAAAATATCCCTGTCTCACTCCTGCTGTCATCATGAATTCCTTGGAGGTGGCTCCAGAAGTGGGAATCTTCTTCCGGCAGGTCTGTTAAAAACTCTGGATGGCCCTAATCAACTGGCTTGTTACTTCTGTCTTTTCCAGAACATGCCACAGCTTGTCCCAGGATACCCGGTCAAAAGCCTTCTCCAGGTCCAGGAAACGTGTGTTGTACCATTATTCTCCAGCACCTTCTCGCTGATCTGTCTGAGTTAAAATGAGGTCCTGGGTTCCCCCACCCACGTCAAAAGCCGCACTGGCCTTCTTCCAATTTTTCCTCAACCTCATCCCTGAGGCGTGTTTCCAGGGGATAGAGTAGAACTGGTAGGCTAAGCAGGGAGATTCCTCTGTGATTAGAACATCCTCTATTATCACCTTTCTTGTAGATCGGGATAATGATGAAGACTTCCCGATCTGATGGAATACTTTTAGTCTTCCAGGCCAGATTCATTACCTGTTGAAGCATCTGCTGGTCATCCTTCCCCATATACTTAAGAATTGCAGGTGTTATTCCGTCCTCTCCTGCAGCCTTACCACGTTTCATTTTTCCTATGGCCCTTTGGAGCTCTTCCATTGATATATCTGGACCGTCTTCCACTACATCTTGTGGAATTGGGTCAGCACTCACTGGGCGGTCTCCCTCTCCATAGTCTAGCTCCTTGAAGTATTCCTTCCATCTGGCCATGATTTATTTTTCTCCATTTAGCAGATTGCCAATTTTGTCCTTTATAAATTTTAGTAGACAGTCTTTTCCTTTCCTCGTATTTTCAGAATTTTATAGAAGAGCTTTTTGTTTCCCGAACTCTTCCCAGGACTTTGCCTTAGCAGCTAGGACAATATTGGCTTCATTTATCTTCATATAGTTCTCCCAGGCGTCCATTGTTTTTGTTTGCAAGTAGCGCTTCCACAGTCTCTTCTTTTCCTTCACATGGCACTTCACTTCCTCAGTCCACCAGCGGCTGCATTTTTTTGTTTGCCTCCTGAATGCTGGAGCCACTTACCTCTTTGCTGCTGCAAGGATTACAGACTTGAAATTATTCTATGCTGATTCCAGGTCATTAATCTCATTACTCAGGAAGCTGGCTGCTTTTGATGAACCTCTCTTGGAAGAGCTCCTGGTTTTCGGGTTCCTTCAACTTGGGCTTTGGTTGTCGCTGGATGGATTCCCTTAGGAAATCCATTTGTAGAAGAAAGTGATCACTTCCTATTTCGAGACCTCTCTTAACGAGGCAGTCACAGACGGAGGGAATAAGTGGTTTGCTAACCAGTATGTAATCAATGATTGATTTCTCATTTCTGGATGAGTCAGAACATGTGTACTTATGCATATACCGATGTGCAAACTTGATGTTGGTGATAACCAAGTTACTCGTTACACACGTCTCTAGGAGCCTTTCACCATTATTGTTAGGTATGGATTCCCCATGTTGTCCAGTAACATTTTGCCAAGTCTCCCAATAAAATCGTGTGTTCTACCTTCCTGTCATCCATTGTTCTTTGCAAGGGTTCATAAAATTCGTCTTCTGTCTGCTGCCTCATTCGGGGCATACACTCCCACTATGGATATGAGAATTCCAGCTCGAGAATAGCTACTACCATTATTCTTTCGTTCACAAAAGTTCATGCCTTGATATTTTTTTGCCGTCCTGTCTTTATGAACCAAGAAGCCCAGATCCACTCTTGCTCTTTCCTGTTTCGGTACCCCACTAAATAGTAGGAGAAATCCATCCTTCAGCATCCTTGCCCCTTCTTTTTTGTCTCGGTGATTGGGAGGTATTGCAGTTCAGTGGAAGCGATTTAGTTGTCTTGATTCACCTGTTGATATTAATTCTAGTGTTATTATACAAATGTATGGAGATTTCAGACAATTTCCCAGGTTTTGACCCATAAAAAAAATTTTGGGAGCTGAACCTGCGTTACAACCTCAGTTCTTCACTCTTTGGTCACAATCAACTTCATGTTCGGTCTTCTCGCCCTAAAAAACGTGGAAAACGGTACCTCACAAGCTCATGTTCGCTAAACTACGCCAACAATCGCCACTGCTCTTGGTGGAAGTCCGAAACCTTTTTCAACACCGGTCTATCACCGGTGAATGTCTACAATCACCAAGGCAAGTCAGTGAATGTTTCATGTGCTACCAAAAAATACATACTGCATTTCCTAATTAATTTCCCCCCCAAAATCAGAACATACCAGTTACAAGGAAAGGTCGGAAAACAATACCAAAGCTTTATTAAAAAATTTGAACTTGAAATTCGCCGAAATCACCATGGCCCGTCATGGTCAAAAAAGTACTTGAAGTGATTTAGTTCTACAGTCGTTTCTGCTATGACATTTGAAAGCAAATTATCGGGACAAATGGAGCCCAAGAGCAGTAAGACTCGTTAAGATCAACTCGATAAGACACATTCACTGCCAGCGAGTGGGGATTGTTGACGTATACCTGTGAAAGCCCGAATTTCAGAATTTACCGGCTAGATTTTCATCTGTTTTGGCAAGTGTCAACGACCACCGGTAGATGTCAGCTTTCACCAGGCACACAGCTTTCACGGTAACACACACACATACGATTTATATACACGAAAAATTGAACATCTGTAGTTTCGATCACCGAGACGTGAAACGGATTTTGGAGGGTTTTCTGGTGCACAGGGAGCATCTCTGAAATTTGGGAACGAGCCAAATCGCTACATTTTGTTTGAAGATTCGCTTGAAGCCTTCCTATATCTCAAGTTGCAGTTCTGTTGGTAAAGGTAGAATAATATAATCGAGATGGAGGTGGCTCGGCTAACACTTACGTTCATCATGGAACTTTTATCCAGAAGGACTGTTGCCACCTTATTCTTCTTGATCTGTACTTCTGCTATTTGTAAGAGTAGGTAATAATATTGAATTCATCGTAATGTCACCAAATAACATTTTCATATCCACTTGTTGGGGATGGAATATGATGGGTGGGGGGAAGGGGGATTATGTCTTACCAGTAATTATTCTTCTCTATCCTTTGTTCTAGATCCCCCTGTATTTTAGGAAACCATCATACGCAACTCCTTGTCCTCTTCGTGGTGCTATGCTTCTTATAGCTCATGGTACTGGTATTGCTCCTGTCTTGGGTGAGTAAACGTTCATGCTTGTCCATCGTTGTTACTACCTATATAGTGAACTGAAGCTCTATTCTTTTAATTATGGTTTCATTTTTAAGTCATCTGAGATCTTCAAATAAAATGTCATACCTAACCAAGCATGAAGGCTCCTTTACATATAGAACTCTGCATTCGTGAGGTTCAGGGCAGCGTGCCTTACAGGCCATTTGCCCATAGATTAGAGAAAAGAGAAAGACAAAAGGCACGCCTATGACAAGGAATGTTTAGAATAATTTGTTGTCAAGGTGGTAGATGCTACTTTGGTGTAACACGCCTATCTAACGCAACTAGTTTTCACATAATGAATCCTGAGATGGCAGCTAGCATCCCTCCACACCACTTTCCACAACAGGCAGTCATTGTGCCTCCTTGTGGCGAGATGACTCCCATTTTGTCCTTCAGCCTGACTGCAGTTGTGGTGAGGGCTGATCTTCAGCGCAGATTATACGTATAAGGGTACACACCAATGAAAAAATAATTACAACCAAAATTACCTGAAGCAATTCCATATGAAGCATATCCTTTGACGGTGTGTTAGTAAATTACAAAGAACAGTAAAATTGATACCTATGGTCAAATTAAGTAAGTGGCTAAATGGTATAGGAGCCGGCAGTATTGCACAAATGATTTTTTTTTTTTAAATACATAACGGGCAAAGCCCGTTTTATATAAAAATATGAGGTTGAAAAAAATGATATAAAGATATGAAAAATAACAATGATTTTCATCAAATAAGTTGATGCCTATTGAATAATACCTAGCCACCTACCTAAATGTAGGTAGGTAAATATTAAAATAGGAACGAGAACTTTTAGTAAATTGTGTGTTACTTACCTGCAACAGCAAAAATTAAGAAGAACTTTCGAATCTTTGTTTCTCTCCCCTGCGCACTGATAATACAAACTTGGTACTAGTTTGTGAATTGATTGAAGAAATGGGTGTCGTCTGATAATTGATGCGTTGACTGACAGAAATTCTTCCTTTGATGTCGAAAAATCGATTGACTATTTTAGATTCTAACGGCGCACAAAGTAATATCCCCTAATCCAATGCTTTTATTTCTTCTTGTGCCAAAACATAATCCCTAAAATTATTGACTACGGTTGCCAAAGTATTTCTATTCATCATTGTTCTTACAGCACTCATCGACGAATTAAGAGCAGGTGAAGATGTTGTGGTGTACTTCGGTTGTCGCTATCGAGACAGAGATGAAATTTTCAAGTGAGTTGTGCTCTTTTAGTCTTCAGTTATATATTATTTTCGGTCTCACTTTACGAAACTTAGCGAAGGGAAAACTGGTATTTAGGAACAAAAATGATAGAAGTCGATTCCCGATTATTCGAATTTCAAGGGACCTTGAAAAAAGTTCGAATTACCTACCAAGAGTTCGATTTATTGAATAGGTACCTACCTAGCTTGAGTGGGGTGGATAAAACAAAATTAACGTAAGACTGAACGTTCCATCCGAAGAAAATTGAAAAGAAACATACCTACATCTTATTTGTGTGTTACCAGCGTCAAGGTTATCTTGCCCAAAAATAGGTCAAAAAAGCCTAAAATCAACAAAAGTTGTAGAGAATGATGACTCCAGATATTTGACTTTAAATAGTCAACTGCATTTTTTTCTCGAATGAAGTCAAGTTAAAGTTTTTTGGAGTCCAAAAGTTGCTATAGATCCCCAAACATAGTCGAAAGTCAGTAACTTTGAAAATTCACTTATATGGTTATGCTGTATGTCTGGAACCTCCTATCCGCCTGCCCATTGCACCACCAATGCGCGAGACATCCTCGCTCCCTGTTGGGAACAAAATAGTTACCTAAATCAAATTACCGCTGTTTGCATCTCACAAAAGGTTTTTGTCAACTTCAACTGTGCGGATTTTTTCAGGCAGGAAATGGAGGATTTCTTGAACAGCAAACTCATTTCTAGTTATAGAGTTTGTTATTCCCGTGACCGCCTAGAAAGTGATCCTAAATACGTACAGGTAGGCACTTACCTATTATATTTCAGTCGCATTTAGAGGCAAATGGTAGTTAGTAAAAAAATCTGAGAGCATGTTTCTGTTTACCGACCACGTAGTTGTTAGAACCAAACACAAAGAGAAGGCATATTTCATGCATGCTAATAACTATAAACAAAACTGCATAAACGAGTTTAAATTGAATGGGTGAATTGTTTAAATTGATGAATTTTAAAATTCGTTTTTGTAAGAAATGTAGGTGTCTGCTACAAATGTAGGTACCTGTTGTAATGTTGGTCAATCTTTTGTGAACAACAACTACAACGTGAGCGTTACTGCAACCAGAGACTGTTATCAGAGTTGTTAAAAAGGCACAGTGTTTTGTTTTCTTTTTTTGCAGCCGGAGTGAATACTACTGTTCAATAAATCTAATTTTTTTTTTAAATCATGTTTGTCATTTTATTAAAACATGGTGACAGCGATGATGTCTTCTTGTGTCCTCGGTGCTTGAGTGTGTGGTGACTCTTGGGTTCCTTACGGTGTTGCTGTCTCTTTGGGCTGAATCTTAGCTCGGTGTCAGCGCTTGACGTGTATAGTGCGACAGGCTGTGATTTTTTTTTTGAATTTTGAGATGTCGGCCGTGGATGGAGCAGCACGGCGACATGGCGAATTGGAAGAGGTACAAACGATGGTGTGATGAATTTGAAATTCTCATCACGGTGGCGTGGAAGGAAGGTGAGTGAGTGAATTTAGGTAAAGGATAGAAAAGGAGGAAAAGTCGCAGGCGGCTGTAGTCAACCGAACATCTACGACTTTTGGAGGAGAGAGAGGTGGTGTGGAAGGAAGGTAAGGAAAAGTCGCAGGCGGCTGTAATCAACCGAACATCTACGACTTTGGAGGAGAGAGAGGTGGATGAGGGAATTTCACCTAGGCGGCTGTAGTCAACCGTTCATCTAGGTGAAGGAGAGGAAAGGAGAGGTCCCTTGTCTAGGCGGCTGTATTCAACCGATCATCTAGACAAGGGGGAAAGGAGGAGAGAGGAGAGAGGAGGTGAAATTCCCAGGCGGCTGTATTCAACCGATCATCTGGGAGGTAAGGTAAGAGAGAGAAGAGAGAGCTGGTTAGAGGAAGTGTCGAATGAAGCTTGAGCGCCAGGATCCGGGGTTATATAGTACTTGGGGGCCTCTCCCTCCAGCTCCTTGCTGGGAGCTGGTAGTGGGGCCCCAGGTTGAGTAACCCTGGGTTCTGTCGCCTATCCCCACTCATATCTTTATTCACGGAGCTTTAGTTTGGCGTTTGGATATTGGTGAGAACTTAATATGATAGGAGTGTTCCCGGGAGGGACTCACGACAGAGGTCCCCCCAGTTTGAACCAATATTTGTGGAGCTGAAGGCGCAAGTTGACAGGAGCTGAGGGCTACGGCAAACAAAGGTGGTGCTGAAGGCGCAAGGTGACAGGAGCTGAGGGCTACGGCAAACAAATGGTGGTGCTGAAGGCGAAGAAAAGGTGACAGGGGCTGAGGGCCGATGCAAACAGAGGTTGAGCTGAAGGCGGTCCTTAAAACTAGTAGTAACATAAGGTAGAGCATAAGATAGATAATAAGGAAGTAGAACATAAGGTAGAACATAAGGCAGAACATAAGGTAGATGATAAGTAAGTAGAACATGGATATAAGTAAGTAGACAATATAAGGTAGTATAAGTAGGATGAGATGGCGAGGTATGTACAGTGCGGTGGTCAGGATCCCTAAACATTTAGCGTTTAGGGAAGTGATCGGCAAGGGCGAGATGAGGAGGATGAATAATATTTACAATGAGATGGAGTATGTACAGAGGATGCATGAATATTTACAGCTGGCAGATGATTATTTACAGATGGCGGGTGAGTATGTACAAAAGGTGAAGTAGTATATACAGAAAATACAGAAGTATGTACAGACATTTGGTTACATGGTGGTAGGCGGTTGCGAGGGTCCGCCGTTTCCTGGGTGTGGTGTGGCGAGTGTTTGTGTGTGTGTGTGTGTGTGTGTGAGTTGTGTGAGTGAGGGAGGCGACCCCCTCTAACAGTCTTCACGTTAGTGAAGTCTGACAGAGGGGTCCCTTCACTGCCAGGGTGGCGGTGAAGGGGAAGAGCCGGTGGGAGCCGGTACCCGGGGCGTCGCGGAGAGAGGCGGCGACGCTGGGGTCCGGCGGGTGAAATGGAGGCGATGTGCGGTGTTGGTGGTGTAGGGCTGGGTGTGGGATTGGTGTGGTGAGAGTGGTCGGGGAGGACTGGGGCTGGTTTGCACCGTGCCAATGGCACGGTGTGGGGCTTCCCGTCAATTAACAGGGTAGCGGTGGAGTGTGTTGTGCGGATGACCTGAAAGGGCCCGGCATACAGGGGTTGGAAAGTTTTATGGATGCCGGGCTCTTTCAGGTACATGTGTGTGGTGGTGAAAAAACGTTTGGGATATGTGGTGTCGTTTGTGGGTGTTGTGGAGTGTAGAGGCTCCCTGTTAATTGACGGGGTGTGGTTTGGGGTGAAAATGTCGGCCGGTAAGCGTAGCGGGTCTTTGAAGGCGTTTTGGGCGGGGCTAGTTTGGTCTGAAGGACGGGCGGATGTTCGAAGGCTGAGCAATATGTAGGGAAGGGATTTAGTCCAGGAAGGGGAATTTGTTGAAGTAGAAATGGCCTGTTTCAGGACCGAGTGCCACCGCTCTATTTTCCCGTTGGATTGGGGATGGTACGGGGTGGTGTGGATCTTTTGGATCCCGAGGGAGCGTAGTAAATCGGAGAAGTGGGCCGATTCAAACTGCCTCCCTTGATCGACCGTGACTGTTCGCGGACAACCGTAACGGCTGACCCATTGAGAGAGGAAAGCCGTTGCGACGGTGTCCGCGGTGATGGAGGAGAGGGGGATGCACTCCACCCAGTTGGTGGCACGATCGATCATCGTGAGGCAGTATTTCTTCCCCTCGGATGGGGGAAGGGGGCCCACTAAGTCCAAATGTACATGCTCCCACGGGAGGGAGTCGGGGATTGGTTGAGGAGGTACATGCGGGTGGGCCGAGACTTTGAAACGCTGGCACTTCTGGCACCCGAGAACCCAGTTACGAATATCTGTATTCATATGGGGCCAGAAGTACCGCGTCTTGATGAGGTCCCGGCTCGCCCGAATGCCGGGATGATGGAGGGAATGATAGTGGAGGAACAACTGCCTCCTCAACTCCGGTGGGACGTAAGGGCGCGGTGAGTCGGCCGTTACGTCACACCAGAGGTCGAGGGGAGGCAGTTGTTCCAACTTGGATGCGGAAATGAGGTTGGAAAGGGCAGGGTCGGAGGTGGGGTTTTGTTTGGATTTGATGGATTGAGGAGAGGGGAATGGCAGCAACTCCGCCACCGGCGCCGGGGTAGGGGTGGGTCGGGATAGTGCGTCCGCCACGCAGTTGTCGGCCCCCGGCAGATATCGAATATCGGACGTGAATTGCCCGATAAACTCGAGCTGCCGGAGGCGACGCGGGGAGGCGGACTTACGATTTTGAAGGAGGGCGTGGGTCAGGGGCTTGTGGTCTGTAATGACAGAGAACTGCCTGCCCTCCACGAAGTCACGAAAGTGTTTTATGGCTTCGTGGATGGCGAGGAGTTCCCTGTCGAAAGTTGAATAGTTTTTCTGGGTGGGGGATAAGGTTTTAGAAAAGAAGCCAATGGGTTGGGGGGTGGCGCCGGTGTGCTGTTGGAGCACTGCCCCGATGGCCCAATCGGACGCATCGGTAGTGATGGAGAGGGGAGCGTGAGGGTCGGGGTGGGCCAATAGAGCGGCGTCTACTAGGTCCTGTTTACAAATTTTGAACGCGGCGGAAAGTTGGGGGGTCCAGGTGATGGGGCGGTTATCATTTTTTTTGGAGGGTTGGGGAATGGCGTGTATGAGTGGTTGTTGATGTTGGGCGGCGTGTTTTATGTGTCTACGGTAAAAATTTAACATACCCAGGAAGCGGCGGAGCTCGGTGACCGTGCGGGGTTCTGGGAAGTCAAGAATTGCGTGGACCTTGTCGGGGAGGGGTGTGATGCCGTCCGAGGATACTTGGTGGCCGAGGCAGCGGACGGAGGGTTGGCCGAGGACACATTTGTCTGTGTTGACCAGGAGACCTTCGGTGGAGAAGATGTTGAGGACTTGCTGTAGGTGGTCGAGGTGTTCTTCGGGGGTCTTGGAGGCGATCAGTATATCGTCGAGAAAACAAAATACGAAAGGCAGGCCTCGCAAGATACTATCCATATAGCGCTGCCAAGTTTGCGCGGCGTTCCGTAATCCGAAGCCCATCTTCACATATTCGAACAACCCGAACGGGGTAATTATAGCGGTTTTCGGGACGTCGGGGGGGTGGATGTTGATGTGGTGGAACGCTCGCGAAATATCAAGGGTGGAAAAGATAGTGGCGCCATGGAGATGTGACGAAAAGTCACGCAGGTGGGGGACATTATAGAGGTCTGGTGTAGTTTTCGAGTTGAGCCGACGGTAGTCCCCGCAGGGGCGGATATCCCCATTGGGCTTCTGTACGATGTGGAGTGGAGAAGCCCAAGGGGATTTTGAGGGGCGTATGATACCGTCGGCGATGAGTTTGTCGAAGTGTTGGCGGGTCTTCGACAACTGCAGGGGGTGTAGGCGGCGGGCTTTGGCGGTGATGGGTGGTCCTGTGGTCTCGATGTGGTGCTGGACAGTGGAGATGTGTGCAGAGGGGCGGCGCTGGGGACGGTAGTTGAGGAGGAGGCGTTCGAACTGTGTGGGGGGGTGGTTGATTGCGTGGATGAAGCCGGGTATGGGTTTTTTGGTGGCGGGGTCGATCAGGCGCGCGTTTCGGACGTCGACCTGGAGACCGAAATAGGCTAGAAAATCGGCCCCCAGGATCGCCTTCTCCACGTCCGCCACGGTAAACTCCCACTCGTACGCGAGCCCGCTCATGTGAACTGAGGAGCGGTACGTCCCGTACGAGGGGATGGTGGTACCGTTGGCGGCGTAGAGAAGCTGCCGGTAGCAGCGCGCCTGACGACGGAGGATGTTGTTAGGGAAGATGGACAGCGCCGCCCCCGTGTCCACCAGGAAAGGGACATTAGTTTTCCCGCAGCGCAGGAAAAGTCGCTGGTGGGTCGGTAGGGCGTTCTGTTTGATGGTGGAGGTAGGGATGTGTGATGGTGGTGGCAGGTCCTCCGCGAAGGAGACGCGGGGTGGGTTGTTGGGAGGTTTGGCCGGTTTGGGAGGGGTAGGTTTCGGTTTCTCCCCGGGTTGGGTGGTGGCTGGAGGGGGTTGTGCCCTGGAGGCGGGCGGGGAGGTTACGTTCCGTGGTGGGGGAACGGGTGCGGCGGCGTGAGTGGCGGCCGGGAGGGTGTCTGCCCTGTTGGCGGGCGGGGAGGTGACGTTTCGTGGTGGGGAAGCGGATGCGGCGGCGTGAGTGGCGGCCGGAGTGTTGGTTGCCCTGGTGGCGGGCGTGGAGGGGTTGTTTCGTTTGTGGTGGGGTGGATTTTTCGGCGGCGCTGCAGGCGCGGCCGGAAGGTTGGCAGCCGTGGCGGCGGCGTAGGAGGGGTAGCGAGGCTTGGTGGTGGTGGTTGTGTGAATGCGGGCGGGGGGGGTATGTGCATGGTCCCCCCCGTGTTGGCGAGGAGGGGGGCCCGCCGGATTTACCGGCGGGCGGCTGCGTTTCCCTGCTTAGGGGCGAAGGAGCAGGGGGGTTGGCACTTGCGGGCCTCCCCACCGAAGTTTACATGATAGAAACAACGGTGGGGGGGGTCCGCAGGGAGGTAGTTGGTTGTGGTGGGGCGGGCCGGTTTGGATGCCGCTGGGGACCGTCCTCTGCGTTGGCGGGGAGGGGATGTGTTGCGGCGCTCGGGTGAGCGCCGGCTGCGGCGGTCGGCGGACGAGTCGCGTCGGCGATCCGCCGACGGGGCTCGACGTTCGTTGAGGGAGGGTGCGCGGCCGCGGTCCCGGGATTGTGTGCGGTCCCGGAACGGCGGGGGGTGGCGCGGTGTGCGCACCTCACCGACGGTGGCCGCAGCGGCCAAGTCGTGTAGAGTGTCTGCGAGCCGTAGGAGGGGTTCGTCGGGGCCGTCGAGATGGCTGGCTAGGGCCATCTGGACGGGGTGGGGAAGGGCACGTAACCAGAACGTGCGGGCGATGTCGGCGGTCATAATACCCTGCAGCTGGTGTCGCAGCCGTCGGTAGAGTTGGGAGGGCTTCTGGTCGCCGAGGTGTTGAGGTTGGGAGAGGGCGGCGACTCGGGCGATCTTCGACGGCTGGTAGGTGCTGATGAGGCGGCTGCGGAGGTCGTCGTACGCAGCGGCGGCGTCGGGGGAGATGTCAGAGGTCTGCAGCAGGATCTCGTAGGGCAGTAACGAGATTATTCGGGAATACCGAGTTTTCGGGCTGCGGATGTTGGCGGCCGAAAACGCTGCGTCAACTTGAAAAAACCAGAGCGCCGGGTCGTGCGTGTAGAAGGGGGGTAGCGACAGAGGGAACGCAGCGGACGCCGTCATGACGTTGGCGGCGGCTGCGGCTGTAGCGGCGGCGGCGGCAACGTCTGGTGACGCAGAGGTGGGCGGGGAGAGCGTGGAGAAAGGGTTGTCGGCCGATGCGTCGGATGTCGCAGCGGCGGGCGGCTGCAGTGTGGCTGGTCGCAGGAGCGGCGGCGTCGGGGAGTTCGGGTCCATTTCTGTAATTAAAATTCAAAAATTTGGCGTGGTTTTGAATTTTGAAATTTGCAATATCGGCGGGAGCGGTGGTTGAGTTGAGCGTTGGAGTTGAATGTTGAGAGTTGATCTCCGTGCGGTTGAGGGTGGGCCAAAATTGCAAAAATTACTGAACTTTGTGAATTTTAAATTGATTTAAAATGCGGGACACCGAACTGTTTGACTGGGGCGACACATGGGGTGGGAAGGTGGGAAGGAAGAAGGTTGGGTGAACGTCGGGTTCACCACTGTGATGAATTTAAAATTCTCATCACGGTGGCGTGGAAGGAAGGTGAGTGAGTGAATTTAGGTAAAGGATAGAAAAGGAGGAAAAGTCGCAGGCGGCTGTAGTCAACCGAACATCTACGACTTTTGGAGGAGAGAGAGGTGGTGTGGAAGGAAGGTAAGGAAAAGTCGCAGGCGGCTGTAATCAACCGAACATCTACGACTTTGGAGGAGAGAGAGGTGGATGAGGGAATTTCACCTAGGCGGCTGTAGTCAACCGTTCATCTAGGTGAAGGAGAGGAAAGGAGAGGTCCCTTGTCTAGGCGGCTGTATTCAACCGATCATCTAGACAAGGGGGAAAGGAGGAGAGAGGAGAGAGGAGGTGAAATTCCCAGGCGGCTGTATTCAACCGATCATCTGGGAGGTAAGGTAAGAGAGAGAAGAGAGAGCTGGTTAGAGGAAGTGTCGAATGAAGCTTGAGCGCCAGGATCCGGGGTTATATAGTACTTGGGGGCCTCTCCCTCCAGCTCCTTGCTGGGAGCTGGTAGTGGGGCCCCAGGTTGAGTAACCCTGGGTTCTGTCGCCTATCCCCACTCATATCTTTATTCACGGAGCTTTAGTTTGGCGTTTGGATATTGGTGAGAACTTAATATGATAGGAGTGTTCCCGGGAGGGACTCACGACAGATGGTTTCAATGGTTTGTTGACGCTTATTGTGAAAAAGCATCTGACAAAAAGAAAATCGCTATATTACTCAATGGATCGACTTATTTGTCAACGGAGGATGACAAAACCAAATTGGATAAGGTGTTGAAGAATTTTGACGACCATTATTTGCCACAGAGTATTACCCATTGCCGATACGAATTCTTTACTAGGAAGCAGAGTATATGGCCTTATGAAGAGTATATGGCGGTTTTACGAAATTTAGGCAATCTGTGTGCAATCACATGTTCATTTGTGGTATAATGGATAAAGAGGTGCAGATTAAACTCTTGGGTCTTGGTGCCGTGCACAGTAACAAGGTATTGGATACGGCCAGAAATCAGGCACTTTTAGGCGACAGGTTCAAACTGTCAGATCTGAGAAATTTGGCGTCAAGGAAGAACCGGTGAATTTGGTTCGGTCTAAGTCTCAGTCTGGTTCCACGAAATACATGGGTGCAAAGCCAAAGGATAAACGTTTGGATAATGAAAGTTCTTGGGAAAAACTTTTCCGAAAAAATGCAATGCAGATTTTGTAACTATGAGCACGTTAAATTGTCATTGCCCAGCATGCCTACAATAAAAGGTGTGCTGTTTGTCACCAGCTGAACCATTTTGCAAAATCGGCTCTGTCCAAAAAGAAGGCTGTAAATGAAATAGACCGCCAAGACGAGGATTCTCAAGAGAACTTTCGGATGGACTAAGTGCTATTGATTTGGAAGCAGCAAGTTCCCGCAAGTTTCGAGACTCTTCATGGCACACGGTGGAGGGAGTTCACGATAAATGGAAATGCTTCGCTTTTCAAGGTCGATACTGGCGCTCAATGTAAGGTTATTGGGATAACTGAATTCAGACGTCTTGGTTTTCATAAGGTCATGTCTTTGAGAGATGTAAAAGTCAAAACAGCGTATTTTTCCGGTGCTTTAGTTCCATTTGCCGGAAAATGTGTCCTTGATGTTCTGTATGACAGAAAACTATAGTCAATTCCAGTTTATGGTGTGTCAGGAAATTGTGTAAATATCCTTGGTTTGCATACTAGTGAGAGCTTAACGCGAGTGAATGTGCTTGATTTGGACTCTCTCTTAATCAAAGTTTATTTGATGGTGGAATTGGTTTGGCCAAAGATCATGTGGTGTCTATCGAATTGGATGGTGATGTGAGTCCAGTAGTTGCTCCTGTTCGGCGAATTCCATTCAAGCTGAGACCAAGAGTCAAGGTGGAGTTGGGTCGGATGGAAAAAAACGCTGCAAAGTCCTTGTCACATGGGTTTATTATTCTATTGGACATACATACAGAAATGTTGGCTGTTCATTTATTGTTTATTTCATGGGTAATAATCGAAATAGCTATTTCTGATGGTTTCCATTAATTTTGGCCCCAAAAACACAAATTAGGTACGCTCCTTTCTTATTATTTTTATTTTTTTCAAATTATCTTTGATCATTGGTACTGCCATTTAATCGTCTTGATCTACGTGTTGACACTTTTTCCGGTGTTATTATACAAACTGATGGTGATTTCAGACGATTTCCCAGGTTTTTCACTCATAAAAATCAATTTTGGGAGCTGAACATTTGGTAGAACTCAATTTTCCACTCTCTGTTCAAAATCGACTTCATATTCGGTGTTCCCGTCCCCAAAAACATGGAAAACGATATCTCAGAAGCTCATGTTACCAACATGTTGCTAAAACCCAAAAAGTACCTATTTTTACACACATTTTCACTCATAACACCCCTGGGTATATTCCGATCGGGCTGAAAAGTTTCGGGACACAACTAGGGCCCAAATGGAGCATGTGTGCGAAAGAACGAATTTTTTAGTCCGAAAATGAAGCCTGTACACGTGATACGGCGTACGGCGGACGGACATTGCATTTTTTGAATCTACGCACCTTGAAACGGAAAAGAAAAAATTTTGAGGGGGTGTTATAAAAATTTTTTGCTGAGCGAATACATAGGTGTATTATTCACAGAATAATAAACCAATTGGAAGTCATAACTCCTTCCTTTTCTTACTTAAATTTTGATCTATTCCTGTTATTCTTTCAAGCCTCCTATCGATTCTCATATATGTATCTTTTTTCAGGACTTGTTGTATGCTGACAAGGAAATTATATGTGATCTGATTATGCACAAATTGGCATATGTGTACATCTGTGGTGACGCTAAAAACATGGCTAAAGGTGTACGGTCTGTCCTCGTGAAAATTTTAGAAGAAGGTAGAGGTAGGTTATATGAAAATGTGTATGTACCAAAATTACCTAGGGTAGGCACGTTTTATTAAAAATGGCACACGCGAAGAAACCAATTTACTACTCCTAAATCCTTCAAAATGGAATGAACTGACATGTTGGTGGGATGTACTGACTTCACCTTAGAAAGTCACTCTACCACAAAAGTTGAAAAGTTCCGTTCATAGCGGATTTTCGAATTTTGTGACTTGGTGACTTCTGACCACCAGAAATCAACCCACGTTCTTCAGAGAAAAAATGTTTCCAACAGAAGAAACAGTATTTTTATGTCTCAGTTCAGTATGTATCATTTTCCATTTTTTGTTATTGTACAACAACTTCCAGCAATTTTTATCGATTTTTGATCCGCTTCTCATGTTTAAAAGTTGCTTATCTTCAAACTCATCTTTTCGTTTCCACTGGAAACATATTGATGAAATTTTGGATTTTTTCATCTTGAAGCCCATGTGGGATATCGTCTGGAATGACACATGCACATCGTCTGGATTGTTTGCATATATATACACACACGAGACATGCATGCAAACTAAAGGTCGTGGACACTTGCTGATTTTTTTCACGAATCAACAGTCGAGTTCCATATCGCGTGACACAGCTTTTGGTTAGGAGCAGAAGGGTTTGCTTACGTACATAGATGTAAACATGCCTTGACCGAATTTTCAAAATATAAGTTATAGCGCCCGATCGACACTTACTGCTGACGCAGTCATGATAGACGATATAACCCCTGCGAGCAAGCTCGAACCTTCAGTTCTCGGCTCGCTGCTGTACGACCAACCCTGTGTTCCGTGTTCCCCGTAATTTAACCGCTACGAAGTCTTCCGTGTATTTTCCGAAATAAAGAACACTTGTAAATTCCCAGTTCGTGCTTTTTAAAAAGTCAACTCCCAAGGAACCTACTATAACTTATATTTATTACCTATGTTTCCTACCTAATAAAAGTTTGGAACCCATTGCAATACCTTCCTTGCGTATTTTTTTCCGAAAATTCTCTATTTTATTGTTCATGTTACCCCGATACTTACCTACTTATTTTGTGATTTTTATAATCGTGAGTCAGTGGCGAATCAACAACGGAAAACTCATGTCGAAAACACTTCCATAATGTTGCAGGTATTACCAGTGAGGAAGCCGAAGAGAAAATACATGGCATGGAAACATCTGCCGCGCTCGTCACCGATGTTTGGAGATAACTAATAATAATTGTATGCCATATTCTTTTGTCTAATATATTTTCTTTACTTATCTTACATTACTTATTATTTTCAGCTTTCAATATCCTGGACAACTAGAATAATTTATTCATGCTTGAATTTTATATTCATGATGATGAATTTATCTTCATTCCTTCCTCAAACCTCTACCTAGTTTGGATTCATTGGTGGGTATTTTGCAAAATGATGGCAAAGATCGTGGCCAGGATATAGGCTATGACAAGGTAGGGAGACATCCCTGATCATCTGAGTGAGGTCAATTTCATTCCTAGTTAGGTACCCTATGATGCTGATATTTGAAACGGAGATCTGTGGGACTGCTGGGAATGACTGTCCCTGTGGGAATGACTGGGAGACTGTGGGAATGATGAGGTACGGAGCATCCCGGCAAATGTAGAAGTGAGACACCTTGACTGATGTTCTACATTCTTCAATTCTTCTAACTGTTTTTATAGGTTTTTTAATATTTACCGAGGTGGTTTGATCTTTTATCTGTTCAGTCTGTTGTTTGTTCTGTTATTTGCTGATGCCTTTACTCAGTTACATTTCACCCTTGGTTACTACAGAAGATGGAGCAGAGGGGTGGAATAAAGGATGATTTCATAGCAGAGCTAAGGAAAATGTAGAATTAGGCACTACAGAGAACACTGAGAAAGAACATGTGGAAAAGGATACAAAGAAAAAAGAACAGAGCAGGTGAGTGAGAAAACAGACTAGCCTCTCGCTAGCCTTTCAACGCCAAGAAACAATTATCTAAACTGATGAAAGTTAACCACACAAAAATACTGTCTCAATGAGGGCTTCAGCATCAAATGATGACCATCAGCCAACAATCGAAATGAAAGCGTCTTCACGAAAGGAACAGCCACCCATTCAAACCGTCCTGACAATCCTACTGATCCATACAAAACTGTAGCTGCTGTTGATGCCAAGAAACGTAAGCATAAAACAGGAAAAAGCTAGGAAAAGTACTGATCAAGAAAGGACAGCTGAAGCAGAGAAAAAAAAAGGAAATGGAGGGCGAAAATGAGAGCGGATCCTGCTACGAAGCTGAAAAAGCAGGGCTGGAAGGTGAAAAAGTGTATCCAGGGAAAGAGCAAGGAAAAGAAGGGCTGATGGGACCATAAGAAGACTGATCAAATGATAGAGACGAGAAAGCAGAGATTTTGGCGGGCCTGCTTGATACAGTTTGCCCAGAAAAA